>NSJW01000594.1:0-365216 GCA_019955255.1 Castanospermum australe | reverse complement strand
TAAACATCCTCAATCAGACCAGCAGGGTGAGCATTTTACTCTATAGCTAATTGGATAACAACACCAGTAGCACGCAAGGGACGAGACCAAGAGAATTATAAACAGATTCAGGCATGACATTTATGGAAGCACCTAAGTCTAACATGCAATCATCAAATTTACAATTTCCAATTATGCAAGGAATAGTAAACGTCCCTGGATCTTTGCACTTCTTTAGGCATGGGCTGGATGAGTGCTGACACATTCTGGCTCAAGCTCACTCACTCATTCCCCTTTAGTCGCCTCTTGTTGGTACATAACTCTTTCAGAAATTTGGCATATTTGGAAATCTTCTTGATCACATCTAAGAGAGGGATGTTGACTTCAACTTTTTTGAATGTCTATAGGATCTCCTTCTCTTGTGCTTTCTCTGCCAACTTTTTGGAGTGAAGGGCTCTTTGAGGAAAAGGTAGAGGGATGGGGGTTTCAGACTCATCATTGCCTTACTTCAATGTTTCACTTTTCTGAGCATCAGTCTTCTCCTTTCCTGGGGTTGGTTCAGCCTCAACTGCAGCTTTTTTGGGCTCTTCTAGTTGCTTGCCAGACCTTAGGGATATAGCACTGACATTCCCATTTGGATTAGGAATTGTCTGTGAAAGGAAGAGAGTTGTTAGATCCCTAGAGTTGGAGCTGGTTCAGTGATGTTGCTAACTGCCCAATCTGAGTTTGCAAATTCTGAATGGAAAATTCAGTTTTTTCTACTGGAATTGCAAATTGTTCGTTGCAAGCTGCTTCACTAAATCTTCCAGTGAAGGACCACTACTGGTCTGCTGTTGTGCTGGTGGCTGCTGTTGCACTAGCTGTGGAGGTGCAGACTGTTGGAAATTCTGTTTGTGCTGTGGAAACTGCCTATGTTGGTATTGTGTAAAATTCTACTGGTTCTGGTTCTAGTTCTGGTTCTGGTTCCACCTTAAGTTTGGATGATCTCCCCAGCCAGGATTATAAGTGTTTGAAAATGGATTATGTTACTGCTGCTGATACTGTGGCTTTCTAGGAAAGACTCCTGCTGCAGCTACTAATTGGTCTGGAGAGGTGCCCTCTTGCAGAGTTGGGCAAGTATCAGCGGGGTGGAGTGGATCAGAACAGATACCACATGGTCTGCTTATCTATGGAGTGGGAGACTGCACTGTTTGTGTCACTGCCAATTGCCTTACTAATGAGGTCAATTCGTCTAGTCTATTTTACAGTCTCTAGTGGTATGCACTAGACACTACTACTGGTTTCTGGGCACTGTGATATTGGACTGGGGGCGCTTGAATTGAGAACACCCCACTGCTGGTTGCTCTAGTGCCGAATTGTTGGGAATTAGCTACCATGTTTGCTATCAATTCTCTGGCGGCAGCAGGTGTCTTATTAACTAAAGCTCCACCACTGGCTGCATGCACCATATTTCTGTCCATTGGGTAACAAGCCTTCAGAGAAGTATATACTATCAGCAACTGATCAGATATCTGGTGATGTGGACAGCTTGCACATAGCCTCTTGTACCTCTCCCAGTATTCATGCAAATTCTTTCCATTTGCTTGCCTTGAGCCACATATCTCCTTTCTGATTGCATTGGCTCTTGAGGCTGGGAAAAACTTCTCCAAAAATAATCTCTTCATGTCGTTCCAGCTTCTAAATGGATGAGGGTTGAAGGTAGTACAACCAGTCCTTAGCTCCTTCATCTAGAGTTAAAGGAAAAGCTCTCAATTTAATCTGCTCCTTATTAATTCCTTGCGGTTTCATTGTGCTGCAAACCACATAGAACTCCTTCAAATGCTTATGTGGGATCCTCACCTGCAAGACCATGAAACTTAGGAAGCAAATGGATAAGACCAGATTTAAGCTCAAAGTCAGCATCAAGATCAGGATATTGGATGCACAAAGGTTGATAGTTAACGTCAGGTGCAGCCAATTCCTTTAAAATTCTATTATCCATGCTCTCAGAATTAATGAAACTACCACTAGAATAGGTAAAATCTATACTATTAGAAGAATTAGGAAAATAAAACAGATGGAACAGAATCAGAATGCTCAATATGCTGAATATGCTCAGACTCAGGATCAAGTTCAGTAACAATCCTATGACTTAGCCTAGAAGCCCTTCTGACAACATGCAATATTCTCTCTATTTCAAGATCAAAAGCAATCAGGTCATGTGCATTGATATTTACTCCTAGTCATACAGCATAAAATGAATTATAAAAATTATAAAAATTATGGGACCACCACAGTAAAATTCTAAAATGTATTTTTGATTTTCTGTAATTTTTTTTGGCTATTTTTTAAAAATCATGAAAATCAAAAAAGAAATTGAAAAAGTGGTCTAAATGATGGGAATTTGGCAAAAATAGGCCCCATCCACCAAAGTTAGTTCTCGAACTTGGTGGTCTTGATCTATGAATTTTTTCTTAGCTACTGACAAATTTTCAGGGCAATCGGAGATAGTTGATAGTGAAATGACCTAAATGTCTCTGACAAGAAAACTCATACCAGATGGAAAGAATTTCAAGATTTTGACCCCAGATTAACAAAGGGGTTAGTTTTGCTCAGGATGGTGGATAAACTTTGGATACCAAGCCTCAGCACCTAACTCCACAGGTTAGCCCAATTATGTGACCCTTTCGACACTTTCTATACTACTAAGCTACTCTACTCTACTCAAGTGTGGAACAAGGAACAAAATGAAACGTAGCTACTCTACTCTAATCTACTGTTAATATGTAATAATCAAGATCAAAAGAATAATGCAAAAATTCCCCCGGCAACGGCGCAAAAATTTGATGTGAACTGTCAAACTCACTCAAATTAACCAGGCTTATAAAAAAATTTGTAATATAGGACAACCTGAATCGTCTCCCAAGAATTTTTACATAGGACTAAATCACTCAATTGAAAACAGAACAATAAACAGGGGAGGTTTTAATACGATTGAAATTAAGGCAAGAGATAAAACGAAATTAACAAATTAAAAGCAATCAACTATCCCAGAATTGAGGTTTCAAGGACATCCGTCACTAGAGAAAGAATTACTGAATTTTGTGATGACTTCAGTCTTGCTGCAATGTTTGTCATCTCAATAAGATGCTCATACATTGTACGATAACCATCAAATTTCATGGTGGTCAATGTACTCATTAGTGTCCTAGCAAGAGACTTATCAGCAATTTGGGAGCAATCTTCCACAAGCTTCATCATTTCTTTGGCACTTTCAGTTTGTGAAAGAGCTGACTTAATGTTGCTGGCAATGCACATTTGTATGTACATCAGACTCAACCTGTTGGATCTTTTCCAGTTTCTATAATGGGCCTTTTCCTTTTCAGTGCTTGTAGCAGTTATAGCACTAGGTTTCTCTTCTCTAAGAGCCAAATCCAGATCCATTACCCCAAGGTAAAAATTGGATTTGCTCACTCCATTAAAAACTACAACAGTTGAGAACAATGAATGTGTAGCAACTGGTACTGCAAGGAATAAAATTTGAAAAACATTAATACTTTGAGTTATACATACATACACATCAACATACTTCACAGATTCAGATACATTTCATAAAATGCATATTGATGTTCACCTTTGGGCAATCCATCAATACACAACATTCAACATAATGATGCTAATAGAAATTTCATATAATTTGGCAATGATGTATACACTAACTAGAAATATTTATTATCTTTGGATATATAAATATAACTAATAGTATATTCACATCACCAATATTCATGCTCATTTATTATAAAGACAAGCAATCAACCTTTGGGTTGATCTTTAACTACCTTATAATAATGAACTTCAATTTACCCATAATAAAAAATAATAATTTTCATTTTATTTATAGCATCAAAATTATGGGTAATTGAAATATCATCATATTATTTGGAATTAACTTATAAAGATTTGACCACTTTGGTGATTAACAAATCTATCACACTTTAATTCCAAAATTTAATACTTTGTAAACCAATTACAAGATTTAAGATTTCACACATTCAATCTTAATCTCATCAACACCACAAAATCATTGAACCTGAATTCGTGGACTATGTAATATGGCACATTGGGTAGCATCATCTGCGCACCCGAAGCCAAAGACATTAGAGGTAAGACGCTTTGTTTTTCAAAATTCGAATTTGGTGCTCTGCGCATTGGGGGTCTTCTGCTACGATCTGATCCCATGATGGCCGCAATGAAGAAGAAGAAAACTACGACTGCCGAACGAGATTCAGAGCGGAGAACGGGAACTCCGTCATCACTCGATGGCGTCAAGGCCAAGCTGAAGGCCCTGAAGCTGAAATACTTGTCACACCAGAACCCCAGTCTTGAGAATGCCGTCAAGCTTTACCTCCACGAACCGCACGCACCTCGCCAGGATTCAGTCCTAGATTCCGTGTTCGTCTTTGCGGAGGTCACGTTTCCTCCGAATCCACCATCAAACTCCAGATCTGATTTTTCAGTCACGAACCGTCGCGATAAAGACCGTCGTCCAATCGAACCCTCTGGTTCGATGGTGGAACCGTGACCGATCATTGAGAGGGAGAGCAGGAAGAAGACGCCGGAGCTCATCACCGGAAAACAGAGGAATGTCGGAACCTTTGACGGAAAGCAGAGTGGATTTCGAAGGAAACCACTTTCTAGCAAATTTTTCCTTTTTTTTTTTGAACGATTTCTCATATCTCAAGTTCTCATATCTTTCTCTTTCATGTATATTTTGTGAGAACGATTTTAAAAAATTATCATACATGAAAAATCATGAATTCCCAAATCTAATGCTCTGATACCACATGTAAACATGAATTTGTGTTCTCTATACCTTAAGGTTCATCATACAAGAACACAATTGGGATACTTGGAATTCATGTTTTTCACATACATAACATTAAAATCAAATAAAAAATATGAATACTGACCTTTGTCCATAATGCGAAATAAACTTCAGATCTGAAACTTTCTTGGCTGTTGAATCTTTATCGGTCCCTTCTCCTTTCGTGCGTACGCTTTTCACTTTCTGATGGAAAATAATCTTAGCGTATCCTTATGGATAGAGACTGAATATATGGGGGTTTAATTTGAAATTCAAAACCATCAGATAATACCATCAGTTATTGGTTTATTTCGAATTTCAAAACCATCAGTTATTACCAGGATAACTTTCCACAACCATCAGATAACTGCTCCCATCAAGCAATTACTTAATTACCCTTTTCATAACCTCCCTTAACTTATAACTAAATTTACCTTTTAGCCCTTTAACATGTTTTAATTAAATCATGCTTAATTCCCATTAAACATGAGACACATTTCTAATAATTTTTAGTTAGATCATTAATGGATAGATAGAAAGTAAACCAGTAATCTATTTATGATCCATTAAAAAATTGTTAAAACTATCTAATTGATCCATTACTTAATTTAATGAATGCATATCCAAACCACCCATTAATCTATTTTAATAATCGGATATCCAATCCATTTATTCTTAACTAGATGCATTTAAACTCCTATGATGTCAAAATATATTTTATTCTTCAAACCATATATATAATCTATTAGATTCAATAAATATTTTAGTTGATCATCTATTAACTATCCATTAACTAATACTAACCCAATCCATCCAAATCCATTAAATCTATTATTATAATTAGATGGATTGGATTGAATTTATATATGGATAGATTGGATGGGTCATGTACATTTATTATATTTGAGTTAATTTTTATGTTATCATTCAATGTATTTATCTCAAAATTATGAGAAAAATTTAAAAGAATATGATATGACAATAGTAATTTCTTCTAGATTGGATTCATGTTTAATGTATCATATTTGGATTAGGTTAGTGTTTAATATATCATATCTAAGCATTTATTATACTTGAGTTGATTTTTCTGTGTTAGCATCAATATACTTATCTCGAAATTATGACAAAATTTAAGATAATAGGATATGATAATATATAGTAGTTCATCTAAATTGGGATAGTGTTTAATGTATATTAACTAAATTATCTAAATTGGGATAATATTATTTAATATACATAATCTAATAGAATTTATTATACTCGAGTCAATTTTTGTGTTAACATTCCATGCACTTAGTGTTTGTTAATATTTTTGTGTTATTATGCTCGAGTCAATTAAGAGAGTGGAATATGATAATAATAATTTAAAGAGATTAAGTTAATATTTAATATATCATATCTAATTCATTAGGATTAAGTTAGTGTTTAATGTACCTTATCTAACATAGCATTTATCTTACTCAAGTCAATTTTTTGATTTCAGAAAATTATAATATGTTCGAATCTTGAAGGCATTACTTTGCTAAGGGCATTATTTAACTACCACCCCGGCCCGAAGAGTTAGTCTCATAACTATCCTTAGTCAAAGGACAAAAAACAATCTCTACAATTTATTGACCAAGCATGATAGGGGTGGCAAATGGATTGATTAGATGGATTTTGGATTGAATCATGAATGGATAGATAAAAAATAAACTAATAATCCATCTATAGGATCCATTAAATAATTCTTAAAACCATTCAATTCATCTATAACCTATTTTAATGAATAAATATCTAATCCATTCATTAATTTAATTTAATGGAAGGATATCCAATCCATTTATTATTAGTTAAATGCATTTTGACTCTACCTATGTTTAAATACATTATATTTGTCCAAGCCATATATATAAATCTATTAAATCCAATAAATATTTTGATTTGTTCATTAATCATCCATAAATTAAAACTAATCAAATCCATCCAAATCCATTTAATCTATTATTATAATTGGATGCATTGAATTGGATTTAGAAATGAATAGATTGGATGGGTAACCTTTACATGATATTGGCACTTAACAACACCTCAAGATGCTATATAAGCACTAGAGCCAGTTAGATTTCAAAGCACAAGCAAAACCACCTTTGGGTGCATCAACACAAGCCAAATATTGGAGCGCAGTCGTGGTATTATTGCTGCAACAAATATAATGGTCATGGCTTCATTGTGGAACAGGTTCATGTTCGTGACTTTGGCTGCAATCCTAGCAACTCAGCTGCCTACCTGTAAGCCTTCTTTATTTTACTGATAACTGTTCTCATGTACTACTGGAGCTATATATTCAAACCTACATTTTTAGGCTAGTACAACTAATGAATAATATCATCTATTTAAAAAATTATTATTAAAAACAATTAATCAAAAGTATGAATAACAAAGAAAGAGTACCAATAGATTGTGCCTTAGATATTACAATTTATACACTATGTTTTGTGTGATTGCCTTTGTTGCTTAAAATTACTAGGAATCTGAATAACATGTTATTATTTAAGATGCAAACTACGAAATTTTCATTCAAAAATATTTATGTTGGTTCTCAACCTCTCAATTGACGTTGCATGCACCTATGTATCCTGGATTATACGACTGAGAAATGATTTTATGATTTGAACAATATGGGCATATGTGGCAGGCAGCTATAGCATTGGCGTTAACTATGGGAGGATTGCAGACAATCTTCCATCCCCAGAAGATGTAGTAGGGCTTTACAAGAAGTGTGGCATTCAGTTACTTAGACTTTTTGATCCAAGCCCTGAAGTATTGGAAGCATTGCGAGGGTCAAACCTACAAGTAAGTCTTGGAGTGAGAAACGAAGATGTACCAGGCTTGGCCTCAAGCCCAGGACGCAGCCACCTCATGGGTCAATACCTAACGTTGTCCCTTACAAGGATGATGTCAATTTCCGATGGATTGTATTGGGCAACGAGATAATTCCAGGACCCCTGGACCAATTCTGTGACTCAAGCTTTGGAAAACATTCATAATGCCATAAATTCTATTGGCCTAACTAATACTAAAGTGACCACATCAATATATATGGCTGCCATGGCTACCTCTTACCCACCATCTGCAGGGACTTTCTCCGATGACGTAGTCGACGTCATGAGGAATGTTGCTAGTTTTCTAGCTCAGACAGGAGCACCCCTTATGCTCAATGTGTATCCTTACTTTGCTTATGCGTCAGATCCACAACATATTAGCCTTGAATATGCCACATTTCAAGCCACAAATTCTGTGGTAGATGGCGACTACACATATTTTAGTCTGTTTGATGCCATGGTTGATTCAGTTTATGCAGCTTTGGAGAAGATACAAGCAGAAAATGTTGCTCTAATCATAGGAGAAACGGGTTGGCCTTCTGCAGGGAATGACCCTTACACAAGTAAGGAAAATGCTGCAACCTATAACAGAAACCTGATAGTTCATGTGCAGAGTGGAGGCACTCCAAGAAGACCAGCACGATTTGATGCTGTATTTTTATTTGCCATGTTCAATGAGGACCAAAAGCCTAGTGGAGTGGAGCAGAACTGGGGAATCTTTTATCCTGACATGAGTCCAGTTTATCCCCTTATAGATTGTTGATCGTGGTAAAGCATAAGAGGGCAGATTTTCAAATTTTGTTGGCCAATTATTGTAGCAAAAATAATTTCAAACTTGTCGGATTTGTTTAAATATAGTCCAAATTCAGTTGATTATAAACGAAAGAGACGATCGCATGTGTTTATTACTCCTTTTGCATTTTTGATTTGCATTATAAGACTAAACATTAACTAGGAGGTAATTGGTGAATTGGAATTGCGGTGTCTTGTAATAACCCGGTTTTTGTATAGGTAGTTGATAATGTGTTTGGTTGCTCTCAAGTGACTATGAACCTTTATGATTAATTTTGTAAGCTAATTTACCTTCATCTTTGAGTTCCTTGAGTTAAACTCAGCTTACCGACTTGATATACTATCATTTTAATGTTTTTATTGTACCCTATTTACCCGGTTTCTAAATTTTTTTTAAGTTTGAAATAATAATATTTTTAAAAGGTTATATGAAATATGTATTTTCGTGAAACTAAAATTAGCTGTAATTAATCCTTACATATTATTGAGTTGAAAAGTGATTTTTAATTAATTTTTTAGAACTTTTTACCCATTTTTAGAGATAAGAAGTTTCAAAAAAACGTAATTTTTGTAAATTTGAACTAGAATTTAATTTTTGAGTTTTGTTTTTTATGGATTGTAGTTTTTCTAACATTTTATTTGAATTCAAATGAGGGATATTTGCTTATTTACATTTAGATATTAAATTAAAATAAAGAAATGTAAATAAGTAAACATTAACTTGAAGTAAAAAAATGTAAATAAGTAGAAGACTGCTGATCCCCACCCTTGAACACACAACTTTCGTCTCTCACTCTCCCATTTGTACTCTCTCCATCCTTCATGTTCCACCACCATTTGGCCACCTATTTTCCAATCATTCTCAACAGGTGTCAACTGCTAGAGCATTCTTATGCTGGTTGGTCACCTAGAATGGGATTTCTGATAATGGGTGTTGCTGTTTGGGTTAAACCTAAGCTACACAGTTATTTCTTAAATTCTTGGTTTCTAAAGGTAATCATAAAGTTAACAACTTATGCTATTTTGTAGTTTCAGTTAGATATTGCAATGGGTAGTTGGATTTGACATTTTTATTGATACAACCCAGGGTTTAGTTTGAGACTTTCAAAGTTATATTTAATTATCTTATGGTTCTAACTCATGAGTCTTAGTATGAGTACTTTATTTGTGATCTTGAATTCATTAAAAGTTCCTTTTATTATTTCTGGTGGTATCGCGATATCAATATAACCCAAGAGCACAAATGAACATATATTGGAAATAAACATATAAGGAATATATCCAAAGCTTAACGAGTTAATTATAGGGTAAAGAAACTTATTGGTGTACACAAATTAATTTTCAATCGATCAGTCAAGTTAATTTATTCGACCTGCAATTAAACTTCAAATTGAGTTAATTTTTTCCAAAATCAATTTTATTAGACCACCATTGAAAGTTTTGTTCCGAATGGATCGATTTTCACAACTTCACTTGTGTCTTTGCATCGTTTTTTAAGTGAAAAATTGTAGGAGAACGATGCGGGACATTTATATGTTGAGAACTCTAGATGACATGAAAACTTGGAAGATGCCATAAAAAATTGGTGCACAATGCTTTTCATGCTCTTTTTGCTCTTAGAATAATTGTTGTATATTGAATTTTATATATCAGAAAATTTATTTTCTTGCACAAAAAACTTACAGCTTTGTAAATCTTATGCAAAAATTAATATTTATGTAAAAAAAAAGTGGTATAATAATTATTTTTGCAAAAGAAGTCTATGATTTAATGGAGGGAGTAGGAAGATAAGTTTAAGTTGAAACAAAATGACCTGAGATTTGATCCCAGAATAAAGCAATTCTAAAGTTATTTATTTACATTTTTTTTTTCCTTAAGCATCTCTTCAAAAGAAAGTATCTGAACCACGCATTTTATAAAGGGTGAGTTAATTTTATATTTATATTTTCACACTGTTTCTTATACTTCTCTATTCTATGTCCGTTTGTAATGTTTTTACTTATTAGTTTTCAGCATGTGATTAAGACAATTAACATAAAATAACACAAGATACTCATGAAACAAAGCATACATTACTAACAAAATAGGCGTAAAAAATATAAGTAATGAAACAGAGACATGCATATAATGCACCTCTTCCATAAAACACATTGTGAAGGCGACAATTGCGAGGTTAGAAGTGAGACAAACAAGTATGAAGTTCAAATCTTTTATTTTTAAGGTGGAATTTAGAGAAAAAATTATAGTTGGCAGATGTTATAATGGATATGTGGATATTTAAATTATTAAAAAAAAAACTACAATATAACCATATTCTTATTTTTTAATTTCCAAGAGTATGTAAAAAAAGTATTCATGATCCATACTTTACAACATGAAATTTATGAAAGCATTCATAAAATATTAAACATTATTAATTTTTTTTTAAAATGATCGGCTAGTTTAACTAGTTAATTTAATCAATTTTAATAAATCTGAACTGATCTAACTATGAATCCATTATTGAATTGAGATATAACCAATTAAGTGTCTGATTTATATATGATGCAACCAATTGTACTATCCAATATGGTCTAGTTTTGACAACAACCATAAAAGTGAGGGAATTAAGAACATCAATGTCCCTAATCCAGCTAGGTGGTGACATGGAAAGTGATTATCCAAATAGCTCTCAACGGAATTTGAAGTTGTTGAAGGAGACTCATCCTTGTCCTACTAGTTATTTTATCTTCTGTTGCTTTCATTTAAATATATGCTTATCCTTTTGTTATTTATCATTATTTTTGTTAGGCTGGACTATTATCTATTGCAACAACTTAGTCTATATAATAAACTTATGGCCAACAGTTACATTGAGCCTACCAGCCCTCATATTGAATCTTCCTCATGGTATCAAAGTCATCAATGGCCAACACCACACCTAATTCTAGAATGACAAACTCCTCCGCCTCCACCTCTAACATCTCCACCTCTCCATACCCCTACCCTGATACATTAAATATTAGCAATTTTGGTTCATTAGATCTCGCAGATGCTCTTGAAATATCTGATGTAATCATGAATTGATGTGGAAGGGTCCTTAGCCAAGGAAGATGGTTTTGTTTGAGAAGGAACTCACGTTCCTTTCCAATAGCTGCATTGTGACTTATGGGGTCTAGCCCCTATTACTTCCAGGCAAGGTTATCGTTTTTATACTTGTCTTGTAGATGATTTTACACGCTTTACTTGGCTAATCCCCTTGAAATGCAAGCATGACTTTTTTCAACAATTTATATTTTTTGAGAATTTTGTGCAATGACAGTTTGAGACATCCATTAAAGGGATACAATGTGACGGAGGTGGTGAATTTATCCATAACAATATGCTTTCTCATTTAGCTTCTAATGGCATTCACCTACAAATTTCATGTCCATCTACACCACAGCAAAATGGTGTTATGGAAAGGAAACGCCGCCACATTCGCAAACTTGGGCTTACAATGATTTTTGCTAGGTTCCACTAATATTCTGGATAGAGGCTTTTCTCACAGCAGTCTACCTTATTAATAGGTTACCGTCCTCATTCCGAAAACTTCAAAATCCATACTCACTACTGTACAAAACAAACCCAAATTACACTTCATTGCGGGTTTTTGGCTGCAGGTGCTTTCCTTTGATCAATGACTCTCAGCGCAACAAGTTTGCTCCTAAGTCGGTGCCCTGCATTTTCTAGGTTATAGTGACAAACATAAGGGATACATGTGCTTTTATCCATCCACACGTCGCATGTACATCTCCAGACATGTGGTGTTCGATGAACAATGCTTTCCATACAAAGCCATGCATTCACTTCATGCTCCAGCCACCACTGATGACCATGTAATCACCAGCTTTTGTGACTTCACTCTACTATCTCTTCAGACTTCGCCCACTTCAGCTCTCCGCCACTCCTCTCGGCATGAGCAAGACACCAATCTCATCCCACCTTCACTTCTATCAGACCCTCCACTTTCCCTACCCCCTTCTTCATAGTCACAAATGCCACCCTCCTCCCCACCACCATCCAACCTGCCACCACCCACGCCTCCACCTTCTCAAAATATCCATCCTATGGTTACAAGAGTTAAAGCTGGCATCACTTGTCCAAATGGAAGACTCCTACTCACCTCTGAAGCTGTACCTAAGGAACCCAAGTCAGTTAAAACGGCCATCCGTCACCCAGGCCGGAAAAAGGCCATGGAAGAGGAGCTGCAAGCACTCAAACTAGAACAACTTTGAGCTCGTGCTCGTACACAAGACATATGGGTCTTGGACACAAAATGGATGTGGAAGACCAAGCTTAAGTCTGATGGTTCCCTTGATCGCTTAAAAGCCAGGCATGTTGCTAAAGGCTTCAATCAAATAGCCGGAGTGGATTTTTCACGAACCTTTCTCTCCAATTGTCAAGTGCAGCATAGTTCAGCTTATTTTAGCTGTAGCAACCATGAAGAAATGGCCACTGCGGCAATGGGATGTCAAGAATGCATTCCTGCATGGGCCACTCGATGATCTTGTTTTTGTTGCCCAACCACCTGGCTTTGTGAACCAACAATTTCCTCATCATGTTTGGAGGTTGCAGAAAGTGTTATATGATATGCAACAAGCGCCCCGTGTAACACCTTACTTAATTAGGTTTAGTGTCACTAACTCATAAAAGCTAAGAGTATCAAAATGTAATGAATTTAATGAATATTTCTATGGATTACGTATTTAATATAAAATAATAAGATTTAAATAATGGATAAAACTACATGATTACGTGTCTATTAAATTAAAAATTTATAACAAACAGTTGCTTGAATATATGTCTAATAATCATATATCAAATCATTAATTAGAAATAATATTTGAGTTAAATTAAACTATCAATTACATGACTTTATTATTTAACTCAAATATTATTTCTAATTAACAATTTGATTACGTGACTATTATTTAAATACTAATAAATCTATACTATCAAAACTATTTATTTTCTTTAAATTACTTTTATACATGTATTTTTTGAGACCATAGTTAATATGAAATAGGCAAGCACAAAACATGCCAAGATTTAGAATGTTATGATTTTAAAAAAACTACACGTATAATTGTATAACATTATATGTTATGCATCTTACATTATCAAGTCGTCATTTATATATCAGATTTTCTATCTATATTTAAAATTATGTACATATACACATCAAAAGAAGACTAATAGGCCTTTACTAGGCTATGCAAGTGTCACTTCATACAATCATATCTAAACTACATAAAGTCATATAAACCATCTCCATGTCACATTCTGAAGAGGCAGAACAAAAGCATCTTGCTTGCTCGGGTGAGTAAACTCACTCAACATCTATAACTAATAGGATAAACACTCTCATTTTCAGTCGGTTATAGGAGACTCTGAAAATACCATATATCAAAGAGATAAGAATTATAAATTCTCAGTAAACATTTAAATAGTATAAAAACCATTAATAAAAACCATAGTATTTTCAGCTGTATAACATATAGGAAACAATTTCATGATTAGTACGGATAAGCAAATATGGATAATTCACAACAGTTAACCAACTATTAAACTTTCTATTAATTACATGCTCACAAGTTCATTAACTTAGGGCTTAGGCGAACTTTTATATTATTGCCTACATGGTCGTATATCATAAACATTACTATTAGCCATGGCCATTATTAACATAAGTGAGAATGCTCTGTTGACATAGGACATTCCCTAAACATCCATTCCACACTCTTTTGGTGAATTCCACTCAATATATCCACACTCTTGGTGATCTATATCTACAAAGTGAATCATAGATACATGTAGGACTTCTCATATATCACGTACCTTTGAATCATTTCCATGATATTTTATTTAGCAATTCTTCTCTAATATTTCTGGATCACCACTTATTCATTTTCTTTACTTAAGGATTATATCCAAGCTTTTATTGTTTGTTGATTACAATGAGCATGTAATTTAGCACAAGTGTGAATTTAAGACACTTAACGCTTCTATTTAGCTTCCACTAGTGAGATTTAATCTCTAGCCATATAATCTATCTCAAATTCACAACTTGCTATACTTTACATAAGACATAATTACTAAACCCAATTCTATGTCTAAGTCTATAGAATATTGAATCTTGCTTCTAAATTGTGAAACACGTATAAAGCTGCCAAATTTTTTATAGAATGCCATCTTATACCTTAATGCCTACCAACTAAGAAAGGACATTAGCCTAATATTTTAGGCTAGCAAGCCAAGTATACATCTTTCTAGGTTACTTACAGTCAACTATTCAAAATATTCAAAATTGACATTTAAGCTATATTTAATTGGAATTCTATGTGAAACACCGTCAACAACACCACCAATCTTACCATAGCCGTGGCCCTTAGGAGCATACTAGGCTAGTGTAAAACTAATAAATCATAGTTGCATCTAAATTATCATTAAAACATCACATAAATTTCCATCCATGTGACAACTTACATAATATCTAGGAAGACATTGGATAGCCGTGTATAACATCTAGAGTGCCATGGTTTTCTTTTCCAATTTCTCACTTACATGATTTAGAATAGCATTGAAACATTCAAAATTCACTCACACCTAATTAAATCACATAATTCCTCCTTAAACCCCAATGTCGCCGTGAACCTAATAAGGGTGTATTTTGTGTTTTTATTCAACTTTTCTGAGGGAAATTCACCATAATTGCATTAAAACATTTAAATCTCACTACCACCCAACCAAATCACATACTTCCCTCATAAATCCCAACTTGGCCAAAACCCATATAAAGGACAATCTAACTATCTCAAGCAATTTTTATCTAGAATAAGCATAGAATGTCTTTAAATCACCACAAGGATCTCATATCCATGCATTTATTGATATGATTAAGCCAAAGAAGAAATCCAACATACAAATCACAAAAGCTCACTTTGAACTCTAATATGGCCGTGTGCATTAGAAGGTGATTTAAATAACTTATAAAGCCTTTCAAACATAGATAGTTATAAAATTACCAAGAAACATCACAAGAGCTTCCCACGCATGCTTTCTTGATGAAATCAAGTCAAGACAAGAAACTAGTAATATAAACCCTAAGTAGGCATCTTGAAGATAGTCAATAGTCCATACAAAATCACACTTAAACTCATCACAAATCATCCATATTCAAGATGAGAACTCAAATAGAACAAGATTCCATGGATTCAAGAGTGACACTTCCATAGAACTCACCATGAAACTCTAGGTTTTAGAGGAGGAAAAACTTGAGTTTAAATCTCTGTCTCTTTGATTCAAGCTTTCCTCTTGATTTTGGACTAATTGTCCCTTTTTTCTTCTTTTTCTCTTCTCTTTTCTCATTCTTCCTTTTTTTGGCCATGAGCTCTTCCTTCTCTTCCTCTCTCTTTTCTTTTTCTTTTCTTTACTCTCTTGTTCCCTCTTGGCCGTGCAGTTAGGGAGTAACTAGGGAATATGGCCTTTGATTATTTTAGTTTTTGAGTTTTCAAGTTTTTGTCTTTGTTAGGTATCCAATTAGAGTTAAGCACTTGCTAGGTTTAGTCATCATGTTAATGATGACTTAATTAGGATTGAACTAATTTGGTTCAAATGGAACCAATGGAGATAACTAGATAGGGTTTAGTTTAGTTCTTCTAACAAAGTCATGATTACTTGTTCTTGTCCAATAGCTTGCTTCCAAGTGTTACAATCTTATTGACTAATTCTAGACCAATAGTATGCTGACACATGTCACAACCTCATTGGCCAAGTTTCTAACTAACCATAAGCTTCCATGTGTCACAATTCTATTGACCCATTCTTATCCAATGACATACTTCTACATGTCACAACCTAATTAGTCTGTTATAAGCCAATAGAATGCTTACAAGTGTCACTACCCCACTGGCCCATTCTACAAGTGTCAATTTTCTATTTGTTATGCTATGGTATTCTCAATTAATCCAATTAAAAAGTGATTAGAAATAAATTTGTGGACTAAATGAATAATTTAGCTAATTATTTATTTATAATTTTCACTGGACAAAAATATCCTTGTTCACAGAACTAAAATTACTATATTGTCACTGTTTAATTTTCATTATTTTATTAGATATTTCAACTTGTGCTTAGTTCCCTTAAGTACTTTTTTGTATTCTTTTTAATTTGAACAGTTAAATAATAATAACAATAATAAAAATCAAACAGAGCAAGAAATACCAATAAATAGTAAAACGACCATTAGGATTATTTAGGGCTTCATAATTCATATTAAGTTATGTGGGGATATTACACCCCGCACTTGGTTTAAATGACTGAGCTTCTTCTTGTTCCATCTCGGTTTCATCTGCAGCATCGCAGATCCCTCACTCTTCGTGTATAGGAACGATGGCATTACTCTGCTCCTCCTGTTATACGTGGACGACATCATTGTGACGAGCACATCCTTCCCTATTATCTCCTCATTTGTCAACAAACTTAACCATGATTTTGCTATAAAAGACCTTGGTGCATTACATTACTCTTTGAAGTTGTCGTCCAGCACACAGATTATGGTCTGTTCTTGAGTCAAACTAAATATGCAGAGGACATTTTAGAATAAGCTCACATGCAAGACTCCAATAGCATCTCAACTGTTATGGCCACCAAACGTCTACTTGACACTTCACCTGCATTCTCTTATCCACAGCTGTACAAAAGCATAGCCGGTGCACTCCAGTGTCTGACTTTCACTTGCCCAAATATTTCCTTCAACGTGAACCACTTGTGCCAGTACATGCACCCACCTACCTTTGAACACTTCCGCCTCATGAAACGTGCTTTCAGGTACATCAAGGGCACTACATAACTGGGTATGAGAATTCTTTCATCATCTTCCCAGGACTGTATTCATTTGTCAACGCAGATTGGGTAGGCTGCCCATGCACCCGGAGGTCCACCACTGGCTACTGTACATTTTTGGGCAGCAATTTAATCTCTTGGTGTGCAAAGAAGCAGTCAACAATATCTCGTTCAAGTGCTGAGGAGAAGTATCGTGCCATGGTTTCCACCACAGCTGAGTTAACTTGGCTAACATACTTGCTTCGTGACATTGGAATGCCATTGCCAAATCCACCATCCTTGTTCTATGATAACCTCAGGGCCTTACACATAATAATTAACCCCGTCTTCCATGCACACACTAAACATATTCAGTTGGATTATCATTTTGTGAGGGAGAAGGTTACACAGGGGATATTACTCACCTGTTTCGTTCCTTCTTTAGGTCAACTAGCTGATATTTTCACTAAGCCTTTGCCTTAAACAATGTTTAAGGAGTTACGTACCAAGCTCGGACTCACTCTCCCCACGTCCCACTTGAGGGAGGTGTTGAAGGAGACTCATCCTTATTCTAGTAGTTTTTTTTCTTCAGTTGCTTTCATTTAAATCTATGTTTATCCTTTTGTTAGTTATTATTATTATTGTTAGGCTGGACTATTATCTATTGTAACAACTCAGTCTATATAATAAACTTATGGCCAACAGTTACATTGACCCTACCAGCCCTCAATTGAATCTTCCACGAAAGTGTCCACGTGATATGGAGATCCTTTTGGCTAATTTTGGAGTAATTTAAAGGCTTAATGATTATAATAATGTATGGATCATATTTTACAATAGTTGTTTTGAAATATCTCTTTGTAAGCTGATAAATCATTAATTTGTTAGATATTTCTCCTCTAATTATTTGAAATTATGAATCAATTTTGCATGCAAATTAGGGAAATCAATCAAGGGAAGTAAATAAAGAAGGAGAAAAGAAGATTTAATCAAAGGCTATTTAGAAAAACTTTTGCTGTCAAACATAGGCATAACTCTCACTCTAAAGTTCTGATTGATGTGCTTGTGGTAGCATTGGAAAGCTACGAGACAGATTTACAAATGTTATGTTGATCACTTTCCCTAATTCATTCCTTTGTTAATGGAAAAATCCGCCACAATTCGATGGAAGTCTTTGGAGGGGCTGACAACTTGTAACCCGAATTGCCTTAGGTTTTCTAAAGGCTATAAAAGGAGCAAAGAGACAATAGTTTAGGTGTGTCTAGGACTTAGAGCCCAGTTCTAAGTTTCGAGTTTTAGTTTTTGTATTTTCTTTTATTAATTTCTAAGTTATTTATTCTAGGGTTTAAATGGATCCAAGTTAGAAGTTTTGTTTATTTTAATAATTCAATTACATGTTTCTTCTCTTTTCAATTTGAATTCAAATCAATTATGTTCTTAACGCTTCTAATTGTGTGAGCATCAATTTAGATGATTAGATGACATACACGAGACCTAGAGATAATTGTATGAAAAGTATCTCAAATTGAATTCCATAAAATGTGTGCAGTGACTGTTATGCATGATTTGTATAGATCATTTAACAATCTCTCACGTGTACTAATATATTCTTAATTTTGATTTAATATATATTTGAGAAAGATATATTAGATCAGTTTAAGGATAGTTTTAATATATGCCCAAGAGGGAGTATTAAATAACTTAGGAGATTAAATCTTGAAATTGAGAATTGAAGAAGAACATGTATGCAAATTGAGGAAGGTAGCGAAAGGACTAACAATGTGAAATCAAAAGCCTTATATCTCTCTCAGTGATTGATACTTCATCTATTTTGTTTAAGCATTATTTTTATATTAATTCTTCTATTTTATTATTCTTCTTAATTAACATTAAGTAGTTTCAACTTTAATAATCAAATTTAATTCTTATGGGACAATACTGATACTTGAGCGATTTGTGCACTTACATAAATCTCAAAATAAGTTTTTAGTGCTATTCAAGGGATTGAAATTTGATATAAATTCTGATTCACTTTATCTTAACTTAGGATATTTTTATTGATTGCGTAATATTTCCTTCCTTCTTATATTTGTTCCTTTGTTATTTTATTTTTTTCTTATTTTCATTTTAACCTATTTTCATTCTTGACTTAATTATCCTTTTGTCTTTTAACATAATGAAAGTCAACCAAAGGGAAAGCAAATACGCGTGTGCTTAAAGATTATGCAATACCCTCAATCAAAGATTGCAATGGAAGCATTATAAAACCTCCAATTCTTGCTAACAATTTCAAAATAAAGCCTGTCATCATTCTAATGATTATGTATATTTATATTAGTTTACTGTATTTTTCTCTTTCTTCTATTACTTGGGCATCTTGTAACTTACAAGTAATTTATCTATTTATATTTAATTTATTTATTACATTTTAACCCATTTTATTTAAAAAAAATGAAAAAGGATGATGACCTTTAAGCTAACAATATCAATAACTCTCCACAAAACGACCAATGGGGTTGATTGCACATGCCCTGCGCCGTCTTTAAACTTGGTCGAGTTGTTAGGATTTGATTGTTTGGCCTAGTGCCATCTTCAACCCCTTTAGGAATGAATTTAAATTAACAATTTTTTAAGTAATGTTTTATGGGGTTAACTGTATAGTCATGTGCCAGCTTTGACACTGCTTAATTCTAAAGGGTCGACTGTACATGTTTTTGTACTATCATTCAATTCTAACTTAACTTAATTTTCCAAATAATTTGTGTAGTGACTTACAAAGTAGATTTGTATGCGCCAAATGCCATCTTCGACATTGCTTAAATTATGAGAAGCTAATTGTATGGCCTTGTGTCATCTTTAATTTCCTCCAAAAACCTCTTGGCCTAATTACCCTTTGAATGAATTTTTTTCTAATCCTTAAACACAATTTATTGACAAATCAAAATAAATTTTTCATCATTTTTAATTAAAATCAATTAATTGACAAATATTTTTTACAAAAATTATAAGGCTTTGATTTCTCCCTACATGTGAGGATACGTAAGCATTTTGGGTAAGTTAAAATTGTAAAAATTTTTATTTAATTTTTTAATTATTTTTGTGGTTATTTTAGTTCCATTTTTGCTTTAATGGGAGTAATTTAAATATTTTAAGGCTATCATTATTTTGTATAATTAATTTAGAGTAACTGTTTTAGGACAGATGTATCAGGAGTACAGTAAGATTAAATTCTTATTTTTTTCTGTGCATAATCGATTCCCAAACTTGACCTGATTCGCGAATTATTTTTCTTTTACTTCTGTCAAAAGGGTTTTTCTAATAAATTTCATACTCAAATAAATATTAGTAGCGACTCTATTTTTCAATTAATTGCTCTTGCCACTCAGTCACAGGTGTCACAATGTACTCGAAGGGTACCGCGATGAGAGGTAACTAAATTTATAAAAATTTAGGAGACACTGCTAATTTTTATTTAAATGAGAAAATAATTAGAAAAATCCTTTTATTCATAAAACTAGTCTTTGAAAATGAGACTAGATTCAGAAGTCTGATTATGCACAGGGAAGGGCAAGAATTTAATCCTACTGCACCTCTAATGCATCCGTCCTAAGATGGTTACCTTAAAGCTAATTGTGCAAAGATGATTATGACCACAAAATGTATTTAATTTATCCAAAAAAAATGAAGATAGCAAATAATAAAGAGTGATAAAAATAAACAGAGAATTAATTGAAAATATTTACAGTTTTGGCTTGCCTTCTATGCCTATGTATTCCAACGTCGATGATGAGAAATCAAAGTCACATAGTTCTTGTAGAAAATGCTTGTGTGTGTTGTAAGATTTTATTTAAAAATTGATTAAATATAAAATGATTTGTGTGTTGATTAATGTAAAATGCTTGTGTGTTGAAAAGATAAAATTAAGGATTGATTAACTTAAAAAGCTTTTGATGATTGGTTGATTTTTAAGAAAATGACTAATAGTTATATCATTTTCGAGTCAAAGGACCGTCACGGCAATATTGACTGTTAGTGTGTCTAAATTATTTTTGGGACAGAAGAGCCATCATGACAATGTTGTTCCAAGTTGATTAATTAAGGATTTTGAATGATTAAATATATAAAAAGGTATTGTGATAATCAATTTAACAAATCATACTAATTTTGAGTCAAAGAGTCGTCACGACAATATTGATAATTAGTGATTCTAAATATTTTTGGGGTGGAAAAGCCGTGACAGCAACGTCGTCCCTAAATGATTAATTAGGATTTAATTAATTGATTTTAATTTCGGGACTGAAGAGCTGTCACAATAACCTGATCTCGATTAGATTATTTTCCAAATCAATAAGTTGACCTAACTCAGATGACTCAGATTAATTTTTTTTTAATATCAAATGTTGATTTTGATAAAAAATAAAATAGAATATGATGAATGCTAAATAATCAAATGAGATAAAATAAGAGTCTGGAATGAGATAAAATAAAGTTTGAACTAAACATGTAAACTAAAAGCATACAAGCTAAATAATTACTATTATTATTGTTGCTTTTATTCAGGTTTTATTAACCAAACCTAAAATTGAAGTAAATAAAACTAAGTCAGGCCTAATATTCACATTACAAAGCTCAGTTTACTAACAAAACTTGTACCAATAACAATCATGATAATCAAATGAAATAAACCCAAATAAGCCCCAATACTCGATTTGTCCCAAGAACAAAATAGAAATGAAATAAATAAATTATAATAAAATGAAATAAGAAATAAACAAAAGAAGGAAATTAACATGGGACCAGGTTTGGACGTGAAGTGGTTGGTGCAGTGGGCTTGAGTGAGGGTGAAAAGTGTGTCTGTGCATGATTGAAGAGTGAGAAGTGAGTGTTCAGGTGCTGTGAGGTGAAGAGTGAAAGAAGGCTCGGAGCATGTGTGAATCGCGGTGAGGAAACAGGGGAGTGTGTGCCGGTGTCGATTGCTTGTGAGCAGGGGTGAGTGAACGGTGGAATGGGTGCTGTTGTACAAGGGTGCTGGCCGGTGCTGGTGATGCAGGTGCTTGTGAGAGTGAAATGCTTGTGAGCAATGTGGAAACAGAGTGTGTGTACTAGTGACAGCTGTGCGTGCGTGTGTGTGGAGAGGAAACAGAGGAGTGTGTGCTGTGAGTGATGTAACACCCAACTATAGGCATTGTGTTACTTGTAAAAAAATTAATTAGCTAATTTAATTAAGTTAAATTAATGTGTAAATTGGTTTTAATTTTATTTTAAGTTATGATTATGTATATATTTTGTTAATAAAATTAGTTTAATTTATTTAAATCATTATTTTGGTGATCACGTGCCTACATTAAAATATCTTCAATGATAATATCAGTCACGTGTCAAAAAAATCCATAACTTAATAGTGCATCACATAATATTACTCACGTAATAAAAATACCGTTCAAAAGTGTAAATGTATCTAATTACATGTAATTTACTATATGAAAAATTTATTCCACTTAAGTTCCAAAACAAAATATTCACATTGAAGAAATTATAAATTTTCTACATGTAACCCCATTTCACATCAACTATCCACGTCATGAATAAAGAACTGTACAATATTATTTCACAAGGTCATGAACAGAATACCCTATGTAACATTATACATGAGTGGGATTTCTAACCTATATGTTATTATACATTACTGTACATCTAAAATATTATTAACCTGGAATTTTTGCCTGCACCACAACCTATGTATATATGCACATCAAAAAACTCTACTGGCCTCACTCGGCTATGTAGGAAAAGAAATCTAAATACACCATCCTACAAGTACATGCTACATACAAAACTAATTCTCTCTAAACTATTCACAATCAACATCCTAAATAACCAAAACAAACTGATCCTCCTCTGAGGAGTTATCTAGCTTGTGTCAATATACACGGAATGTAGATTCTCATCTTCCATAACCTACAGGAGGCTCTGGAAATACCATAGTTTATAGGAGTGAGAAATCAATTCTCA
This sequence comes from Castanospermum australe, assembly GCA_019955255.1. Taxonomy (NCBI): domain Eukaryota; kingdom Viridiplantae; phylum Streptophyta; class Magnoliopsida; order Fabales; family Fabaceae; genus Castanospermum; species Castanospermum australe. The sequence goes on along the minus strand of NSJW01000594.1, from coordinate 341,882 downwards.
ACAGGTACTAAAGTATGTAGAAATAAGAAAATAAATTCCATAGTATTTCTAACTATATTAAATACAGAAAACACAATTCAAGGTTAGTCAATAATCTCAAATATGGATAATAAATGACAATCACAATTCCATAAAACTTTATTCTTTATTACATGCTCACTAAGCTTAAACTAGGGCTTAACCCCTTTTAAATTTCTCTTTTGCCTACATGGTCCAAAACATTAACTAGTTGAGAATTCTCCTTTGGTAGAGGGTGTCTCCTAACTAGAGTGGCCATTCCACTTGTGTTGTACTCCACTCCACTATCCACACCTTTGGTGGACCTATCCACAAAGTGAACCTAGACACATATAAGACTTCTTATAGACTTCGTCCATGACATTTTATTAGAAATTCTTTTCTAATCTTTATGGATCACCTCAAATTCCTTATCTTTCTCTCGAGGATCACATCCGAGCTTAGCTCATTTCTTTCTCTTTAATTATAGTGAGCATGTAACGTATTGAGAGTGAACTTTTAAAGTACTAATATCTCAAAGAGACATTATACAAGAGAAGACATCTCTAAATCATCTCAATTTGCACTGTCTAACATCTTTGTCACATCCTTGAACCCATAGTTCATAAGAAAACAAATTATGCTCTTCTCCTCCCAATATGGCTATGACTTAGAGAATATCACATATAGGTGTTCTAGAGATTTATTCCTCTTGTTTCACCTCTAAACCTCTTGCATCACTAAAATTTTAACTCACACAATTGAATCAAGCACTATCTATCTTTTAAACCACCATGGCCATGAGTACGTAAATAGTTGCCACATTCCGTACTTCTATCTAACTCAATTTTTCGCCTAGTCTCATATTCTCAATCACCCAACTCACCTACTAACATCAAATTCAACACACAACATTTCCAAAATACTCTTGGCCATACACTTATCAATTCAAACAAGCTTTGATAAAAACTATACAGAGCATAAATCTAACTCACATTATAAATTCCATTGCCATTAGCTGCAGGAGGTCTCTGTAAATACCATAGTTTATAGGAGTGAGAAATCAATTCTCAACAGGTACTAAAGTATGTAGAAATAAGAAAATAAATTCCATAGTATTTCTAACTATATTAAATACAGAAAACACAATTTCAAGTTTAGTCAATAATCTCAAAATATGGATAATAAATGACAATCACAATTCCATAAAACTTTATTCTTTATTACATGCTCACTAAGCTTAAACTAGGGCTTAACCCCTTTTAAATTTCTCTTTTGCCTACATGGTCCAAAACATTAACTATTTGAGAATTCTCCTTTGGTAGAGGGTGTCTCCTAACTAGAGTGGCCATTCCACTTGTGTTGTACTCCACTCCACTATCCACACCTTTGGGGGACCTATCCACCAATTGAACCTTGACACATATAAGACTTCTTATAGACTTCGTCCATGACATTTTATTAGAAATTCTTTTTTAATCTTTATGGATCACCTCAAATTCATTATCTTTCTCTCGAGGATCACATCCAAGCTTAGCTCATTTCTTTCTCTTTAATTATAGTGAGCATGTAACGTATTGAGAGTGAACCTTTTAAAGTACTAATATCTCAAAGAGACATTATACAAGAGAAGACATCTCTAAATCATCTCAATTTCACTGTCTAACATCTTTGTCACATCCTTGAACCCATAGTTCATAAGAAAATTAAATTATGCTCTTCTCCTCCCAATATGGCTATGACTTAGAGAATATCACATATAGGTGTTCTAGAGATTTATTCCTCTTGTTTCACCTCTAAACCTCTTGCATCACTAAAATTTTAACTCACACAATTGAATCAAGCACCTATCTATTTAAACCACCATGGCCATGAGTACGTAAATAGTTGCCACATTCCGTACTTCTATCTAACTCAATTTTTCGCTTAGTCTCATATTCTCAATCGCCCAACTTACCTACTAACATCAAATTCTACACCCAACATTTCCAAAATACTCTTGGCCAAACACTTATAAATTCAAACAAGCTTTGATAACAACTATGCAGAGCATAAATCTAACTCACATTATAAATTCCATTGCCATTAGCTGCAGGAGGCTCTGGAAATACCATAGTTTATAGGAGTGAGAAATCAATTCTCAACAGGTACTAAAGTATGTAGAAATAAGAAAATAAATTCCATAGTATTTCTAACTATATTAAATACAGAAAACACAATATCAAGGTTAGTCAATAATCTCAAATATGGATAATAAATGACAATCACAATTCCATAAAACTTTATTCTTTATTACATGCTCACTAAGCTTAAACTAGGGCTTAACCCCTTTTAAATTTCTCTTTTACCTACATGGTCCAAAACATTAACTATTTGATAATTTTCCTTTGGTAGAGGGTGTCTCCAAACTAGAGTGGCCATTCCACTTGTGTTGTACTCCACTCCACTATCCACACCTTTAGTGGACCTATCCACAATGTGAACCTAGACACATATAAGACTTCTTATAGACTTCGTCCATGACATTTTATTAGAAATTCTTTTCTAATCTTTATGGATCACCTCAAATTCCTTATCTTTCTCTCGAGGATCACATCCAAGCTTAGCTCATTTCTTTCTCTTTAATTATAGTGAGCATGTAACGTATTGAGAGTGAACTTTTAACGTACTAATATCTCAAAGAGACATTATACAAGAGAAGACATCTCTAAATCATCTCAATTTCACTGTCTAACATCTTTGTCTCATCCTTGAACCCATAGTTCATAAGAAAACAAATTATGCTCTTCTCCTCCCGATATGGCTATGACTTAGAGAATATCACACATAGGTGTTCTAGAGATTTATTCCTCTTGTTTCACCTCTAAACCTCTTGCATCACTAAAATTTTAACTCACACAATTGAATCAAGCACCTATCTTGTTAAACCACCATGGCCATGAGTACGTAAATAGTTGCCACATTCCGTAGTTCTATCTAACTCAATTTTTCGCCTAGTCTCATATTCTCAATCACCCAACTCACCTACTAACATCAAATTCAACACACAACATTTCCAAAATACTCTTGGCCATACACTTATCAATTCAAACAAGCTTTGATAAAAACTATACAGAGCATAAATCTAACTCACATTATAAATTCCATTGCCATTAGCTGCAAGAGTCTCTGTAAATACCATAGTTTATAGGAGTGAGAAATCAATTCTCAACAGGTACTAAAGTATGTAGAAATAAGAAATAAATTCCATAGTATTTCTAACTATATTAAATACAGAAAACACAATTTCAAGTTTAGTCAATAATCTCAAAAATGGATAATAAATGACAATCACAATTCCATAAAACTTTATTATTTATTACATGCTCACTAAGCTTAAACTAGGACTTAACCCCTTTTAAATTTCTCTTTTGCCTACATGGTCCAAAACATTAACTATTTGAGAATTCTCCTTTGGTAGAGGGTGTCTCCTAACTAGAGTGGCCATTCCACTTGTGTTGTACTCCACTCCACTATCCACACCTTTGGGGGACCTATCCACTAATTGAACCTTGACACATATAAGACTTCTTATAGACTTCGTCCATGACATTTTGTTAGAAATTCTTTTTTAATCTTTATGGATCACCTCAAATTCATTATCTTTCTCTCGAGGATCACATCCAAGCTTAGCTCATTTCTTTCTTTTTAATTATAGTGAGCATGTAACGTATTGAGTGTGACCTTTTAAAGTACTAATATCTCAAAGAGACATTATACAAGAGAAGACATCTCTAAATCATCTCAATTTCACTGTCTAACATCTTTGTCACATCCTTGAACCCATAGTTCATAAGAAAACAAAATTATGTTCTTCTCCTCCCAATATGGCTATGACTTAGAGAATATCACATATAGGTGTTCTAGAGATTTATTCCTCTTGCTTCACCTCTAAACCTCTTACATCACTAAAATTTTAACTCACACAATTGAATCAACCACCTATCTATTTAAACCACCATGGCCAGGAGTATGTAAATAGTTGCCACATTCCGCACTTCTATCTAACTCAATTTTTTGCCTAGTCTCATATTCTCAATCACCCAACTCACCTACTAACATCAAATTCAACACACAACATTTCCAAAATACTCTTGGCCATGCACTTATCAATTCAAACAAGCTTTGATAAAAAAACTATACAGAGCATAAATCTAACTCACATTATAAATTCCATTGCCATACATAAATATTAAATTCAAAATATGGGAGGAATTATACAACCAATCTTCTCACAAACCTTACAATTATTACAACACACCTTACTAAAATTATAACAACACAAATTACAATTGTTCAACCAAACTACCTAACTTGGCTTTGAGCCATAAGCACTTGCACTTGTATGGATTTTCATTTAAATAAGCAAGCATCATCGATAAAAATAAATATAACCTATTTCCATCAAGACTACATATTAAACAATAAAAATCATAAAAAAATGTAGCCTAAAAACCCTAGTATGGCCGTGAGCTCGGAGGGCTCTAAATCTCATGGTTTCAAGTGATTTCCAACAAAATTCATGAACAACAATGATTCTTAATTACCTAATCAAAATTATAACCATACAAAATCCTCAAAATCACATCATAGAAGGATTCTAACTCAAAAACCCTAAGTATGGCTACTTGAGAAACTTGACCTCCCACTTGAAAATAGGCTTGTAACCTTCACATAAATGGTTCACCTTGCTCCCAAATCACCCATAACCACGCCAAAAACTCTAGAGAGAAAAAGTTTCATAGATTCAAGTTCACCAACCTCCATGAAACTATGGTTTTAAAAAGGAAAAAGATAGGTTTTGAGTTCCCTACCTCTTGAAGTTGAAGCTTGGTGAGGATTTGAATTTGTTTCCTTCTTTCTTTCTCTTTTTCTCCTTCTCTTTTCCCTTTTCTGCCCTTGGTCGTGACTATGGCTGCCTCTTTCTCTTCTTTCTTTTTTTTCCTTTTTCTCCTTTTCTCCTTGCTTGGCCGTGGGGTTAGGGACACAAAAGAGATTATTGTGCTTATTTAACATTTTTAATCTTACTTTGTCTTGTTAGGCAACCAACATAAATGCTTGCTTTTTGGTCATGTTAATCCATTTTATCATGGCTTTTTTATAATTAGGTTAGTTAGACAGGAACTAAATGGGATGAACTAAATAGTAACAAATTTAATTACTCTATCTAGATAGTGATTATTTCTCCTATCTGATTAAAATTTGACACATGTCATAGTTTTATTGGTCAATTTTGACCAATTATTTTTTTACTTATGTAAATCTTTCTAAATATCACATTTTAATTAGGTTAAAGTATGCTAATTTCTCCTATTTTAATTTATAAATGCTTAGAAACTAATTAATAATTTATAAAATAAATTTTGCTAATTTCTGTGTTTAAAAATTTTACTAGACAATAATATCCTCATTTAAAATCCCAAAATTACTAAATTGTCACTGTACAATTTTCAACTATTTCTAGTTTTCCTTAAATAATTCTCACTGTTCAATTCAATTTAAATGCTAAAATAAAAATATTAAAAATAAATAAAATATTTCTAATGACAAATAATAAAATAAAATAAAAACTACTTTATAAATTTTAAAATTTACATTTGCTTAAATGGGGATGTTACATTTCTCCCTTCCTAAAAGAAATTTTGGCCTCAAAATTTATTTACCTGCGATAAATAACTCTGAATAATTCTTCTGTAGTTTTTCCTCCATTCCCCAAGTCACTTCCTCAGGACTTAACCCTTCCCACATAACCTTAACCAAAGATATTGTCTTTCCTCTTCATCGTTTGAGGCTCCTATCAAGAATCTGTAATGGTCTTATGGGATATGTTAAATCATCTTTTAACTGCACTGACTCACTCTTGATTGTGTGAGAAGGATCAGAATAATATTTTTTGAGCTGGGAGACATGAAAAATATCATGATGATTGGAAAGATTTGGAGGAAGTGCTATTTGATAAGCAACTAGTCCTACTCTTTTTAGAATTTGAAAAGGACCAAGAAATCTAGGAAAGAGCTTCTTGGATTTGAGGGATCTGCCAATACCAGTTACAGGAGAGATTTTTAGAAAAATATGTTCTCCTTCTTCAAATTCTAAAGGTTTTCTTCTTTGATCTGCATAAATCTTTTGTCTACTTTGGGCAGTGAGTAGTCTATTCCTAATTATTTTGATTTTGATTTATAATTTTTTGCATAATCTCTAACCCTAACAATCTTTTTCCTCCTACCTCATACCAGCACAATGGGGATCTACATTTTCTATCATACAGAACTTCATAAGGTGCCATCTTAATACTAGAATGATAACTATTATTGTATACAAACACCATTAATGGCAGAAAATTTTTCCAGCTTCCCTTATATTCCAACACATAGGCTCTAAGCATATCCTCTAAAATTTGAATTGTCCTTTCCATTTGACCATCTGTTTGTGGGTGATACCCTGTGCTAAAATTTAGCTTAGAACTAAAAGCTTTCTGCTAGGTTCCCCAAAATCTAGAAGTGAATCTAGGGTCTTCATCTGAAATAATACTGGATGGGGTTCCATGTAACCTCATGATTTCCTAAATGTGCAATTAAGCTAGTCTATCAAATGGGTAGTTAGCTCTAATTAGAAGAAAATGAGCTGATTTGGTCAATCTATTCACAATAACCGATATAACATCATATCCTGAAGGAGTTCTAGAAAAACCCATCACAAAATCCATTGACATATTATCCCATTTTCATTCAGGTATATCTAAAGGTTGTAATAAACCTACTAGTTTTTGATGTTCAGTTTTCACTTTTTGACAGATCAAATACTTTGCTACAAACTTGCAATCTTTTTCTTCATTCCTGGCCACCAAAATTCCTTTTTAAGGTCTTGATACATTTTGGTGGTGCCTGGATGAATAGTATATTTACTAGTGTGCTTCTTCTAAAATTTTATTCCTCAATTCTTGGTTATTTGGAACACTTAACCTTCCCTGATATAGTATTATCCCATCATTTGCTATCTTGAAATCCTTCTGTGTTCCCTGAAAAATCTAATTTTTGACATTTTGTAAAAAGACATCTGTTCCCTGAGCTTCTTTAATTTGATTTCTAAGTTCATTTTCAATTTTAAGCTCATTCATATACAGACTACTTGACTGTATATTTATAGACAATCTCAAATCTCTAAATTTTTTCAGCAATTTATACTCTTGAATCACCAAGAAAGACACATGCAATAATTTCCTACTAAGTACATCTGCCACCACATTAGCTTTTCCTGGATGGTATCTTAATTCAAAATCATAATCTTTCAAAAATTTCATCCACCTCCTTTGTCTCATATTCAACTTTTTTGATCAAAAAGATATTTCAAACTCTTATTGTCACTAAAAACCTCAAATTTAACTCCATGCAAATAATGCCTCCATATCTTCAAGACAAAGACCACCGTTGCCCATTCCAAGTCATGGGTAGGGTAGTTTTCCTCATAAGGTCTAAGCTGCCTAGAAGCATAGGCTACGACTCCCCCATCTTGCATCAAGACACATCCAAGTCCTTTCTTAGATGCATCACTGTAGATTACAAAATTTCTTAAAGGATCAGGAATCACTAGCACTGCAGCAATAATTAACCTAATCGTCAACTCCTAGAAACTATCCTCACATTCCTTCGACCACACAAAAGGGTTTCCTTTTCTTGTTAATCTTGTTAATGGCATAATTAACTGGAAAAATCCTTTTATGAACCTTCTATAATGTCCAACTAACCTGAGGAAACTTCTAATTTCTGTTATGGTTGTGGGTCTCTCCCAATGAACCACTGCCTCTATTTTACTGGGGCCAACTGACACTTCTCCTTGAGATACAACATGGCCTAAAAATTTCATCTCCTTCAGCCAAAACTCATACTTTTCTAATATTTAATATAGTTATTTTTTCTGTAAAATTTACAGTACAATCCTGAGGTGTTGTTTATGTTCCTCTACTGTCTTCGAATAGATAAGAATGTCATCTGTAAAAATAACTACAAACTGATCTAAATATGGTCTAAAAATTCGGTTCATATAATCCATAAACACTGATATGGCATTTGTAAGTCCGAATGACATCACAAGATATTCGTAATGTCTATACCTGGTTCTAAAAGCAGTTTTAGGGATATCTCCTTGTTTAACCCTAATTTGATGATAACCAGATCTCAAATCTATCTTTGACAAAATTGTGGCCCCTCTAAGTTGATCTAGCAAATCATCTATTATGGAGAGTGGATATTTGTTTTTAATGGTTACTTTATTTAATTGTCTATAGTCCACACATAACCTCAAACTCCCGTCCTTCTTTTTCATAAACAACATTGGAGCTCCCCAAGGTGATACACTAGGCCATATGAATTGTTTAGCTAGTAGTTGTTCTATCTGTTTCTTCAACTCACCCAATTCCAAAGGAGACATTCTGTAGGGTGCTATGGATATTGGGCCTACTCTGGGAAACAAATCTATGGAGAATTCCACTTCTCTCTCAGGCGATAAACTAGCTATTTCAGAAGGAAACACTGAGGGATATTCTCTCACTATAGGGATATTATTTACATCCTGTTTGGCCTCAAAATCTAAAGAAGATAAGAGAACATATCTTTGGGAACCAGTATTTAAACATCTCCTGGCTTGGATGGCAGTCAGAAATATGGATTCATTAGTTGTTTGTGTGTGCTCTGTTTTAGGCATGAATGCAATTGATTTTTCTAAACAGTTCAAAAGGACATTATTGCCAGATATCTAATCCATTTCAAGAATGACATCGATTTGTGATAGGGGTAAACAAACAAGATCAATAGTAAATAGGTTGTTTTCTACTTGGATATAGCAATTTAAACAAGTTTGAGAAGTCAATATTTTTTCTCCAGTAGGAGTAGAAACAGATAAATCATATGGTAAAAGAGACATAGGCAAATTCAAATGATTCACACAATCAATGGATACAAAGGAGTGAATAGCTCTTGAATCAAACAATGCAGTTAAAAGTTTATCTTGAATTAAACGCTTACCCTGTATTAGGTTTGGAGAACGAGTTGCCTCTTCCCTACTAAAAGTAAACACTCTGCCTTTGGTTTGGTGTCTAGGTGGGGGTACTAGGTTAGTTCCCTTTCTTTGAGGGCACTCCCGAGCCATGTGACCTGACTTATCATAGAAGTAGCAAACATTTTGACCTTGTAGACACAATTTGTTCCCATGAAATATACCGCATTTCTTACAACCAGTGCCTGTCTGCACCTGTTTCTCTTTCTCCTGGTTAGGTCTGAACCTGGTGTTACTGCTTCCTGGCTTACCTCCATCTCTCTTTCTCTTAAAAGAATTTTGCCTCTCCCTATCTTTTGCCACCTCCATGATAATTTTTCTCCACTATTCGACACTTATTTACCAGTGTTGCATAATCCCTAATCTCAATAGTTCCCACATCCTTTTTAAGCTCGGGATTCAAACCCCATTCAAATTTTGCTTCTTTCTACCTCTCATCTAGGTTATACCTAAGGTGAGAAGAAAATTTTGACAATTCCTCAAATTTAGCCATATACTGACCTACTAACATATTCACCTGTCTCAACTGAATAAATTCTGCTTCCTTTTCAACCTTTATGCTTACAGGGAAATACTTATCTAGAAAAGTATTCTGAAACACCTCCCAAGTAATCTGTGTACCCTGGGACTCAAGTAAAGATCTAGCCCCATGCCACCAAAACGCTGCCTCCCTTTCTAACATATACGTGGCATACTTATCTTTTGGGCATTGGTACAACCCATCACCTCAAAAATTTCCTCTAACTGCCTCAACCATCCTTCTACGACTACAGGGTCATATTTCCCCTGAAAGCTGGTGGTTTAGCCTTCTAAAATTCCGAAAGGCCTTGAAATTGTGGGTCCAGTGGGAGCATCCCAATTTGGGTCTCCAATTCCATTTCCATTCTGATTCCCAACTCTAATTCCACTTCCACCCTCCTGATTATTTTTGTTTCTATTCAGGTGCCCTTGTAAATGTTGTAACACCCTGTTAGTAGTAGTTGTCTGTTCTCTCATTGCGTTATCTATTTTTCCTATGACTGCCATCATTCCCTCACCTTTAGGAGGTGTTGGATTACGTCTTAGTGGTGCTATAATTTCCTGGACACATAGAAAGATACATATTGAGTTGATTAGTCTCAATATAACTTATCTAGTGGCTAGGAATATACAACCTCCACACAGAGACAACATAACATAGGTAAAATAAAATCTTAAATACTTAAATACCTATGCATGCGACATAGCCCTTAAAGTCATAGCCAGCTCAATGTACCTGGACAAACTGCTCTGATACCAAAATTATAACAACCTACCTAATATAGGCATTATGTTACTTGTAAAAAAATTAATTAGTAAATTTAATTAAGTTAAATTATTATGTAAATTGGTTTTAATTTATTTTAAGTTAAGAGTATGCATATATTTTGTTAATAAAATTGATTTAATTTATTTAAATCATTGTTTTGGTGATCACGTGCATACATTAAATTCTCTTCAAGAAATAAAAATATCAATCATGTGTCGAAAAAATTCACAATTTAATACTAGATCACTTACTATTACTCGTGTAATAAAAAATCACTCAAAAGTGTAAATGTATCTAATTACATGTAATTTATTATAAAGAAAATTTATTCCACTTAAGCTCCTAAACAAAATATTCACATTGAAGAAATTCTAAACTTTCTACACGTAACCTCATTTCACATCAACTATCCACGTCATGAATAAAGAATTGTACAATATTATTTCACAAGATCACGAACAGAATACCCTATGTAACATTATACAAGAGTGGGATTTCTAACTTGTATATCACTATACATTACTATACATAAAAAAGATTATTGACCTGGAATTTTTGTCTGCACCACAACCTATGTACATATGCACATAAAAAAAAAAAACAACTGGCCTCACTTAGCCATGTAGGAAAATAAATCCAAGGTCAACATCCTACAGTACATGCTACATACAAAAGTAATTCTCCCTAAACAATTCACAATCAACATCCTAAATAACCAAAACAAACCGGTTCTCCTCTGAGGAGTCATCCGGCTTGTGTCAATATACACGAAAATGTAGATTCCCATCTTCCATCAGCTGCAGGGGGCTCTGGAAATACAATAGTTTATGGAGGTGAGAAATGAATTCTTAGTAAGTACTCAAGTATGTAGAAATAAGAAAATAAATTTCATTGTATTTCCAGCTGTATTAAATACCAAAAAACACAGTTTCATGGTCAGTCAATAATCTCAAATATGGATAATAAATGACAATCACAATTCCATAAAACATTACTCTTTATTACATGCTAACTAAGCTTAAACTAGGGCTTAACCCCTTTTAAATTTTTCTTTGCCTACATGGTCCAAAACTTTAACTGTTTGAAAATTTTCCTTTGGCATAGGAGGTTCCCCTAAACTAGAGTGGTCATTCCACTTATGCATTGGTGGATTCCACTCCACTATCCACACTTTTGGTGGACGTATCCACAAAGTGGACCTAGACACATGTAGAACTTCTCATGTACTTCTTCCATAACATTTTATTAGAAATTCTTTTTAAATCTTTACGGATCACCTCAATTTCACTATCTAACATCTTTGTCACATCCTCAAACCCATAGTTCATAAGAAAACAAATTATGCTCTTCTCCTCCCAATATGACTGTGACTTAGAGAATATCACATATAGGTGTTCTAGAGATTAATTCATCTTGTTTCACCTCTAAACCTCTTACATCACTAAAATTTTAACTCACACAATTGAATCAACCACCTATCTATTTAAACCACCACTGCCGTGAGTGTGGAAATAGTTGCCACATTTTGTACTTCCATCTAACTCAATTTTTCGCCTAGTCTTATATTTTCAATCACCCAACTCACCTACTAACATCAAATTCATCACACAATATTTCCAAAATACACTTGGCCATACACTCATCAATTCAAACAAGCTTTGATAAAAACTATACATAGCATAAATCTAACTCACATCATAAATTCCATTGCCATACTTAAACATTAATTTCAAAACATAGGAGGAATTATACAACCAACCTTTTCACAAACCTTAAAATTATCATGACATACCTAACTAAAATTATAACAATACAAATCACAATTGTTCAACCAAACTACTTAACTTGGCTGTGAGCCATAAACACATGCACCTGTATGGATTTTCATTTAATTAAGCAAGAATCATCCATAAAAATAAATATAACCTATTTCCATCAAGACTACATATTAAATATTAAAAATCATAAAAAATGCACCCTAAAACCCTAGTATGGCCATGAGCTAGGGGATACAAATCTTATGGTTTCAAGTGATTTCCAACAAAATTCATGAACAACAATGATTCTAAATTACCTAATCAAACTAATAAGTGTACAAAATCCTCAAAATCACATCATAGAAGGATTCTAACTCAAAAACCCTAAGTATGACTACTTGATAAACTTGACCTCCCACTAGAAAATAGGCTTGTAACCTTCACATAAATGGTTCACCTTGCTCCCAAATCACCCATAACCACGCCAAAAACTCTAGAGAGAGAAAGTTCTATAGATTCAAGTTCACCAACCACCATGAAACTATAGTTTTTAAAAGGGAAAAAAAAAATAGGTTTTGAGTTCCCTACCTCTTGAAGTTGAAGCTTGGTGAGGATTTGAGATTGTTTCTTTCTTTCTTTTTCTTTTTCTCCTTCTCTTCTCCCCTTTCTCCCCTTGGCCGTGACTATGGCTTCCTCTCCCTCTTCTTTCTTTTTTTTTTCTCCCTTTCTTCTTGCTTGGCAGTGGGATTAGGGACACAAAGGGGATTATAGGGTTCGTTTAATATTTTTAATCTTACTTTGGCTTGTTTGGCAACCAATAGAAAAGCTTGCATTTTGGTCATACTAATCTATTTAATCATGGCTTTCAATTAGTTTATAACTAGGTTAGTTAGATGTGAACTAAATGGGAAGAACTAAATAATAACAGATTTAATTACTCTAGACAGACAATGATTATTTCTCTTATTTGATTATAATTTGACACTTATCATTGTGTTATTGGTCATTTTAGACCAATTATATTTTTACTTATGTAAATCTTTTTAAATATCACATTTTAATTAGGGTAAAGTATGCTGGTTTCTCCTATTTTAATTTATAAATACTTAGAAGCTAATAAACAATTTATAAAATAAATTTGGCTAATTTCTATATTTAAAATTTTCACCGAACAAAAATATCCTAATTTAAAACCCCAAAATTATTAAATTGTCACTGTAGAATTTTTACTATTCTTTCAAATATTTTAACTATTTCTAATTCTCCTTAAATAATTTTTACTGTTCTCTTCTACTTACATGCTAAAATAAAAATATTAAAAATAAATAATGACAAATAATAAAATACAATAAAAACTACTTCATAAATTTTAAAATTTATATTTGCTTAAATGGAATGTTACAAGTGATATGTGAGAGTGTGTGGCGGTGGAGATGAGTGGGTAAGAGGCCGTGTGGTGCGGAGGTATGTGACTGCTCTATGAGATGGTGAGTGTGTGTGATGATGGGACAGTGCAGGTACGGTGGATGTGTTATGCTGTATGGGTGACCGGCGCTGTGCTGTGAATGTTGCTGCAGTGGGGTATTGAGGTGACTGTAAGAGAATGTGTGTGCAGGGGAGCTTATGGTGCTATGTGAAGAAACAGTGTATGTGAGTTGCTGTGCCTGTGTCGGTGTATGATTCCGTGAGCTATGTGGAGTCTCTATCCTTGAGGGAGAGGTTGAAGATGAGAGTGGGTGCTGTGGTGCTGTGAGTACATCAGGGAGATGGATCCCAATGAAACAAAATACACAATCCAGAAAACAATAATTGCAGAGGAGGAATAAACTCACAGTGTTCTGTTTGTCTTTCTCCCAAAATTTTTCAAGCTGATCTTCTCTTTTCCTTTTCTCTGAATCTTTTCCAGTTTTTTTCTTTTCTTGCTCAAACACTGCCTCAAAAATCCTCTCCTCTTCTCCACTTTCTCTCTCCCCTCTCTTTTTGCTTTCTGCAGCCTCCATTCTTTTTCATAACTGAATGCTCTCCCTTTGCCTCCTCCCCTTCTTTTTGCAATAGAAAAGATTCTCTCTTTTCCTTCCTCTTATGTGAGCTGGCCGTACGGAGAGCATTATAGAGAATGAGCAAATATCATGGTAAAAATAAAATAAAAGAAAACAGAAAAAAAGAGATGATGGATTTTGGACTTTTGGGTCTAATATGAGTAGAGGCTTGATAGTTGGCCTTAGGCAATATACACAAGAACAGAAATAGGTAACTTAAGATTGGGTCTAAGATTTTGTTTTATTTTATCTTTTTATTTTTATTTTTTTAAGATTAACATTTTTCTTTTTCTGATCTTTTTGTTTTTATTTTTCTTAAAAATCTAATCATTGAGTAAATTAGTATAAAATAGCTACAAATTTGAGTTTTGGAAATAACTTATTTTCTTTGTTTTCAATTCATGAATTTTATTATTTTTAAAAAAATTTATTATATTGACCGAGATAAAATACTGTGTTTACAGTTGCCCCTCTTTACTCATTTCTTAGAAGAGGGTAATGTAGAACCGTAATTCTTCATTTCTTGAATAAGAAATCAATAAAGAATAAACATGTATTTTGTCCCATAAATGAAAACCAAAACAAAAATGCTACAACCACACATGACAACTTTTCCTAAAAAATGATAAACTATGAAATCATTTCAATGTGGAAATTACATGAATATTTGAAATTATATGAGTGCTCCAATTATGTTAATGCAAAAATTATGTGAATAGCTGAAATTATGTGAATGTCAAAATTATGTAAATGACAGAATTTATTTCAATGCTAAAATTATGTCAATGTGAAAATTATGTGACTGCTGAAAATTATGTGAATGCGAAAGTTATAAAATGAGAAAGTAGTAAAATGTGAAAACAAAAAAATGCGAAAGCAGTAAAATGCAGAAGTAGTAAAATACGAAAGTAATAAAATGCTAAAATAGTAAAATGCGAAAGTAGTAAATTGCAAAGGCAGTAAAATACGAAAGCGGTAAAATGCAAAAACAGTAAAATGCGAAAGTAATAAAATGTGAAAGCAGTAAAACACAAAAGTACTAGAATGCTAAAGCAATAGAATGCAAAAGTAATAAAATGTAAAGGCTATAATGTGAATCTCATGTGAAAGCAGTAAAACTGAATGTTGTGTGAATGCAATAATGCGTATGTAATATGTGAATGCAACATGATTGTAGTGAAAATTGCAATGAATGTGAATGTAGTAATGTAGTGCAATGTGAAAACTTTTAAAACCCATATTTAGGAAAGACATATGACATGAGCAGGAGAATGTATTATGCATGATATGTTAAGAATCTATATGCTAATGAATGATATGCTAGTGCAAGTGTGCAAGATGTAGTATGCAATGAGTTTCATGAGATTATGTGGAATGCTAGTCAATTTATTCAATGAAAAATTGCCTGTCCAAAGAGAATTCTAGTGCTATTCAACTTGTTGAGAAACTATTTTGATTCCAGTTGTTAAATGTTTGCCCTTAAATGCTGAGACCACAGTTGCTCAAGTATGATCTTCTACCAACTTCAAAATTCACCCCAGTTTATATGGACTTAATGAGATGAGAATGTCTTGGTTCAAAACAAGATTATCAATCCAAAAATTTTGCCCCAGTTTTCAAGCTTGACAAACTTGCATTCATTTTGAAATGTGATAAGCACTGTAAAATGTTAATTGATTGAAAAAAGCTTCAACTGTTTGTCTTTTTCATTATAGCAATTAATGATGTAACAGCTCTTATGGCCCAATCATTTTTCTTGATTTGCTTTGTAGATAAATGCTTGTCATGTTGACTTTATTAGATTCACTCCTTCCTTGTTGGAAATATTAATGCAACGATAATGCAATTATTGAAGAGTGATTTTCAAATGAGTGATGAGATAGACTAAAATGACGACATGAGGGTTTTGATCAAGGTACAAGGCCTTATTCAAACAAGAAGGCATAGAGTATACATGATAAAGACATTGTCAAATTCTTCAACAAATCCCTGATTTGGACACGTGATATTCCTTTTCAAGATTTTCACAAGATTAGCAAGATTTCTTTGGAGTCAGTCTCTTGCCCCATTTATTGTCTTTTCTTTCTTTTTTTTTTTTTGTCTCTTTTTTCTTTTCTTTTCTTTTAAAATTACCCTAGTTTATGTCTCAAGTAGGCTAGGCCTCAACAAGGACTTCAAAAGCTTGTAGCGTGACTTTGGTTAAAGAGTTTCTGAAACGAAAGGATAAAAGGCTCAAAATTCATTTGTGACCCTTACATTGCTTTCTTCACCTCCTTATTGTCTTGTTTTCCAACCAGCTTTGCAGCACACTCAATCATCAAGAGAATACCAAGGATTATAATAGGGCCTATGGTTAAAATGTGGCTGATGAAGAAAAGGACTTGATGGCTCAAAGATTGATGTTGAGTCTCAATGAGAATCTCCTTTTGAGTATGTGTAGTTTCATTGTCAATCAAGCATGACTTTCAAACATTTATTCATGACCCTTCCATGGCATATGCCTTTATTTTTCACCTCCTTTCATGGTATTTTCCTTTTGTTTTGTTTTTTTTTTGTTGTAATTTTCCATGTAAGATTTTGTCTTTCTTTCTTTTGTTTTTTCTTTTTTTAATCATGCTTGGATAACACTTAGCCAGAATCACTTTATATGCATTAGATTCTCATTGGTCCTCAAGTATGATTTGAATGGGTACGAAAGAAACACTTTTTCTTTTTATTGGCTCAATGGGCTTGACAAGGGATAAGAAGTGTTTAGATAGCTGAATGGATATGATCCTCTTTGATGTTTGAATGCTTAGCAAAGCTTTGTTAGAAAACTACCCGTCCCTAGGTTAAACTTGAATTACAGGTTACAGAAAAGGAACATAACTTCCAAGCTCAATGGGGTGCCTAGGGATAAAACTAGTTTATTATGTGGAAGATCAAAGAATGCCTTGTATCATTGGGAATGCTCACTTACAAGGCATACACTCATTTTAGGGACTTGAGGTCTTACATTCGCATCATTCTCCATTCAATCTTACTTAACCTTGAAAAGGAAATAGCACAAATTATTGCAAGAGCCAATTTTTGCTTTTCTCTCTTTTTTGCTTTTTATTTTCACTAGAATTGGAAAGAGAAATAATTGGATTTAAATTAGAGAAGAAGATGAATGAAATAAGGAACTCACATGTATTCATTGATATTTTCAACAAGAAAGTGCTCAAACAAGCATGACAAGCGTCCACTAGCTTAAATCCCAATTCAAAAGACATTTTAAACAAACATTTAACAACAAGGAAAAATCAAGAAATCAGACTAGCAACAATGGGCATGGTAAAGCCAACACAAACAGAATAGCACTTCTTCATTCCAAGGCCTCTTTTATTGCAATCTTTCACTCTTTTCCCACAAGCATTTCCTCCTCCAGAGTATTTGTTTATTCCACATTCCCATGATTTGAGAATGGGACATCTCTTATGCATATTCCTCCATTCCCTAGGAGATCAATGATTTTGCCATCTACCAAATTCCACACCGCTTCTCTAAATCCATAACACTACTCTATTGAATGTCTTGGTGCATTTGAATGGTATACACAAGCAACGCTTGGGTTGAACCATCTAAGGTATGGTGGTAACACAGGTCGAGCATACCAAACAACAATCAGATTTTCCTCTTGCAGTTGTTTGAACAGATCAGCTTTACTCATGTGTAGTTCTGGCAGTGGGCAAATGTAACATCTCCATTTAAGTGAAAATAAATTTTAAACCTTCTGAAGTAATTTTATTTATTTTATTATTTATCATTAGTAAATATTTTATTTTATTTTTACTATTTTTATTTTAACATTTAAATAGAAAAAAACAATAAAAATTACTTAAGGAGAACTAGAAATAGTTGAAATACCCGAAGGAATAGTAAAATTACACAGTGACAATTTAGTAATTATGGGGTTTCACATGAGGGCATTTTTGTCCAGTGAAATATTTAAACATAAAAATTAGCCAAACTTATTTTATAAATTATTAAAGTATTTATAAATTAAAATAGGTGAAATGATCACACTTTAACCTAGCCAAAAATTTATATTTAAAAATATTTACATAAATAAAAATATAATTGGTATAAAATGACCAATAATATTAAGATGAGTGTCTAATTTTAATTAGATAGGAGAAGTAATCACTGTTGGACTAGAGTAATTAAGTCTGTTATTATTTAGTTCTTCCCATTTAGTTTCTATCTAACTAACCTAGTTACAAAATAATTAAAAACCATGATTAAAGATATTAACATGACCAAAAGCAAGCTTTCCTATTGGTTGCCTAACAAGACAAATACAATTTAAAACTAATAAAAACAAATCCACAAATCGCCTCCCTATCCTAACCTCTCGGCTAAGTCAAAAAAAAGGAGGAAAGAAAAGAAAAAAAAAAGAAGGAGAAAGAGAGAGAGGAGCTCGTGGCTGGGAGGAGGAGAGGGAAGAAGGGAAGGAGAGAGAGAGAAAGAAAGAAGGAAAACAAGCCAAGACCCTCCTAAGCATCAACCTCAAGAGGTTGGGAACTCTAACCCAACTTTTTTCCTTTCAAACCATAGTTTCATGGTGATTAATGATGTAAAACTGTGCTACTTTCTCTCTCTATAATTTTTGGAGTGTTTATGGATGGTTTAGAGTATAGAGAACCATTTAGGTTAAGGTTCTAAACCTAGTTTCAAGTGGGAGGTCAAGTTTCCCAAGTTGACATATTAGGGTTCTTGGGTCAAAATCTTGCTAGGTTGTGATTTTGAGATTTTTGTATGGGTATGAGCTTGATTAAGTGTTTTGAAATCATTGTTGTCCATAGAACATGGTGAAAATTACTTGAAATCTCAAATTTTTGACCCCCTAGCTCACGGCTATACTAGGGTTCTAAGGGGTGTTTTTATTTATTTTTATTGTTAATGTGTATTTTTATTGAAATTATGGTGTGTTTATTTTTATGGACATTTCTTGCTTGTTGGAATGAAAATGTATGTGTGTTTATGTGTGTGTGGCTCACGGTCATGTGCTTGAATTTTTGGGAGTTTGGATGAACAAGTTGTTTGGATATGATTCCTTTAGTAGGTAATGGAAGTTTGATGATTTTAGGGTGTGGTTTCATGATGTGGTGTTCATTTGAGAATGAATAATCTACAAGAGTGATATTTATCTTTGACTAAGTTTTGGTCATGTGGTCATTTCTAGTGAAAGTCATGTGGTTTAGGTGCTAAGTAGTTACTTTAGAGTGTTTCATGAGAAATGAAATAGGTATTTTGTTAAAAAATGGAATTTGAAACTCTAGTGAATATTGCACTAAGTTATACATATGTTAGAATTAATAAGAGAAGATAGGGCTTGATATGGAGTTTGAATGAATTTCTAGTGAGTTAAACTAACTTGAGTGTATATGGAGTTAGAATAGATAAGTTTTCAAATTATAAGTATACTAAGTCTCACCCACGGGCTTGAAGGGATTTGGGTAGTCAAGGTTACAAAGTCATGTACTCTTGAGGTGATCATGTGTTTAAGGATGTGACAAAGATGTTAGATAGTGAAATTATGGTGATTTAGAGATGTATTCTCTTGTATAATGTCTCTTTGAGATGTTAGTGCCTTAAGAAGTTCTCTCTAAATATGTTACATGCTTACTTTAATTAAAGAGAAAGAATGAGCTAAGCTTGGATGTGATCTTCTAGAGAAAGAAAATAAATTTAAGGTGATTCATAAATATTAGAAAAGAATTTCTAATAAAATGTCATGGAAGAAGTCCATGAGAAGTCCTACATATGTCTAGATCCATTTTATGGACAGGTCCACCAAAGGTGTGGATAGTGGAGTGGAATCTACTAGTGCACATGTGGAATGACCACTCTAGTTTTAGGGGACGCCCTATGCCGAGGGAGAATTCTCAACCAGTTAAAGTTTAGACTATGTAGGTAAAAAGGAAATTAAAAGGGGCTAAGTCCTAATTTAAGCTTAGTAAGCGTGTAACATAGAGTAAAGCTTCATGAAATGGTAAAGGTTAACTATTATGCATATTTGATATTATTGACTAACCATAGAACTGTGTTTTCTGTATCTATTACAGCTAGAAATGCTATGGAAATTATATTCTTTTATATTTTTATATACTTAAGTACCTACTGAGAATTTATTTCTCACCCCTATAAACTGTGATATTTTTAGACCCTCCTGCAGCTAATAAAGATGAGGATATACATTTCTTTGTTCATCGATACTAGCTGGATGTCTCCTTATAGGGGAACTAGTTTATTTTAGCTACTTCGAGTAGTAGTTATTAGTATTTTAGGGAGAATCAGCCTAGAGTGTAGTATGTATGTGTAGGATACTAACTCTGGTTTTCTTTTCTTGCATGGCCAAGTGAGGTCATTAGTCTTTTTGATGTGCATATGTATATAGGATGAAGTGCAAGCAAAAGTGTTAGGTTAGAAGTCTTTTGAATGTACAGTAATATATAATCATGTATACAGTTTAGAAATCTCAAGTATGTACAATAGTGTACAGTTCTTTGTTTATGACGTAAATGATTGTTGTGGAATGTGACTGCATGTAGAGAATTTAGAAATTTATTTGATGGAGCAATGTCACCTAAGAGCTTAAATCCGATAAGTTTTCTTTGTAGCAGATAACACGCAATTAGATATATTTATATATTGGGGTGATATTTTTATTCTGTGAGTAGTATTTTGTGACTCAGAATTAAATTCCAAATTTTTTGACATGTGATTGATATTTTATTTTCTTAGAAAGAATTTAATGCAGACATGTAATCACTAAAATAATGTATTAAATTAATTTAAAAATTTTATTCACATAATAAACCCATAATCTTATTTATAATAAATTTAAACTAAATTCAACATAAGTTTAACTCAATTAAATTTAATAATTATTTTTTTACACGTAACACAATGCCTATTTTAGGTAGGGTGTTACAGTGAATACATCCTAGGATCTTAGGATTAAAGGATCTTGCAGGTGTTCAGAATGAAAAAGCAGGAGGATTGATTGGTTGGTAGTTGGGTGGTAGTATTGGACGAAGACAAGGTATGGCTAATGTATATGGTCGAGGATATGAGATATTGTGGACCTGGTAAGGATGATGTGGGTAGGGGATAGCTGATTGATATGGAAATGATGGTAAGATGGTGTGAAGTTAGGCTAGAATGATGGATACCGAGGGTGATACTGTTGAAATGCTTGGGAAGATTGCATTGAATTCACTGTTCCCTTATTCTTCTGACCATTTTTGAAATGTGGCATACTAGATTTTGTTGTAATCAACTCGACCTTACCTTCCTAGAAGTTTGCTTCAATCCTCTCACCAACCTCAACCAAGTCAGCAAATTCTTTCACATGGGTCCCCAGTATGTTCTTGAAGAATGGTCCCTCTAAAGTGCGGATGAAGTATGAACACATCTCTGATTCCAACATAGGCAATACCACTTGAGCTACCATAACCCTCCACCTTTAGGCATACTCTTTGAAGACTCGTTGCTTTTCATCTTCATCCCCTTGAGCTGATCTCTCGTCAGTGTGGTGTTCAAGTTGAACTTATACTGGTTTGTGAAGACTAAAGCCAAATCCTCCCAACACTTTATCTTTAAGTGGTCTAACTGCATATACTATTCCCATGCTGCTCTATCTAAACTTTCAAAAACACAAGGCTAATGAAGAAGTTTTCATCCCGGGACCAAACCCCCATTTTTGTACAATACATCTTCAAATGCATAATGGGATTAGAGGTTCCATCAAATTTAACAAATTCGGGAATCTTGAAGTCTTTAGGGATGACAACATTAAGGGACACGGACAACTCCTTAATACCCATAGGGCCATATGGACTTGGTCCTTGTAGTGCCTTAAAATGTTCCTCCATCTTCTCCTCTAGTTCCTCTTTCAATGTCATCTTCTCCAGGTTCCTCTAGTTCCTCTCTAGCACCCTGTACACATCCTCCAGCTCCCTGATTCCACTGTTGAGTATTGTATACTTCTCCATATTGGTTTACAACTTGGTCAGGCTCATACCTCGGGGCATACTGTGTCAGGTCGATGAAAAGGGGATCTGCAGATGTTACCCTCTGATTGCTAGTCCTAACATTACCTCCAGCTTTGCTCAGAGCTTCCATCAATAAGCTTTTGAATTAAGCTACCTGCCCAGTCATTATAGCTTTCAACTCATCGATTTCCTGAGACAAGTTTCAGTATGTTTGTTCTTTTTTGGAAGCCACGGTTGCTTGTCGAGACCTTGATCTCAACTTGTAGGGGTCTCGAATAGCACAAGTTGAATTAGACCAAGTTTTCTTTGAACGAGCAATGATGAATTAACCTAAGTGAAGTCACGCAAAAGATTTATTTATTTTATTAAAAAAATATATGTAAGAATGTTATACTGACATATAAAGAAAATGTTTAGCGTGATAATATGCAACAGATGCTTCTGCATAAGATACATGCAAGAATATTATGCTAACATGTATAGGAAAATGACTAGTGCACTAAATGCAAATGATAACGATTTTTTTTTTTTTGAATGCATGCGACAATGTGATGTTAATATGTACATGAAAATGATGAATATGATAAATGCAAAATTTTTCTTTTCCTTTTCTTTTTTTTTTTTTGGGATGTATGTGAAATGATACAGAAAAACAATTCAACATGCGAATGTAAAAGTTTTTTATTTTTATCTACCACGAATGCAATAATGTTAAACTGACATGTGAAGAAATTGCCCACTATGTTTGGTGTAGAAGATTTTCCTTTTTTATACATGCAATGATGCTATGCTGACGTGAAAAATAAAATGACTAATGTGGTAAATGCAAAAGTCTTTTTTGAGATATGCAAGAACATTGTGCTGATGTGTACAGAAAAATTATCAGTTTGCAAAATGTAAATGATTTTTTATTTTACTTTCAGACTCTTCTTTTTCTTCTTTGTTTTTAAGATAATGCTAGATGAAATGTATGAATACTGTATTGGGGTTAGTAAAATTGTTAACCCATTAACAACGAATTTATTTTCTTTTCAAACAAAATATCACTTCTTTTTTTTGTCACAAATGTTATTTGTCGTGTTGATGGATTAATCAATCTTCCTAACTTATGAAATTAACTAATGCATGAAGATGCAAAGTGTGGATACATTTGACAAATATTATTTAATTTAATTTTTTTATGAAAAGGAATACGCAATCTTTAGAATGAGTTAACAAATTATTGACCCATTAAAAAGACTTCAAGATCAAATGTGGCTAATGGACTATGCAATTTTGTTGACCGAACATGTTTTATTGATGCATGAGCATGAAAGAGATGAATGCATTTGATGATATGCTCTCATTGTGTCCTGATCAAGGGTGACTTAGGACTAGAAAATTTCTATCCTGATGGCATCCATGGATTTCTAACAGTGCATTGCTTTCAGGTGATTCTATCTAATGGATTTTGGTCTCCATATTGCCCCTGTTTTTTTTGTTTTTAAAGCAGGGATCTCGTCTCATAGATGCTGTCCACAACAGCAAGTAAACTACTAGATGCGGGACACCCATAAAATGAGGCACAATCTAGTTAGAGTTTTTGCAATAACCAAATAAGATGTACGTCTAAAATGGCCATCACTACACAACTCCCCTAATCCTAAGTTGCACTCAGGCCCGGGTATAGGGTCTCTCTCAAAGTGTGCGAGGACAGTAACTGTGTAGTGTGTGATGAGAGCATGCAAACAATCCTAAAACTACCCACAACCCCAACTTGCAAGACAGGAGACCAGGAAGTGTAGATATATATTGTACAAATTGTCTACCCTATGGTTTAAGCATTAACAAAACATCAATGTAAGCTACATTATGTGAATAAAAAAAGATAAATTATTGCAATAAAACAAAGCAAGTAAACAAGATTAAAACATATGTGGACATAAATGGTAAGAATAGCAACATGTAGAATAAACACACATAATAGAAAAGCAAGCAAATGAATCAAAACCAAAAAGGGTAAAAGAAAAACATAAAAGGTTATAGTGTTTTGCACAATCAACTTTAACAGGCTTGACTCTCTAACTTGCCCCAACGAAGTCGCCAAACTGTCACAACATACCCGGAGGGTGCTGCGATAAGAGACAACTAAATTTATAAAAATTTTAGGAGTCACTACTAATTTTTATTTAAATGGGAAAGTAATTGAAAAAACCAATTTATTAAGAAAACTAGCCTTTGAAAAATGAAATTGGATTCGTGAGTCTGATTATGCACAGGGAAGGATAGGAACATAATTCTACTGCACCCGTAATGCATCCATTCTAAGATGGTTACCCTAAAGCTAATTGTGTAAAAATGATTATGACCTCAAAATGTATTTAATTTACCCAAAAAAAGAATGAAGATAGCAAATAATAAAGAGTGATAAAAATAAACAGAATTAATTTACAGTTTTTGCATGCCTTATGTGCCTACGTATCACAACGTGAGATGAGAAATCAAAACCATGTAATTCTTATAGAAAATGCTTGTGTGTTGTAAGATTTTAATTAAAGATTGATTAAATATGAAATGATTTGTGTGCTGATTAATGTAAAATGCTTGTGTGTTGAAAAATTAGGATTGATTAAATTAAAATGCTTTGATGATTGGTTGATTTTTAAGAAAATGACTAATAGTTATATCACTTCTAAGTCAAATAGTTATCATGGCAACATTGACTGTTAGTATGTCTAAATTATTTTTAGGATAGAAGAGCAGTCACAGCAAGATCGCCCCTAATTGATTAAGGATTTTGAATTATTCAATAAATAAAATAAAATAAAATAAAAAGATATTTTGACGATTAATTTTAAAAAACACTATATCACTTTTGAGTTAAAGAAGTCGTCAGAGCAACATTGACCGTTAGTGATCCTAAATGTTTTCGAAACGAAAGAGCCGTCACGACAACATCATTCTAAATTAAATAACTAAGAATTTTAAATGATTAAATAAAAGGATATTTTGATGATTAACTAATTAACAAATATATTTCACTTTCAAGTCACAGAGGCAACATTGACCAATAGTAATCCTAAATTACTTTTGGGACAAAAGAGCCTTCACAGCAATGTGGTCCTAAGTTGATTAAATAAGGATTCTGAATGATTAAATAAATAAAAAGATATTTTGATGATTAATTTAACAAATCTATACTACTTTTGAGTCAAGGAGCTATCACGGTAACATTGACCATTAGTGATCCTAAATATTCTTGGAACAGAAGAGCCTTTACGGCAACGTCGTTCTTAGGTGATTAATTAAGAATTAATTAATTGAATTTAATTTCGAGACTGAAGAGCCGTCAGAGCAACCTGATCTGATTAAATTATTTTTCAAATCAACGAGTTGACCTCATTCAAATGACTCAGATTAAATTTTTTTTTTTCAATGTTTAATGTTGATTTACATAAAAAATAAAATAGAATATGATGAATGCTAAATAATCAAATGAGATAAAATAAGAGTCTAGAATGAGATAAAATAAAGTTTGAACTAAACAGGTAAACATAATTACTATTATTATTGTTACTTTTATTCTGATTTTATTAACCAAACCTAAAATTGAAACCAATATACGTAAATAAAACTAAGTCAGGCCTAATATTCACATTACAATAATCAGTTTACTAACAAAACTTGTACGAACAACAATCATGATAATCAAATGAAATAAACCCAAATATGCCCCGATACTCGATCTGTCCCAAGAACAAAACAGAAATGAAATAAATAAATTATAATAAAATGAAATCACAAATAAACAAAAGAAGGAAATTAATATGGGACCGTGTTTGGACGTGAAGTGGCTGGTGCCGTGGGCTTGAGTGGGAGTGAAAATTGTGTCTGTGCATGATTGAAGAGTGAGATGTGAGTGTTCAGGTGCCGTGAGGTGAAGAGTGAATGAAGGCTCTGAGCATGTGTGAGTCGTGGTGAGGAAACAGGGGAGTGTGCTGGTGTCGATGGCTTGTGAGCAGGGGTGAGTGAATGGTGGAGTGGGTGCTGTTGTGCAAGGGTGCTGGCCGGTGCTGGTGATGCAGGTGCTTGCGAGAGTGAAAGGCTTGTGAGCAATGTGGAAACAGAGTGTGTGTACTAGTGAGAGCTGTGCGTGCATGTGTGTGGAGACGAAACAGAGGAGTGTGTGCTGTGAGTGAAATGTGGGAGTGTGTGTGGCGGTGGAGATGAGTGGGTGAGAGGCCGTGTGGTGCGGAGGTATGTGACTGGTCTATGAGATGGTGAGTGTGTGTGATGATGGGACAGTGCAGGTGCGGTGGATGTATTATGCTCTATGGGTGACCTGCGCTGTGCTGTGAATGTTGCTGCAGTGGGGTAGTGAGGTGACCGTAAGAGAATGTGTGTGTCCAGGGGAGCTTATGTTGCTACGTGAAGAAACAGTGTATGTGCGTTGCTGTGCCTGTGCCGGTGTATGATTCCGCGAGCTGTGTGGAGTGTGTATCTGTGAGGGAGAGGTTGAAGATGAGAGTGGGTGCTGTGGTACATCAGGGAGATGGATCCCAATGAAACAAAATACACAATCCAGAAAACAATAATTGCAGAGGAGGAAGAAACTCACAGTGTTCTGCTTGTCTTCCTCCCAAAATTTTTCAAGCTGATCTTCTCTTTTCTTTTTCTCTGAATCTTTTCCAGTTTTTTCATTTTTTGCTCAAACACTGCCTCAAAAATCCTCTCCTCTCCTCCGCGTTCTCTCTCCCCCTCTCTTTTGGCTTTCTGCAGCCCCCATTCTTTTTTGTAACCGAATGCTCTCCCTTTGCCTCCTCTCTTGCTTTTTGTAACAGAGAAGATTCTCTGTTGTCCTTTCTTCCTATGTGAGCTAGCCGTATGGGGAGTATTTTAGAGAATGAGCAAATATTATGGTAAAAATAAAATAAAAGAAAATAGAAAAAAAAAAAAAGAGAGTTGATGGATTTTTGGCTTTTGAGTCTAATCTGAGTAGAGGCTTGATAGTTGGCTAAAGTAATGTAGACAAGAATAGAATTACGTGACTCTAAAATGGGTCTACGATTTTGTTTTATTTTATCTTTTTATTTTTATTTTTTTTAAGATTAACATTTTTTCTTTTTCTGATCTTTTTGCTTTTATTTTTCATAAAAATCTAATTATTGAGTAAACTAGCATAAAATACCTACAAATTTAAGTTTTGGGAGTGACTTATTTTCTTTGTTTTTAATTCATGAATTTTATTATTTTTAAAAAATTTATTATGTTGACCGGAACAAAATATAATATTTATAACAGGTGGCCTTTTAAGGACGGGCACGACAATTCTATAGTAATAACATTTTATTAGAGGGTGTTCAAGGTTTAATAGATAGTAGCACATAGGGAGACATGTGCCCATACGGCTGGGGTAGTTGAAGCACATTTTCTAATAAAAAAAAATATATGAAACAATTTATGTCTAGCTATATATCTGTACAACACAGGACTACATCTGGTTAATATTAAAAATAAAAAATCAACAAGCCTTAAAAAACTGCTCATCCGCTCAATCTTCACGGCAATTTTTCTTCGCCAATTACCTCCTAATTAATGTTTTGTCTTATAATGCAAAACAGAAAAGCAAAAGGAGCAATAAACAGATGGGATCATCTTTTTCATTTATGATCAACCGGATTTGTACTATATTTAAACAAATCCAACATGTTCAAAATTATTTCTGCCACAAAATTTAGCCCAAAAAAATTTGAAAATAGTCTCATTTATACTTCACCACGATCAGCTATTTAAAAGGGGATAAACGGCACTATGTCAGGATGAAAGATTCCCCAGTTCTGCTCCACTCCACTTGGCTTCTGGTCCTCGTTGAACAAGGCAAATATAAACACAGCAGCAAATGGGGCTGGTCTTCTTGGAGTGCCTCCACTTTGCACATGACTTATGAGGTTTTTGTTCTAGGTTTCAGCATTTTCCGGACTTGTGTAAGGTGCATTCCCTGCAGTGGGCCAACCAGTTTCTCCAATGGTTAGAGCCACATTTTCTGCTTGTATCTTCTCCAAAGCTGCATAAACTGAATCAACCATGGCATCAAACAGACTAAGATATTTATAGTCGCCATCTACCACAGGATTTGTGGCTCGAAATGTGGCATATTCAAGGCTAACATGTTGTGGATCTGACGCATAAGCAAAGTAAGGGTACACATTGAGCATAAGGGGTGCTCATGTTCGAGCTAGAAAACCAGCAACATTCCTCATGACATGGACTAGGTCATTGGAGAAGGTCCCTGCAGATGGAGAGTAAGAGGTAGCCACGGCAGCCATATATATTGATGTGGTCACTTTAGTATATTAGTTAGGCCAATAGAATTTATGGCATTATGAATGTTTTCCAAAGCTTGAGTCACAGAATTGGTCAGGGGTCCTGGAATTATCTCGTTGCCCAATACAATCCATCGGAAATTGACATCATCCTTGTAAGGGACAACATTAGTATTGACCCATGAGGTGGCTGCGCCTGGGCTTGAGGCCAAGCCTGGTACATCTTCGTTTCTCACTCCAAGACTTACTTGTATGTTTCGAACCTCGTAATGCTTCCAATACTTCAGGGCTTGGATCAAAAAGTCTAAGTAACTGAATGCCACACTTCTTGTAAAGGCCTACTACATCTCTTGGGGATGGAAGATTGTCTGCAATCCTCCCATAGTTAACGCCAATGCCATAGCTGCCTGCCACACATGCCCATATTGTTCAAATCATTTGTCAATCGTATAATCCAGGATACAAAGGTGCATGCAGCTTCAATTCAGAGGTTAAGAACCAACATAAACATTTTTAATTGAAAATTTCGTAGTTTGCATCTTATTCACATTACTTGTAATTTTTAAGAATTAATTATGGCAAGAAATGACAAACGAAAGCTATCACTTACAACCAAGTGTATAATTGAATATTTAAGGCACAATCTATTGGCACTCTTACTTTATTATTTACACTTTTTATTAATTGTTTTTATTAATAATGTTTTAGTTGATCTTCAATTGTAAATAATTTTTTCAAGTCAAACAATATTAGTTTTTTATTTTTATTTTTTATTTACATTTAATTGAAGGTAATTTAAAATTATGATTTAAAATTAATTACCAAGATGTGTGTAAAAACGAAAATAGAAAAACTTTTAAAAAGTTGGAGAACAAAAATTAGGAACATATCTAGACTTATATTTGTGTCATTTGCTTTGCAAACTTTCACTCCTTTCACCATCTCACTATTGCTGCTATCAAGCACATTTAAAAAATAATAATAAATCACAAACAATGTTTGATGAGTATATTTT
Source organism: Castanospermum australe (assembly GCA_019955255.1). Lineage (NCBI taxonomy): Eukaryota > Viridiplantae > Streptophyta > Magnoliopsida > Fabales > Fabaceae > Castanospermum > Castanospermum australe. The sequence goes on along the minus strand of NSJW01000594.1, from coordinate 312,373 downwards.
TTGAGTAAATGTACCCAAATGCACACGTCCATTTTACAAAGATGACATTATTCATTGTATTAGATTAAAAATGTTGGTGTGAATATATAGCTTTAGTAGTACATGAGAACAGTTTACCAAAACTAGCTTTTGTAAGTAAAATAAAGAAGACTTACAAATTGGCAGTTGAGTTGCTAGGATTACAGCCAAAGCCACGAACATGAACCTATTCTACAATGAAGCCATGACCATTATATTTGTCACAGTAATATAACCTAAGACTTCACACCAATATTTTGCTTGTGTTTATGTACCCAAAAGTGGCTTTGCTTGTGCTTTAAAATCTAACCGGCTCTAGTGGTTATGTAGCATCAAGATCTTAAGGTGTTGTTAAGTGCCAATATCATGCTTGGTCATTTAATTGCAGAGATTTTCAGAAAGAGTAACATTATATCTATCTAAACAAATTCTCCAAATTACTTAAAAAAGATATATAGTCTATGCATATAGTAATTAAAAGTGACTTGAGTATAATACATATTATTATATATAGTATATTAAACAAGAACTCAATCCTGATGATTTAGATACGTATAATAAACATTAATCCAATTTTTTAAAAAAAAAATACTGTTCTCACTTTCTTATATTTTTCTCATTATCTCAAGATAAGAACACTGAATGTTAACACAAAAATTGACTCACTTATAATTAATATTACTAGATAAGGTACTAACCTAATTTAGATAATTTATATTACATACATTAAACACTAACCAATTTTGAAAAAATTCTTATTATTATATTCCGCTTTCTTAAATTTTTCTTATAATTTTTAGATAAGTACATTGACTGCTAATACAAAAAATTGATTTAAGTATAAAAAAATATGTTAGATAAGGCCCATTAACCACTAACTCAATTCAGATTAATTAGATAAGTTATCTTAAATACTAATCTAATATAATTAAAATTACTATTATTATATCTTACTCTCTTAAAATTATTTCATAATTTCTGTATAAGTGCACTAAATGCTAACACAAAAAAATTGACTCAAATAGAGTAAATATTATTATAATAAGGTACTGATAATAGCTTAAAATTACAAGTTTTTGATATAAAAAATAGGCTTTATTAAGTCTTGATTTAAATTAATTTTAATAAATTTGTGACATTATTGATTATTTTCTTTAAAAGATATTAATTCTAATTAATTATGATATTTTACAAGATATTAAAGATTTGGAGCAGATTTGATGATGATTTTATTTTAAATGTATACACATTCCAAAAGAGATCCCATAATCAAATAAAAATATTATTTTGGATATTGAGAGTTATGACCTATGGTCCTAAGTGGCTATAAAAAGAGAATCAAGGAAGGGCAGTGAGGGTGATCTTGAAAGCAGTAAGAGACTTCATGCAAGAACTTCAGCACAGCCTTGGAAGATATTTCTTTTAGATCACTTCTGGTTTCTCTTCTCTTCTCTGTGATTGATTTTTTAGTGATGAAGAACTAATTTTTTTTTCTAGTATTTAAATGAAACTCAAATTAAGTATTGTTGGGTTTTAATTTGTTTAAAGATTTATTTATTGAGTTCTATGATTGCATAACTTTTCATTGACTTGATATTTTTAATGAGATTTAATTTTTCATTCAATTGATATTTATTAAATGTTCTTGTAAAATTAGTTGATAAATTGAGATAGATATTAGTGGACATATCTAATTCTTGTAATCTTAGGTATGTAGTTATGCAATAGTGCTTATTGGTTTGTGATTAGATAATTAAAAAGTCTATATTGAATTTAGATAGATTTTGTCATGAGTTCAATTACAATTATTTTTTACCAGTAAATCCAAAGCTAGTACTTTAGGACATTTTTTAAAACCAATAAATTTCCTATTCAAATTTAATTCAATTTTACAAGATTTTTACAGGATTCAAGGTCCTAAATTAATTCCTCTGATTGTTTATTGCCTACAATTTGATTTTGTTAGTTCAATTAATTAGCTTTAGTATTAGTAATTTAAATTTCTAAATTAATTCAAAAACTTAATTTTCCTTTTTTTCAAAATTAATTTAGATTAACGTTATATTTTAGTTATCAAATCAATTACTGTAGATACGACACCCTATATTTGCCTAATACTATATTTGATCTTGTAAACTTGCAAATAAGGAATATTTTTATTACTTAAAATTCTAACCCTATATAAGGTGCATTAAAGAGACCCTACGTTTGGAAATAATATTATGAAATTAACCCAGTCAGTTTGAAAGCTCATTATACATTATATGAGTGTCATTAAAGATTAGTCACATTTGGTAACAACGATGGATAACAAAATATATTATATTATTAAAAGCCTCCCACATTTGATAGTAACTCTTCCCTAATTGCAAACCTTCATTAATGTCAAATATTTAAATAAACACCTGTATGGTGGTAAGTATTTTTCTCCCCACGATAGATATATGATAGTATCATTCAAGATAAACACAAAAAAAAAAACTTCAGTACAGTTAAATCAGTTTTGGTAAGTAATAAATACTCTTTATATAATAATTAATTATATTATCTCACTTAACCAATAAAATAAGAATCAGTTTGACGAAATTGTAAGTCACTAAAATTAAATTAGTACTAACTTTAGAAGAAAAATAAAAATTTGCAACTGAGTGATTGGTTTCCAAATTTCCTAGATTAATTTCAAATTAATAATTACAATTGAGTTTCTAACCGATTTAATTAAAAAAAATTTCTTTTCCTGAATTTAAATAACGAATATTATTCTTTTAATTATAACACTGAATTATGATTTGTGAAGTTATTTCAGTCACAAAACCGATTTTATTTTATAAATATATTTTCTAAAAAGCATAAATTAATTTTCTGTCAAAAGAATTAATTTTCTTGTAGTTTCTATCCATCAATTAAGCTAATATGCTACCTGCTCCTCATGAGAATCACAGTAATAAAGGATCTTGTGAGTAACAGACTACGTATATTTTTGTTCAATGAAATTGTGATTTTGGGTAGTTTTTGTATGTTTTTTTTATTGATTGGTAACATAATAATGTAACACGCGAGTTGCGTGGGTTCATGTACAAGAGGAAATATTGAGTAACAAGATTTATGTTTTTATCAATTTGTAAACATTATATGTGAATATTACTCTCAAAAATTATAAGATTATATAAAAAAAATAGGCAAAAGTATATTTTTTATCTCTTAACTTTACTCTGAATTTTATTTTCATCCCACACTGCTTCATTTTCTTCCCAATTTTTTTTAAATGCTACCAAATCTTTCCCAACCATTAACACTATTGGAAACTTAACGGAATTTGCTGACGAGGCATCATAAATGGATATAAATGCACAATTAACACATTCAATTAGAATTTTCTTTTTGTTTTTTTTTTAGAATTAGTGGTTGGGATGATTTTAATAAATCTTGAAAAAATTTAAAATGAAAATGAAACATAAGATTAAGTTAAGGGATGAAAAGTATAATTTTTCATATAATGCATCATTTTATTTTTTAACTTCTATATTTTTGCATTAAATGAAATTTTATTTTTTATATAGATTCATTACTAAAAATTACATTAAATTACAAAAATATTTTCATAAATCAATTTAACTAAAACTTCATCTTATCTTTTTATTAAAACATTAGAAGTATTATTATCAAATCATGTTTAAGTTTAATTTTGATCAACTGTTAGTGTAAAAAGTTGTGTACTATCATTTAATCATGGATAGTTAAATTTTTAAAAGAGTTTCATTAAAATAATAATTACTTAACAAGTCAAAAACTAGATAAAATATGATTGAATGATAGCCTAAAAAATTTTACACTGATAGTGAATTAAAATTAAATCCATCATATTTTGTTCAACCATTGAATTATAGAGAGAAAAACTTTATTCTATTTCTAAATTAAGTCAAATATTAATATTAAATATCAACTATTTAATTCAAGGAGTTAGCTTAATAATTATTTAATTTAAGGGGTCATCCTTTAACTTTACTTTGAGTTTCATTTTCATCTCATAACTATATTGTTTCATTTTCACCTCAAATGTTTCAAAAAGTTTTAAAATTCATCCCAACCAAATTCAAAAAAAAAAAAAGACAACTGGATGCACCTATTGTGCATTTATATGTTCACGTGGAATGGCATATCAGTAAATTCTTTTAAATTTTTAACGATATTAATGGTTGGAACGAATTTAGTGACTTTTAGAAATATTTAAAATAAAAATAAAACAAAACTTAGTTATGAGACGAAAATAAAACCTAGAGTAAAGTTAGGATGAAAAATATACTTTTACCAAAAAAATATTTTATTATTAAGAGTATTTATGTCATTTATATGTCTTTGACTGGGTATATCTATAATAATATTTTATTACTTGGACATTTATGTCATTTTATTTTACTTTAATTGGAATATTCCTGCACGTATTATTATAAGACTAATTCCTTGACAGGGTCATGATTAATCTTTTATAAGAAGGCACTCTCAATAATTACTTATTTAAAAGTTTAAATATTAGTCTTCACCTAAGAGAGTAACTTACTTATTACACACACAACCCATGTCAGTTGTAATTTAAATTATCTTATTTCATTCATATTTCATTCTAAATATATGAAATTGCCATTCTATCACCTAATGCACCCCTAAATATCAATTTTTTTTTTGAAAGTATCACCTCTTTCTAAATGAAAGAACAGATTAACAAATATGATATGCTGCTTTTGCATCATATTATTTATCCATGGGCATCGTTAAAAGTTAAATGGGGACGAAGCAAACTTAATTCAGGCATTAGGTCTCTTTAACTCACTATCTTTTATTTATTTTAATTGTGTTTAATATTACTTCAAAATCTATACTTTTAATTAATGATCTCCTGACTAATTTTAAAAATTATAATTTTTTTACTAAAATTAAATTTCATATTTAAATAATGACCCTTTTAATAAGTTTCTTTCTATAGAATAGATATGATAACCAAAAGAAATCAATATTAGCTAAACACCCATTTTGAAAGTAAATATTCTTTATACAATACTTATATACTGTTGTTGAAACAATAAAATGAGAACTAAATTGACGTAATTATAAGGGTTTTTTACTCAATTATGATGATTTACGAAATTTATTAGTTATTTACAACACTTTTGAGTTTTAAAACATATTAACAATTTATTGCAATTTTTGCCATGTTGGCAATATCTATTTGGAGTTTTCGGTAGTCTTTAAAATAGAGAGATTCTTATGTATTCTCGTAATTCTACACAATAATACACCAAAACAATACTACACTATAGTAATAAAAATATGACACTTATCACAACATAAAAATACATAGTGTTGAATCAATTTTATAATATTATATAATAAAAATTAAATGAAATCTAGACCATTCAGTGACACTGTTATGAATAGCATTGCCATTATCTCCAATTTCGAACGGTTTTTGTGTTGGTCATTTGGCAAAGTAAAAGAGAAATGTAAATTGTGCAATTGAAAAGCACTTTCATGGGTGTTTAATTATTTTTAGCTTCTGCCTATTAGGTGGTTAAGCTTTGATTCAGTGTTTTGTAACCTTTGTGCCTTTCATACTGGGACGAGTGCCATGGAGACGTTGGAAGAAGGTAGATGGGGACTAGAAATAGGTCAAAGACTTCTAGGAGGTATGTGCCTCAACCGTTACCATAGTTCTCATCCACTTATGGATTTTGTTTATTGTTAGCCGAAGTGATTACGACATAATTTGATATATTTTGAAATTGATTGTATTGTTCATCCCAAGTTGGGAATATTAATTACACATCCTCCAACTTACGGGGGCTATTACAATAGTTAGTGGTTAATAAATAGTTAACACAACTTAATTAGTTAGCTAAGTTTGTTAGCAGGTTAGTTAGATATATAAACTTAGTTTCTCTTGTATAATTCATTATGTGCATTTTTTTATATTTTCGTATAATAGAATTTCTCTCATTTTCTTTCCAAATTTCTCAACACAATAAGGTATGTGAGGGTGAAAGTGAGCTTGAGATGCGTCCATAACTTCTTTATTGGATGAAGGATTTTCTCATATAAAACCAAAATAAAGAACCTAGCAAGAAAATGGCAAGTGAGGAGATAAAAGCCAAAGATCACCTTTAGGAACTGCTTAGAATTCAAGGAGCCTCCATTGATTCCTCCCTTGCTTTGATTATAGTTTCCTTCTCTGCTACTACCCCAAAACCCAGACTCTCCGCACTTCTTTTCAGCTTGCCCCATTGACAACTGATACAGAGAAGAGTGGAAGATATAGAAATATACCAAGCCTCTTCCATTTTTGCAGATTTGCAGATCAGCCACTAAGAATATCTAAGTATTGGAATCATGTCATTAATAAGTTAGGTCTATTTTGGTATTCTATTATCATACAATGCTTAGTTTAATTTTTCTTACAAAGTAGTCAACAAAACACTTGTCATACGAATCCATCGATATGCCATCAGAGAACATAGGCTCAATGATGTGTTCCTCCAACTTCTCTTCAACTTGTTTCCATCTTTTTACACCTTTTTCATCACGAACCTGTTCTCAACTGTTAAAAATGCATACAATTTGAAATGAATACTGCAAACAATTTTTCAACCATAAATAGTTAGTGAGAGAGACAGAGAGAGAACCATCATGGAGGTGAAGCAAGGGATGGAAAGAAAGGCATCTTTAACCAGACACAAATTGCAAATCATGGATTGGAACTTGAAATTCTAGAACAGCAAGAATATATAACCACAGCAAAGTGGTGTCCAAGCATTGTCCAATAGGACTCACTGGCTCCCCTAACTCCTCTCTCTAAAATGCTCCATTACAGTACCAAAGCTCACACAATATAAGCAGATATAGAGATTCAGGGCAAGGTATATTTAGAGTGTAATCTATAATGGTTATGCTATACAGTATGGGCAAAGAAATGGTTGCATTGTTTATTCATGTCTCTCTACCACTTTTACACCGTGTATCAGTTATAAAATTTTTTAAGAAAGTTATTAATTTTTATAATAAAGTTATACACATTTTTAATAATTAAACTTACAATAATTTAAAATAAAGTAACTTTAAGTAATTTTAAATATTTTAAGTAACTTTACTTTAAAATATTATAACTTTTTTTTCCAAAATGTTAATAACTTTTTTAAAGATTAGATCTGTAACCTTATATGATGTGTTATTTTTTGAGTGGTGTACCTAAGGGATCTTCGGATATAGAAGTTGAAACTTGTACTTCTCATTTTGGAGCTTCAAGAGTACTGTTACATTTTGTGTTTGTGACAGTATTTTTTTCGTGGTATTTGAGATAAAGCTTGTAATTATAAAATTGAACTCCAGATTTTTTGAAAACATAGGTATTTTTGTAGTGCTTTAAACGTATAATGTTCAACTTTCAGTTGTTTTTAAGTAGTGGTTTTCAATTAAAGTCACTGTCGTGTAATGGCTTTTTTCCTTGTTTTAAACTTTCAGAAACTGTAGCGTCGGAGTTGTTGAAACCGCCCATAAATTCTGAACTTTTTTAAATTCTTATATTAACTACTAATAACGAATATCTAAAATGGCTTATGCATAGTAGTTCTAATTAATGATGGTGGCTTTTGAACAATCTCGAATCCTTATGGAAACATTAAAACAATAATGAGAAAAGTGACGCCAAGAATGTTTCTTGTCCTGTATTAAAAGCTAGTATAATTTTTATATTAATAATTATCAATTATACACAATCACTAATTATATATATATATATTATTATTTATGATATATTAATATAATAAAAATAAATTTTATTCATAAACATTAAGACTGTAATTAATTATTAAAGTTTATTTTTTTTAATTTTTATAATAAATATATTCTTATTTCATACATCTTTGATATATCAATTATATTATTTATGTATTTTTTTTATTATATTTTAAATATTAAAATAAAAAAAATATACATTTTAACATATTTTTTAATTATATTTTTAAATAAAATTATATAAATAAAAGTGTGAGTAAATGGTGTGCATTTGCACACACTTTTATTTACACTTATATATATATATATATATATATATATATGTAATATGATTGATTTGACATAAATATCATGCATTTAATTTTTTACTCCTACTTCCATACCGATGGCCACTTGCACTGGACTACACGTTTGGTGCAAGATACTGAGAAAATATTCTGTGATGCCGTGCTCACGTAAAATTGTCTAATCTCATCAAGTATGATTCAGTGCAAGATACTGAGAAAATATTCTGTGATGCCGTGCTCACGTAAAATTGTCTAATCTCAGCAAGTATTTATTATTTCAGTAACGATATTTTTTCCTTTAATTTTTACACTTCCTTTTTTATATTTATCTTTTGTAATTAAAAGATTAAAAAAAATAAAATATGAGCTTTATTTTATTATAGAAGATAAATATAAAATAATATTTTTGTTATTATGTACATACATTCTTGAACATCATAAATATTTTTATAACCAGTTTATATATGTAAAAAAGTGTTCCCAAAATAAAACAGTTGAAGAAAGGAAAGAGCATAGATCAAAATGAGAAATGTACGAAAAGAAAAAAACTATACTAAAGAGAATAAATCAAAATGAGAAGGAAAGATTTTCTATATATGTAGTCAATATGTAGTATTTGATTTTATTTTAATTAATGATAGAAGATTATCTAATTTAATGAGAAAAGATAATAAAAGATTTTAAAATTAAATGAAGAGAGAATAATGAACCTATATTTAATGAATATATAAAATTTGACTTCGCATATTAAGTTTATTAATTTAATTGTATGTTTCTAATAAAGATTTCATATAATTTTTTCATAAAATTAATAATATATTATTTTAGAATTAGATATTTATTCAGTGATTCAAATTTCTAGCAAATTTCTATTTAATTATAAATTTTATTTTGAAAACTAAATTTTTTAGAATTTTTAATTCCTGAATCTATGCATTATAAATACTTAATCTTAATGTGTGCATAAATTTATTCTAATATAAAATACTGTTTATTGTAATCTAATTATTTATTATAATAAATTAGAATATTAATTTGAATTATTAAAATATTATTTTTAATAATATTATTACTATTCCAATACAAGATATTCTATAATATATTCATAAATTATTAATATTTGATGAAAAAGTTCACTAACTTTTTATTAAAAAAAAGTATTTGTTAGCAAATACTTTAAATGTACTTAAAGAATTAAAATATAATGTATCAAATAAAAAATAAATAAATAATAATAATTTTTATATATAGATTGATTAAATATGTTGATTTTTTTCTTTTATTTTAAAATTTTTAATCTTTTATTTTATGGGTGTATTTGGAATGATATATTTTGAGATTTGATATAATTTGTAAATCAAATTTTTTATTTAAAAAATTATAAATTGTGAATTAATATGATTTTAAAAGTTATTAAAATTTCATGAATTTTAATTAGGTTAATTTAAAAATTCTCTTAAAAATAAAAATATCTAGGTGAATTTTAATAGATTTTTATATGAATTTATTATTATATCCTTAACAGAAACATAATAATTATATTATTATATGAATAAAAATGAGAGTTTTTTAAATTAAAATTAATTGAATTATTTTTTAGTACATTTCAAACTTAATAATTAACTTTTAAATTAATTTAAATTATAATTTTTATAATAAATTTTAAATACAAAAGTTAATTTTTAATTTAATTTAACTTAATTCAAAGTTAATTTTAATGATTACAAATACATTTTACATCAAGATGAAATAAAAGGCTAGATTATGAATTTCAAATCAGCACACTGCCAAAGTACTGAAAATTATTTCATGCTTCTCAAATGTTAAGTAAGAATATGTTTCATTCATTTATATTTTTATATTTTAATATTAAATTATTATAAAATATATTTTTTTAAAAAATAAAATATTAAACAACATAAAATAATTAATTTTAAATAAAAATTCTGTATTCTAATTATTTAATGTTAAAACATTAAAATATAAATAGACGTAACACAATGTTACGTGTAATGTTATATAAATATACAATAATTTATTTCAAACCACACACAACAAACCTGCACCGTGGATGGCCCTTGAGATTGGTGTCACAGCAGGCCTATAGAAGTGACCCTTGAATCAAATGAACTTGTGTGGACTCTTGCCCCGCAAAAAGAGGTAAGCAAGGGTAGAGTCTCTACGTGTCAAACTTGAGCAGCCACCTGGTATGTGGTACTTCTGCAGTGCAGAGCCAGAGCCTCAACTTGTTCATTCCAAGACCCCCTCCATAAATGTTAATGGCTACCTTCAGCAGCTTCCTCAAGAAAACAGCGTCCCTTGGTGTTGCATGCAGATGCACTGACCCCACGATGAAGAGATTGCTCTCAACTGCACCCATCATTGACTCCTCCTTCTTTGCTCAGGCAATCAGAGATCTACCAAAGGATCTCCCTGGAACCAACATCAAGAAGCATGTTTCCCAAGTATAGCATCTCTCTCTCTCTCTAACTTTGATCCTTTCTTTTTCATCATGATCAGTAAAAAGGGGAAAGGAAATTGGAATTATTTTGTTAAGGTTTTGTTTTTGTTTACTTGGGATTGGTTTGAAAAGCTGCCGCTAAATTTTTAGCCATTGTGTTTATTAGACTACGACGAGGAGATTACTTCGATGTTTTTTTTTTATTTATTTATATCCAACAATAATGTTATTTGTATATTATTTTTTATATTATTTTTTTAATATAATAAAATAATAAAAACATATATTTTAATATACTTTTTTTAATTTTTTTTTAAACACAAAGGTGTAACAAAATGGTATGAACAAAAGGTATGTAAAAAACATTATGTATTTACATTTAGGCTTATTTGATAAATATTTATTAATTATTTATTTTATTTTTTTGGCTTAAAATATTTCTGATAAAAAATAATTAATAAATATTTAATAAATCATCTTAAATATTAGTAGCTTAAAGAACAAAAAGATATCATCACGATAAAAAATTATTACATATTTTTAAAGTATCATGTAGGATTGTATTCTTTCTATTTATATTTAAGAGCAGGTCAAGAGTATTAAAAGCTTAAAGTCAGGCTTTAATACGAAACCTTTAACTTATTTAATAAAACTAAATTTGTACCCGTGCATGCGCGGTGAATTTGTTATAAAAAATAAATAGTTTTTGAGACTTTTCATAACTTGATGCTAATCGAATGTACTTTTCTCTCTAATTCTTTTCTTAGTAGACTGAACTGGTGTATGCAGTTGAATTTTCTCCTAGAAGTGGTAGGGACTTTTTGAACGTGGCTAAGAGAGAACAAATGTCATACCCGTCATTGAAGATGCCAGACACCCCGGTAGACACCGAATGCTGGTTGGTATGGTAGGTGTCATTTTTGCTGATGTTGCTCGACCTGACTAGGTCTGTTGCCTCCTATTTTTTTCCATTACAAATTTTGTGTTTGTCTCTTTGCTAATGCAACTATTTTGTTACGTTGAAGTCAATAACATGCACCTCTTCAATTATTGGTGGCACTTGTTCAATGGCCGCTTTTACTGCTTCTTTCTCATGTATAGTAGCAGCATGGGCTACATCAAGCTGACCTTGCATTCTTTGTAAAGTATTTTGTAATTTTGCAATATCTTACTCTTCTGAATGACAAACACTAGAGACTAAAAGCATATCAACAAGAGAATCATGAAGTATAACACAGATGGGGCTTGTGCACTTTAGATTTTCTATCTCAAAAGGCCAATCAAAGTTCAAAACTATCAGAACTACTTCAACGGCTCCAAGAGCTCCACTGCACATTCTTCCATTGTGTGTCTGACCAGTTTGTGATTTGGACTGCAAGCCCAAGTATATTTTTGTGATTCTAGTTGGTTGGTACGCTATCGAATTAAGCCCACTTATGACACCCCAATCTGTTCTTGCATTCCCTTTTGTCCCATTTTCCTCTTTGATCAATCGGCCTGGGCTCGTTAGGTTTGGATGAAGTCCACTTTTAATTTCTAAATGATATCCATCTTTAAGCTCAATTCCACTCTTTTCCTTTTCAAGAATCCAAGTGGGCTGGGTGCTTTTTGCATGAAACCCATTAATTCCATAATAAGGACCTCTATTTTTATAGGCCTAGTTTTCATTCTCGATGTATTGAGGCTGGCCATTAAGTTTAAGGGGCCCAATTGTTGGAATTTCCATTTTAAAATTCTAATTTTCCCTTTTTGCTCTGATACCAGTTAAAACTTAAAAAGAACTGGACCAGAGGTAAGCAGCAAAAATGGAAAATCGTAGCTTTAATCTTCCACTCAAGTCTAATATCAAGGTGATAGCAGAAATGGTGGGCAAGTAGCAATGAACAGTAATAGAGTTTTACAAGAATACCTGGGGGACATTCGAGAGGTCCCTAACTCTCCCACTATCTAACTTCTTATCAGTTCCAATCTTGCCTCCGTTATGCTCCTAGATGGGAGCTCTAATACCAATTAATATAACTGGACCAGCAATAGAAAGAAAAAGATAGCAGTAGGGTATGTATATTCTTCCTCACTCACTCTGTTATCAATGGAATAAATCCTTTCCTAAACTCTATTCTAACTCTTCTCTTCTATTTATACAAAACCAGTAGGCTACTAAAGTCAATTACCTGTGACTAACAATTCCAGCCATCATTTTTGTTTTAATTCTCTATTCCCCTCAATTTCTTTTAACATACAGGTGTCTATCATCTTCCTAGTGTCAGTGTCACATGGCAATTGGTAGCATCTTCTTCTAACTATTTATGCTAATAGTTTCTGCTGATTATTATTACAGGCTTGATGCCTTTTTAATTATTTCTTAAAGAAGCTAAGAATTTGGAAAATATTTGCAGAGCTTCCATTTCAAAACTATTTCCTTTCAATTGAGGCGGTGGTTGATTTGATTTGGTTCCATACAGAGATAACTAACTTTTGAAACCATTTGTTCTTATTGATAATATATTGGTTTCATTATTATCACTGGATCTTTTTGGTCATTGATCTTGTCTATATGTTCCCTTCTTCGCTGGTTTTGAATACTAGTTAGATAGCTCCTGTATCTGCACATATCTTAGGTAAGCTAGCACCAAAAAAGAAAAATCTTGGGGAAGCAATAATTGTTCATAATCCACAAATGATGACGATGTAGTTCAGTGCATATATATTAAATTACTCACCCTTCAGGGATAATGCTGGTTGGAATAATCAGCACATTAGCTCAACTTGAAGCTTTTAATAATTAGTGTGGGGGCAAGATGAATGATCGTGGAATTTGAAATTACAAGGGTTCATTATTACATTTTTATGAAGAACTTTATTTGAACATTAAGGATGTGTTGCAAAACTTAAGGATAAAGGAAAATTTTCTTTTTTTAAAAAAACAGAAGTATCGTTTTCTTGTGGGACCTTATGCCCTAGATGAGCAACTTATGGTTTTCTTTAACAGAGGGCTCAATCTCCGAGAGGGACCTTACTTCATACCCTGCTTCCAAGTGAAGCAGCAGCTTGTAAAACTAGTTTTTTCAGTTCTTGTACTTTTATGGTGTCAAGTTTCAACATATCAGCTAGAACAGCTCTGTACTGTACTATGGGATAGAGTCATCTTTGCTAAATATTGCAAAATGTCATTCTTAATGTGGTAACTTATCGCTTTCATTTGCCGTTATGTAATACAGGCACACAGCAAAAGCAATTGGAGGATTTTACAGTTCCACAAAGATGGAAAACCCCATTTTTATTAGTGCATATTTTTCGAGTGTGCTTTTGCTATTTTCCTTCCTCTATGTGCAGGCAAGAATATTAGCTCTAAATGCAGCATATTTCCTCAAAATGGGAGGTCGTTTCCTACTTTCAATCAAGGTCTGTTCATGAAACATATATAATGTGCACCATTTCTTACCTGTAATCTGTAATGAATGAAAAATACTGAACTATGGCAATGACTCTATTAAATATAAAACCGTTCTTTTGCCTTCATCTAACAGTTTAAACTTTTGAGATAGTTCATTCATAATATACTATCAGAGTCTTTATTAAGTTGAATTTTAGCACAAGATTGTAAGGTAAGCCTATACATTGTCTACACTTCAAGCCCAAAGGGTTCTTGCGTGAAGCACGTGTTAGATATAAAAATTATTCATTTGCCTTTACGAAAAAGCTTAAACTTTCGAGATAGTTGGTTCATGACAAGCTTTCTTTAAAAAGAACTGTAATATGTAATAGTACAAAGCTTACTATGAAGTAACAATAATGAAAATAAAATGGAACTTTGAAAGCATGACAGTTTATGGGTTGGCATGGACCTCATTTTATGTTGTCTTTTTCAGGCAAACTTTGTAGACTACACTATGTCAGCAGATAAAGTTTATGATCAGGAAGTGTGTAAACTGAGGGAAGAGCAGTTGAAGCCTTCAGAGATGGTGAAAATGGATTCTCACGAGAGGAACCATGCTTGCGTTGTTGGTATCTACAGGAAGCCCAAGAAACAACCAACCAGAGGTATAATAGACCCTATGCTTTTGCAATCAAATTGGATGCTAGTTTTCCTCAACTGATAGAAACTTTTGCTTATCTCTTTGATATGTTTTTTTAGGGGTCAAACAATGTTTGCTCGAGTTTTGTGACTTGACGAGGGTCAGATTTTTTATTTTTTTTTTTGTCTCTATTCATTTTGGTTAAAAGCTAAAAGTACTTTGTCTTCAGTCATTCACTTGTTGGTCACTTTGCCCTTTGAAAAAATGGGATGATTTCTCACTAAATTTGATTTGGGCCATCCAATGATCCGAAAGTTATAAATTGCCTTGCTTTTTATGAATTCGTTTGTTTGTTTTCTCCATTTCATCTGTGGTGTGCAACTGACGTGGCCATTTGAGCTACCACTCAAATCTTCAGTTCCTTTGATTTTAATCACGTCTTTCTAATAGAATATTTTTAATTAAGAAAAATATATAAATTTTTAAAAGTTTTGTTAACATATGCCCTTAAAACATAAATTAAAGAATAAAAATAATATTTATTATTTTTCATTAAATCATCCTTAAAATACTTAAATGTGTTTTGATTTTTTAAGAGATTAAATATTTTTTTATTTAATAATTTTTATTTTTAATTTTTTAACCTCCACCTTTAAGACTCGTTAGCAAATCATAATTTTTAATTAGTTAGCAACAATTTATTTGAAGACATGATTGTGAACAATAGAATATTTCAAATTTGAAAACACTTGACTTTATTATAAAAGTTAACTAAAAATGGGTCAAATTTTTTTTTACATGACATGATATAAGATAAGAACATTGTCTTGCACTCAATGCATTCGAAAATCTTTTCGTTTTTGGCTTTCTTTCTATGCTTTGAAGTGTGTGCCATTACTTATTTAAGCAAAAAAGAAGAAAATCAATTTATGTTTAAGAGAATTGATTTTGGGTGCAAAATTGTAAAGTTTTAAAAATCGAACCGGTCACTGAATCAGTTGAGATATTGATTCAAGGTTCAATAGTTCAATCGCGGTTCCACTGTGGTCGAACCAAAATATAATTAAATATATATTTATATTTATATTTATATATAAATATAAGTATATTTATATATATATGTATATATATATAATTATTTGTATATTAATAAAATAAATAAAAATTATAAAAATATAATACAAATCAATAATAAAATTATTTGAAACATAAAAAAAAATTATGTCATAAACCAAAAAAATATTACATTCATATAAACAACACAACATTAATCCACATAATAATATAATATATAAATTAACTAAAATAAACATAATTCACATAGTTCACAATTTACAGCCTTACACCAACACAATATTAATCCACCATTACAGTCAATCATACTGACAATAACAATCTTAAACAAGTAAACAACATAAGTTCAATAATGTTCCATTAAAAGTAGTCATAAAAAAGTTCACAAATTAAATAGGATCATCATAATCAGCATTAATTTATTGAATATCTTCATCAAAAAGATTATCTTCTTGTTCATCTCTACCATCATGATCATCATTAAATGAAGGCTGCATTGTTACTTCAGGCATACTAAATTCAGTATCAATATCTCCGCATTCTAACAAAATAAAAGACTTAGTTAATAGTAATACATAATGCCAATACTTTTATATAGAACTATAAAAAATAAGACTCACCAACATGATAAGAAGGAATGACATTGTCTTGATAAATTAAATTTTTCAATCTCTTCATTACCAAACTCTGGCTTGAGATCTTCTTCCATCACCCAAAAGTCAACATTGTCAATACTTTCATAATCAATTGGATCATTGGTCATTTTCTTTTGATGCAACCTAGAACAAATAAACAAAGTATTATAATAATTTTTCAGCTTACTAACCTAAAGTTTTAAACATAATAAATGATGTCATTAATATAGAAGTGTTAAATAATTAAATTATTAATATACTTGGATTTAAGACTCAAGTTATAAGTCACATACACAAGATCTACTCTAGCCTATTCCTCCTTTTAGTATGAATTTGTTTAAAAAGACTCTGATTTCGCTCACATCCTGAGAAAAAAGGCTGTTTGACTAAGAACACGATATGCTATCTTTTTCAAATATGTAGTACTAGTGGCAAACAATGTCAACCATTGATCTACATAGAAATGAATATAATTCTCAACATCAACCATCAAATATATATATTATAGGTTTCAAAATATTAAAACAAATCAGCATATAAAAATAAAATCGCTTACTCGGTTGAAGCTCCTTGGCTACTTTCAATGCATTTGGCGTATATCAAAACTTTTCATGCTTTCCCGATACACCTGTATCTCCTTCATTACTTTAATTGGATCACTGCAAAGGTTTTTTATATCAAGCAAGTTAAGTAAACCTTACATGACCCTATGTTTCTCAATGAATTTCTCATCATAAAAGAAAGCAAGATTTAAAAAGTAAGAAGATGCTGCATGGAGATTCTGATACAAGTGCCTATCCTATCGAGCCTTAATGATTTTTGTATTAGGCTTGTACAAGTTTTTCCTATTATTAAACATATGCTTGATAGCATTTTTAGCCCTTTGCATACCTTCATATACATATCCCAATGAAGGCTTTTCATTATCATCTACAATTCTTAATAATCTAATTAAGGGGTCTATAATCTTCACAACAGTAAAGCAATTATGTAAAAACTTATTATCTAAGATAATATCACTAGCAGCTTTCCCACTAACACTTCTTTTTAACTTATGTTTAGTGAAGTGCTTATCTACAATCAAAGCTTGCAAGTCTTTCTTGTGTTCATAAATACTTTTTAAAGTAATAAAAATAGTAGCAAAACGGGTAATTTCTGGACGAAAAACTTCCTTCCAACCTGGCCTTTTTCTAAGCCAAGACAAAAATATCATATAGTTGTAAACAAATATAGTTATCTTTGAAGCATGGGATGCAAGGTTAGCTACATGAGACATGCTATCAATATCTTTCAAAATGAGATTAATCCAATTGGCAGCACAAGGAGAACAAAAAATATGTTCATACTTATCATGAATAAGTCTCCCAGCTGCCACATAATTGGCTGCATTATCAATCGCCACATGCATAATATTATTAGGTCCAACCCATTCAATAACATCAACAAACAAATTAAATAATGTTGTGACATTTTTCACCATATTTGAAGTATCAACAGATTTCAGAAAGGACATACCAGCAGGACAATATACCAAAAAATTGATTAGAGTTCGTTGCCTTTGATCAGTCCAACCATCAGCCATAAGTGTACAACCAGTTTCTTTCTATGAGTTCCGATAACTATCAACAAGTAGCTGACACTCGTTCTTAAGATCTCCCAACAAGTAAACCCTCATTTCATCATCATAAGATGGACCTTTAAAAACTAAGTCCAATAGCAAACAATACCATCCAATGCAGCTTGAAAATAAGGTGATTGAATTGCATTAAATGGAATGCCTGCATTAACAATCCATCTGGCTATTCCCAATTTAGCCTTATGTATGACCTCTTTGATAGCAAAAAACACTTTTTAAACTTGGGTTGAGCTCCTAGAGTTGTCCTTAGTGCAAAATAGTTACCAATTGGTTGGGAAACACTTGCTTTTCTCTTGCCTTTATCTCCAATACGTTGCATCTTAGTTGGTGGAGGTGGAGGAGTAATATCTTGTTCTTCTTCTTATTCCTCTGCTTCATCATAATCATCACCAAAGCTCACTTTATCATTCTTATTTTTTTTTATTTGTTCCAAATGTGCTAACATTTGGCATTTAACATCATGATGAGGAACTTTTTTGCATGAAGCTATTTGTCCTATTTGTCCTTGTTTTCTAGCAAGATGTTGCTTCATCCTATTAATCCCTCCTCCTTTATATCGTGTGAAACAAAACATATATGTGTACTTCCATTTTCATGAGCTAAACTAACATGTTTCCATACTAGATCACTTTTCCCACTACTAGAACCTAAGGAGGATTGCTGGTCAACAGTATTGCTCTCTCCTATTGGATTATTAAAATTATCCATATCTGAAAAAAGTAAAATTACAAAATTCACAACTCTAACTGATTTGGACATGGGCATTTAACAATTAACATACAAATCAAATGTAACAAATCTAAATCAATGCTCTGGAAGAATAATTAATAAGCTTATGAGCCAACAACACAACACAGAACAACTATAAAAAATAGCAATCAACATTACAGATCTGGGGTCGATGGCGCGACGGTGCTAGGTGGTGGCTGGCACGGCGGTGATGGAAGCTCGCACGGACGGACGAATCCAAAGGCAGAATGGAAGGCTCGCACGGACGACGCTGCGGCTGGTCGCTTGATGACGAAGGCGGGGAAGGAGTTGGGGGCGAAGGCGGGACGCGGGAGCTGCGGGCTGTGGAGGCAGACGTGGACGCTGGCGCTGCTGGCTGGGGTATGCAGGAGCTGCTGTGCGGAGGCATAACGGATGCTGCTGGCTGGCTAGGGTTTTCAACCCTCCAGCCCAAAACTACGTCATCAAGATTTTTTTTTGTAAAAACGCGAACAAAACGACATCGTTTCACTTAGCAGTGGTTAAAAAAAACAATTAGAACCATCAGCCGTACGGACCGGTGCCAGGTTGACCAATTCAGCCAATTTCGAACCGGTTCACCAGTTTTTGACCCTACAGGTTCTGAGAGGTCGTCCGAACCGGTGAAAGGACCGGTTTGCAGTCCGACTGGTTGAACTAGTCGGTCCGGTCCAATTTTTAGAACTGTGTAAAATTGAGTAGCAATATATTATTTCTCTAGTAAAAAAATTATGTTTGGATATATATTTTACAAAATATTCTTTATTTTTTACCATCTAAAACAAACTTTTGTAACTGAGAATCTCCCATTCAAAACTAAATTACCCTAATATTATCTTGACATATGACTATTTTGTGAGTCCCACAAAAACTTTTTTAAGGACTTGCAGCAAAATTCTATTTCAGCCCTGCTGCGTGGTGCTCTCTCATCCCCAAGACTCTTTTGTTTGTGAAATTTTTTTTTTGGTAAACTAAAATCAATTAATCATATAATGGACTTATTATGTTTAATTTATTGTTTTTATCCCTATGAATATTTTTTTTGGTATATTATACATAAATTCATAATAGATTTATTATTTTTAATTTATTATTTATATATATTTTATAATTATATGATAATATTTTTATACCATATATTACACGAATAAAAAATTAATTTAAAGATAAGGAAAGTTATCTTATTTTATGGCCATGACATGCAAGATAAAAAAAACAAAAAAGGCCATGACATGGCACAAATTTTAGTAAAGATTTATAATACTATTTATAAATAACTTATTAACAATAATTTCTAATAAAAATTGAATTTAAGACTTTTAAAAGTATACAAATCGATCCTATCAATTAAACAAATTGTCATTGGCACCCCTAAAACTCTTATGCATGCAATCTCCGGCAAATTAAAATATCAAATAAATATTAGCATGATTTTGGTTTAATATTGACAAATTTAATGAACGATATTAATAAAATTCTCACAGTATTCTGTTACCAAATAATAACGGTGCACTGTGATATTGATCCACATATAGTTATGAACATCAAGTTGAACAGTTAATAAATGACGTCTAATACAAATAAAGAAGAGTAAAGGTAAGGAATGATATTAAAAGTATATCAGTAAAAAAAAGTAAAGAATTTTATAAAGTAGAATATCAAACTTTTAATTTTAAGATTTTACATAAAAACATTGAAAAAAAGATAATACTAGGACGATTAAAGAAATAGGACTAAGTACCATTACAAATACTTCCTTTTTTAATATATATTTAAAACTCGACCTTGAATTAAAAAAACTCATTGTTAAGTAAGTGATCACCGGGCTAAGTATACTTCAAATTCAAATAGATAAAATTAGTTTTGATTTTAAAATAAGAAATGAGAGATTACTCTTGTCTTAATAGTAATTAATTTGGATTTCAAACATTCACCATTGAATTCGGATTTTCCCCTTTTAATTTTATGAAAGTGAGTAGCTTGAAACAAATGAAGATTGAGGGAAATGGTTAACAATATAAGAATGTTTGGTTCTAGAAAATTTTCCTTTACTTTCCTTTGCTTTTTCTCTCCCCTTTTTCTATTTTTATAACAAAAATTTGCAAGTTTCAGCAATGAGGTCATTTCTAACTCAAATTGTATTTGAATCTACTCTTAAAACAAGACTATTTGTTGGAGAAAGATTGACACAAATTTTATTGTGTAAGAACTCACCGGTCATCACAATGGATTATAGGATAACTATATTCAAAAATTAATTATGTCTTTCTCTCTAACAAGACCCTTGATCTTTTCTCTTATTTTAACAACAATAGAGAATCATGATTCAATGGTTGGAATGTACAAATATATAAACCATCAAATCAAGAAAATGGGGTTTCTTAATTTTATACACAAGTATGTCTACAGTTAGATGTAATTTTACCCTCTGTCCTTTCATAACATGAAATATAAGTTACTTTTATTGCTGAAATTGTATTTAAATATTATATTATCTAATCCAAACCTTAGAATAAGATAGCATCTTTTCTTTTTTTTTTTAATTTTTTTAAATGTAAAATTTTTTTATTCAACTAATACATTTGTCAAACATGATGCTTGAATCCCTTAGCAATGGCTTGTTTTCAACCAAATTAAGTGAATGGATGGATTAAAAGATTCATTGATTAATCTAAATATCACCTCTAACATAATACTAAAAAAGCTCGTACCATAAAAAACTAAAACAACTTGGGAAGTGGATTTTATTATATAAAATGCTAAATCTACAAAAAAAAAAAATTGAAGGCAGAAAAAGCCATATTTAATACACAAAAATATTTAATTATATTTAAATTTGTGTGAAGAATATATATATGATATAAAATACTTATATGTAATTTAATGATGTAAAAAGTAAGATTCTGTGTGTATGAGCATTTCATTGTAGATGTAAAATTACCATTTTGATACTGTCTCGTTAGCCATGTTGGATCCTTACGAGGCGTTTCTGGTCCATATCTTTTAAGGAATGCCAATGTCTATAAGGGATATCTTCTAAGTGGAGTTTATTAAATTGTAATTTTTTTTCCACTTTATTTTTTCCTTCTATCAAAACTACTTGATAATTTTTTTAAAAAAAATAATTTTAATAAATTTAGACGCAATTTTTATACATCTGCTGTTACTATATTATATATCTTAAGAATTATGACAACACAATGAAAAATTGCAGTAATTAATCTCATTGATTTAAATTAAATATATTAATTTTAATCCTCAATGATAATATTTATGGAGATATGCAATGGATGAGTGTTGGAAACTATCTTAAAAGTTCCAATTCAAATCTTCAGCTACATAGACTTAATGAGATATTAATAGAATGCTTCTTATTGCTAATTACTCTCAAATTGATCAGATGTTTTTGACAATTATCCATGAAAAATTTGTTGTTAAGGTCATTCAATAATCAGTAAAATTTAAATGCTTCAGAATCTTATATAGATTCTTGCTAGGTAACGCTCAACTGCTTGAACGGTCGAGTTTCTTATTAGTTGTTAAAAATTTATTAATTTTAAGTGTGTCTAGCAGGACTTGTAAGTTACAAGCAAGATATATTTTTGCTTGAATTTTTCTTCCCGATGTTACAAAACTTGACTTCTTGAACGGTGAGCGTTTCTTAGCATTACCCTTATTCACCGAAAATGTGGAGTTAGTGGTTTAAAGAGTATTCGAATTTCACTAACTCAATTGGTTTTTTCGGTTATTTTGTTTATTTCAAGAGCATCACCTTTTTTTTTGGTTACACAGCACACACACAACAACATAATTAGTCCAAAGGTTTTCCAAATAAGTAGAAGAGCTAAGTTCAAACCGCTACCCTGATCAACTGAAAAATCCAGCTATTACATGCTTAAGACAAACAAAAATGTTTCTTTGTTGAAAGTTTTTCACATTAGTTTTCAATGAGCTTTTTTGGACACGTTATTAACAAGACATGCACCGCTTTTTTCTTATAAAACTATTTGATAATTTGGAAACTTTTTTTATTTTATGAATATAGTAAATTTAGACACAATTTTTGTACATCCATTATTACTATATTACATTTCTTAAGAATAATCACAACACAATTAAAAAAGAGTGTAAAAAATATGTGGACATAATATACTCCGTTTGTATACATGACACCTTTACTGCGTCAAAGACTCAAAAGCCTTGACAAATGCCAACACCATTACCCCTCCCTGAAGTTTTCACAATGTACAACTTAATCATAAAAAAGGTTAGAACTAGAACGCAGAAACCGTGAAACTATATGGAATATAACATGGCATCATTTCTTGCTGCGAATAAGTCAGGAGGTCGAGGAAATCCTACGAAATTCTAACATGTAGGCATACTAGACACTTCCCCACACTGAGAAACGCCCAGTATAACGTTAATCCTCCAACCGTGGAAGCAAGGGAAAGAAAACCATACATAAAAGAGAAATCCACTCAACTTTTGGTACAAGGGACATGCACTCAAATCAGAAATTTCCAATCTATGTAACCACCAATACACATAATCAAATCAAGTTCATGATTTTAAAACTGTCACTGTCAGATGTTAAACTCCAATAGCAGAAAGGGGCAGTTGTTACACAAGTACACATTCCCTGAGAGATTGTACAGATAACATTGTAAACACCTTATATAGGCTTGATCTTGAAGTGAAGTGAAATGAGAGAGAAGACAAAGCACTTTAAATCCTGCAAAAACATGAAATTATATTAAGAGAATAAACCAAAGGCATTACCTACACATAAAGCAAATCTGGTAGTCTGCATGCTAATGGGAGGTCTAATGCTTCCCAAGGCTAAAAAGTATATGTAATAAAAATAATAACATGTCAAGGATGACACATGATTCACTATCTACACATGATGAAATAGAGTCAAGAAAACAGAAAAACAAAGAAATCTTCAAATATCGACTAATATGACATAAGAAATTGTACTTCTTATATTAACTATATTGGTGATTTCTAGGTCTAACCATCTAAGTATGCATGGAAGTTGCTAGGTCAGTTTATTTTCAGTTTTCTTTGTTGAGTTCGATAATAATATTGTAGTATTTTCATAGTCCCTCATCAAGGCTAGTATTTCTGTTCGGTTTTTTATTATGTTTTGGTTCTCATTTGGCCTTAGCTTGATATTAAATCTGATAGATACCAGCTGTTTTATTATAGAAAGTTGGGAATCAACCCAGAATTTCAGTGACAGAAACAGAAAATTATATGAAACTAGGCTAGCTCTTCAAGGGGCTAGCTTCCTCCCAAGACTTACTCAATATTCTGCCTCCCTCTCCTCTCTCCCTCCCCTAAAGGGATTCATTGGAATGTACCATGCAATTTCATTCCAATATTTAATACCAAAGGAACCTTGGCGTTATGCCTAGGATGTGTTCTTTTCTACGTCAATGACGTCCATTTAATACTTGACATAATTTCTTCTCTTAGACAGACAGCTTAAAGTACTGCAAATTACATAACCCTAAGATATCCATCGTTTGATTTAACCTAAAACCACTGTTCAAGTAAGCTTGCACCACAGAAACATCATGGATTTGACCCCCCTTTGGCTCGCAAAGGAATCCAAACCTATTAAAAATAAAATGCCATAGCACAAAGTAAACTTCAATCAAGCTAAGTGCAATCCAAAACAATTCATGATGACGTATTTCTCACTCAAGAACCAATAAATAACAGTTATTACTCTACCAAAAGCTTTCTGGATTTAACATAGAACAACTGGACCATCAAACAGGAACTGATACCATAATCAAGTTACTATTAGAAGACAGAAAGCATTGTCACAGATAATGGTCAGGTGTTTCCACATGAAACTACTTCGGGTTTAACCTGACGATGGCTCCAACTAGTCCATATATCAATGATAATAAAAAGAACCAGATCGTTAGTTTGGAGCAGGCCCCACTATGGAACATGAGACCAAAATTGGCATCTTTGGCCAATAAATACAGCCTATTGCCATTATGTCTATCATGTGGAATGAACATTTTAATTTCCGAATAAAAAGGAATGAAAATTTCTGGAGGTTGAAAAATGTCCCGGTCACTTCAGTTAGTTAAATGAGTGGCTTATATTTCGTACATTTTGAGGTAAGAAAATCCTAATGTTGAACTGTATAGTAAAAGAAAAGGTAAAAAAATAAGAAACACAACAAACCAATGTATAATTACTCTCAGAAGATCATTGATACACAATTTTACATATTAACAAGCCTTTTGGTGACAACAACAACCAAACCTTATCCCACAAAGATTGTGTTAGACAGTCAACAACTAACGTAAAACTTTGTCAAATCTTTTATGATATTTTGGTGCCAAAAAACAAAAATTAAAAAGCTTAAAAAACACTACTTAATAATTTTTAAAAAAAATGTACCCAAAAAAAAAAGCTTAATCATTTTAACAAGTTTAGCAAGTATTCCCAATTTTGAGTTATTATAATGCTTCAGAGTTAAAAATTTTACACATTTTGTTCTGGAAATATTTCGACTCTAGCATTTGATCTCACAATAACTAATCCCAAGTAGATCACAGGATATGTAGAAGCAAGGTTTAAAAGTTAAAACAGAACGGGATGGGGAGCACTGGATGTGTCCCTATACATTGGTGCAATTTTTTAATGTTTAGATTTAAAGACTCCAGAAAAAAAAAAGAGGCTAAAATTGTAGCATGGTGCAGAGTATGTCCTTTAGTGTATTTGGTTGGAATTGAATGCTTGTATCTACAAGGGTGTTTCTATGCCCCTCAACTTGCTATGTGATAGGACTCTGTTTATAGCCTCTCTTTGGTGTTTTAGTAATGGCTGTTTCAAGGGTATTGCCATTTCAGATACGCATAAAGATTGGGCAGCTTTGCCGCATTCTTGATTTTTTTGTTTTTTTTGTTCTTTGATGTATTTTGCTTTTTGTTTTCAGAGTATATATCTTATCCTCCTCATAGCCGTACTTTCCCTCTCTTTTATTCAAACAAGCTTTTAAAAAAAGGCAGTGTGAAATTTACCATAAATATCAATGTAAAACACTCCCCACCCTGGGTCTGGGCCCCAGGGGCAGAAAGAAAGAAGAGAGATCACTCCAAGCCCAAATGCCGTCAAATGTGACAAAATAAGAAGTCCTTTGTAGCCCTATCTCAAACAAGACAGCACGCCATAAGCATGTTTGCTATGGTGGAGACATTTATTTGGACAAGGATCCTACAATTGATAAAAAGACCCTTCTTTTTTTGCCTTGGATAAAAGAGAATATAATCATAGACACAAGAAAAAATATCCTGTATTCCAGGATGCTTTCTACCAAGGTATTGAACAGCAAGGGAATACAATTTTTAAAGGCAGATATAAAATATTTGAAGGTTTAAACAGATTGAATAGTTTAGCATAGTCATGTTGGATTCAGATTAAGGAAAAAAGAAAAATAAAGAAAAGCTATCTTTAGCAGGAAGAAAACCATAAACAGTACTTAGGTAGATACCATAATGTATGATGAATTACAGGTTTGGACATGAAAAATAATTAGTTATAAAAATCAGATAGAAGCAGGCAGTGTCTGAAATCCCTCAGAAAAATCATATAGAAGAAATTACTAAGATTCACAGTTTCCTAATTTACACAACTAGGATTGACCAACAACAGCCAATAAAGAAAGCATGCTTTTGCCAGAGAACACTTTATAATACTGATTACTTTATAACATTAATCAACTTCAGCCATATAAATAAGAATATCCAAATCCTTATCCATTAAGGGCTTGTATTGTATTCCTACACCCTAATCCTTAAAGGACCTGGGATATAGACTATTAAAACCCAGCAAGGCCAAGTCAAATAAACAGATAACTGTTCAAAAAACTCTTGAAACCAGAAATCGAATGTGAAACATACTAACAGCATGCCATACTTTTAGTCCGACAAAGCTAGAAAGTAAAGTTAAATCAAGATCCATAGAAATCTGGATTCGTTAAATGTGTGCCAGGCCAAAGCCAGGAAATAATCAACATTCCATGCCTCATGAATTTTTAGGTCCACTTCGAATACACTCTCTGTCAATGATTATAATAATAAATTGACTTCAGCACGCAACTCATAAATTAAATGGCATGAAGTCCTTGAGTCAACAATATATTAGTAGACTCAAATGATCCAAGTTATTAACCCTACAATAATATGCTACACTCTAAAAAAGCTATTGTCCTGGGGTAGGGGGCACTTGCATAGATAAATGGGAATTTAAAATTGTAAATGCTAAACGATGCTAATAGCAATTTGGTATATGTAGAATAGATCAGTGTGAACAAGATCTACACCATAGTTCCAAGAAAATGAAATAGTTTACTTGTTAGCTTGGACTCAAATTAGAAGACTCAAATGCATCAAAGTTATCAACCCTTCAACAATATGCTACAGTCTAATAAAACAATTGTTTTGGGGGAGAGGCAGTTGCAGAGATAAGTAAGAAGTTAAAAAAAAGGCATACGTGCTAAATGGTACTAAATTCATTTGGTATATGTTGACTGCAGTGAACATGATCTACACCATATAGTTTCACAAAAATGAAATAGTTTATTTGTTAAAGGTTCCTGACTCTTACTTTTCGTTCTTATCAACATGCAAGCACTTAATGTAATGACTGTTTGAAGCACAAAATAAAGTATATATTTAGGAAAATTACACCAGACAGTATGTGCAACATAACCAAGATTAATCTTAAAAGTTTCACTCAATAATAACCATAGAGTAGGGGGCACTAGGCAGTAACTCAAAACAATATCCTGAGATTACTATCTGAAGGATCAAAACATTCATGTGCCAATCCTAATTCTTTGTTTGTTTTTAACTTTTATATGTTAAATACAGAAGAAACGCTGAATTATATAACCTATGAATTATCCTCCTATTCTAATTCTAAGATAGTGTTGATATTTGATATAAAAGAAAAAATGGAAGTTTTTTAGAAGTAGCAATTATGGAGTAACAGGAAGGCCTATGGGATTAAACTACAATAACAAGTTTCTCTTTCAAGTAACGATAATCACAAAAAGTGGATCCCAAAAGTGATCATCTCTTTCTTGTGGTAACTTTCTTCAATGATATTTGATCATAGTTGTTAGAATTGCACAATTCGTGATTCAAATCGCACGATTCGATATGATTCGACAAGCCAGCATATGGTGAATCGCCAATGGCTTTGAGTCGTGCATGTATTGCACGATTCAGTGTGATTATGTATCACTGATACGATTCGCACGATTGAATGATTCAGTATTTTTTTGTTTTGGGCTTTTTTTTTTTTCACTTCTTGCTAGAGAATTCAAAAGGGCAAAGGCTTAAGAACCAAAGGTGTGTCACTGAACACAATTGGTTCCATTGCTCTATTTCATTACTAAATGTAGAACCAATTTTCATTCACATTACAGACCAATCACTCGACTCACTCTGTTTCGTTCTTCTAGTTATGGGTGCTGTTTTCATTCTTCTGGTTCTGGCCTGTTGGCTGTTCATGCTGTCATTCTATTTCCATTCTTATGATTCCGGGTGTTCACACAATCACTCTGTATGGCTCCTAAGTCTAAGAAGAAGGGGAAGAAGGATTTTACCTATCAGCTTACTTATGACTTACGATGGTATTATAGTATTATTGGAGCTTACTATTTCCTTAGTAATATGTGACATTTAAGTATTTATTTGAGATACATTACGATTCACGATTCAAAAATTGAACAAACGATTCTCGATACGATTCACAATTTGACAACTATATATTTGATACAAAAGATTGAATTGGAAGTTGTATAAAACAAGGAACTATGGTGTACAAGGTAGCCCTTTGGAATTAAATTACAATAACAACTTTTCCCTTTTCTTCAGTAACAGTAATCACAAAATTGGACACCAAGTGAGATAATCTCTTGTCTATACAGTAGTATGGTAATGATACTTGATATGTTTGCCATGCATCCACTTTCAGAAATAACATAAGACCCAAGAAAAGTATATGACATCCATTTAGACAGTGTCTACGAAAGTTAGTCAGAAACCTTCTACCAGAAGCATTCTAAGAAACTCTAGAGTCTAGAGAAATAGAAAAACTCAGGCATTGGAATATGAAAAAATAACATGTTCATCATAATCAAAGGTGATGCTCAGGGGCATTTTACACACTATATATAAGAAAAGAAGAGTGCACAAAAGATATCAATCAAAAGCATTAATCAATCAGCTCACCTGAACAAGATAGTAAAAGATGCGAAGACCATCTGGATCTGCACTACTCTGAACATCCACAAGAGATCCAATCTTTGATGTTGTGAAGGAGATGTGCTCATTCCCCATCACAATCTCAAGCTCCTGCCGTCCAACACGATCAGGCTCTGGCCAGTTGTTATCATCTTCCTTCATGATCTGAGCAAAGATACCAAGTCACCAACTAATAAGAAAGCAGAATAAAGCAAATAATAACCCTAAAACTCATCTGAGAATAGGATAAGATACTCAAAAAAGTAACTATTCAAGTCCTGGCTTTATGAAGAAACAACACAACATTCAATCAAATAAGGCAATATATTTGATAATGTAGGCTAGTCAGTAGTCACTTAACATAGAGTAGCAGCTTAGTTTAGTTTGCTTTGCTGGGCACAGGATGAATTAAACTGAAAATAGCAGTTTAGCCCATCCATATATGTAGCAGGAAAACCTATAAAAGAGTAACAGACAATGAAGAAGTACCAGGGACTGGACCACGTGGGCATAAACTTGGGCTACGACTACCATATATCATATAAACAGAGTGCAAAAGAATGCAAACAAACATTTGACAACTTGAATACAAATAAATGAATTTAAGCTTTTCAACTTCAATTGCACAAGTACTGTTAGAAATTGGATAGAATGTCGAAGGAGAAAAATATAAAAAGCATAGTCATTCTTAAGTTTGAATATAAAATTGCATACCCATTTTCATTATCCTAGAATACTAGAAGCAGTAAATTACGTTAAATCCGATCATACAGGACCTCCATATCAATAAAAACAAATATTTATTCAGAGAACACTGACAAATCAAACACGTAAAACCCCAGATTCCCAAAAACACAAAAGTAAATATGGTAATAACTAATAACATATTTATGTTCAAATTAACACCGCACAGAACCAACCTCTACGAGCCTTTTTTTCCATCAATGTTTAACGGAAAAGGAAAAAACGCACCACAAATCACAAGCCCATTTATCAAAAAAAAAAGAGGCTTCATATTTCCCCGCTCCTTCCTTTGCTTTTTCTCGGCAACCAAACAGAAAACTAACAAATTCCAGGCAAAAAAAGGTTTAATATAAAAAATAAAACAAATAAAATATATAACCTAATCTGATTGCTACTCCCACAAATATTGAACCCAAAGAAAATTTCGCAAAAAAAAAAAAATTCCCAAAACTCAACCATTGTGCTAATAGTCCACCGTATTATCATCCCCACCTTGCAATGACTGAAAGCCATAATTTCCCATCAACTTCCTTCAATTTCCTCAGCAACCAAACAGAAACTAATCCAACCCTGAAAATTCAACCTTTTTTCTAACAATTAAGTAAAACAAAAAAGAGGAACAAGTGAGCACCTCACTGTCGGCAATGATGCGGCGGCACTCACGAAGAACGGCAGGAGTGAGGTAGACCTCCTTGCGGATGATGGTGTCGTTTTTGTAGTTGGAGTTGTTGGCATAGCGGAGCTTCCCATCTGGTCTGAACTCGAACTCCAAGAACTCATGGCCGAACTTGCCCTTGTGGCCCACGTAGTACCTCAAGTAGAACTCGCCATTGTCGTCGTCACTGGCCATAGCGCTCTGTCTCTGTGTCTGTGTCTCTTCCTTGTCTCAATTCCTTCGCTGCATACCGGACAGACGCAGGGAGAAAAGAAGAATCGGGATACACGGAAAGGAAGGTCGAGGATCGCTTGGTAAATGGGTCGGGTTATGAGGTCTGGAACCGGTTTCTAGGGCTTGCTTGTCGTATTTTTTAGTTTCATTTCCATCTATTTTCGGTGTAAATTGTTTACATAACACGTTAAAAAAAAAATTATTTTCAAATCGAGTAGTAGTTGTTGTGTTGTAATTTTTTAATAATATTTTAATATAATATAAAATTAATTTATTAGTCTGCACAATACACAAGCAATCTATTTTAAAAGATTAATTAAGTAAATAAGTTTAAAACAAGAACACGTCTTAAAAAATTAATTTATTAGGTAGAATTGTTTGATTGATTTAAATATTATATTAAATTTTTTATATTATTCAATGTAAGATATAGAATAATAACTTACATATTAATATTTATAATTAATTTTTTAAACTATGATTTATAAATATTTTTGTAAGGACATACATTATTAATATTTATAGTTAATGTTTCTAAATACAATTTATGAATTTTTTGTAATGTTAGATTAGTTTATGAACTAAATACTACTTGTAGTTATATATTAATATTTGTAAAAAAAAAAAGTCATTAGAATTTATACATATCTTTGTAATAATAACTTAGTAACATAATTCATTTTTTTTACTTTAATGGAAATTATTTTTTAAATTTATTTGTATATTTTTTTTACTATATGCCTTGAATCAAATATTTTAAATTATGATTTTGATTTATACGTTATTTTACCATTATTATACATAGAATAAATTTAAAAAAAATAAAAACCACCAAATATAAATTACCTAATATAGTAGGAATACTATTTATAAAAGGATCACGAACAATTTATATCATCAACATCTTTCTTCGTAAATATAAATAACTAACTAAATATCAAAACTTTTTATCATTTAATTAAATCTTAGATTTGTTTGGAGAAACTAATATATCAACACCTAACATTACGTAACATTAAATGACTTGTAAGAGTTTTTATTGAGACAACATCAACATATAACATTATATTAAGATACACGGCTTGTAAGGTGGCATAACAACACATATGATAATGTGGCATTACATAACTTGAATGAATCTCTAGAAGATGCCATGTTGGCATACAAAATGACATGACGAGTTTTTTAAGGAGCCCATGTTAGTACATATAATATGACATAGTGCTACACGACTTGAAACAAGCCACTTCAAAGATTTTTCTTGTCTCAAAGGCAAAATGTTGCCACTAAATTTGATTATTTTGTCATTAGAATTTTAATTCGTAAATGAACAATAATTAAAATACATGAATTGACAAATCAAGGATCGAGAAATATTTTTATTAAGAAATTATCTAAAGCATCACCATTATTTATAGAAAAATCAAAGAGACACACTACGCATTTGGAAAGTCAAAATGTCACCATTGTCATAGTTAATTTTAATTATTCCCTTGTTAGAATTTTAGACTGCAGTTAAATGCATGGAATGATAAAATAACAATGACAGAAAGTTTTTTTATTTTACCTCACAAAATCAAATAAAAATAAAAATAAATTGTTAAAAGACTAAATTATAAATATTTATAAAATAATTAAAAATAAACTAAATAAACATATTTATAAGTTTGACTTGCCATAATTTCATATATATTTTTATTTGAAGAATTAAATTTTTGTGGTTCGTATAAAAATTAATTATTAATTAAAGGATTTTAATTATGCATTTTAAAATATTGAGAAAAAGATTATTATTCGTTTGTTTTTTAATACCTAGATATCTATTATGAGGAGGGAAGATTTTTATCTTTATAATTATATGAAACAAAAACTAAAACGAATAGGAAATTAAGAAAAATTTAAAAATAATTAAATAAAGATAGCAAATAAAAATACAAACTGCGCGCCAATACATATGACTATATTCCATATGTGATATCCAATTTCCATAATCTCCATATTGATGGCAAGAGAGCTTGAATTGAGAATTAAGTCTGAAATGAGTTTTTCTTTTTTTTTTTTGCTTTTATTGCTTTAAACAAAAGGAAATATTTTTTTTATTTTTCTTTTTGAAAATAGCAAAGATTAATTTTTTTTAATTTTCTTTTCCATTTTTAGAAGTCAAGACAAAATTAAGCGCTGGAGATATGCACTTTGTTCTCCAAGACATGAAATGGAGCCATATGAATGCTACTTTCATAGTTGTTGTTATATGCAAATTCTATTAATAAAATATTGATGTTGATCCTAACTTTCTTCAAAGCGTAAAACACAAGCTTTAAATATATCTTCCAATGTCTGAATGGTTCTTTCTGAATGATTGTCTATCTGTGGGTGAAATGCAATGCTAATATACAATTGGGTTCCTAAGGCTCCTTAAAAATTTACCAAAACTTGGTTGTAAACCATGTTCCACATTCAGAAACAATGGAAAGAGGTATTCCATGAAGTGGTACTATCTTATCCATATAAAGCTTAGTATATTGATCAACTATGTATGTGCTTTTCACCGGAAGAAAATGGGCTGGTGTCGTCATTCTATCTACAATTACCTAAATGGAATCATAACCTTTAATAGTCTTAATTAACCCTATAACCAAGTCGATGGTAATCTTATTCCACTTTTATTCTGAAATGTCTTAATTCTAAAGCATCCCAATTGGTTTTTTATATTCAACTTTAACTTATTGGCATATTAGACATTTAGATACAAAGTCTGTGACATCCTTCTTTATTCCATCCAACCAATAATATTATTTTAGATTTTAGAACATTTTAGTCAAAATCTTTAAAGTGAAACCACAAGTAATTACCAAGTCAAGAGGAAATTTTTATGCAAAGTATAACCTTTTACTTTATTAGTTATATTATAAATAAGGGAAATGATTGTTACTACGAAGAAGTTTTTGTAGAATCTTTAAAGATTAAACACTTATGGATGAATGGATAATTATGATTTTATTGAATACTTATTTGGTAGATTTTAAATCAAGGCCAGCTCCACATCCTTTCTTTAAAGTTAGAAAAACATAGTAACGTACAAAAAGCAGTGCTACATAAATAATTCAATTCTTGTTTGTTTGGTTCTCTAGAAATTGCAATATACAAGAGGCCATAGTGATGCGAACCTCGCCAAGAATAATAAGACCCGTCAACAACTAAAGTACCACGACCGTCTACAATCAGATTTTTGGATGGAAAACCTCGACCCGTTACCTATATAGAGGTAAGAACCTTGGTATGTTGAAGACGCCACAAATGGTGGTGGAAATTCCGTTTGATAAGTCGAATTGTGAATGCCACGGAATGATTTCGATAAGTTCGAATAGTTCTTCAAATAACCAAAGAGAAACTCTCAATTTTTGTGAATAAAACTGTGTTATTTTTTCATTCATGTACGCCTTTAAATAGATTGATTACAATAAAGAAAAGTATTTGATTGAATCAATCAGTCCTAACAAATAAAAGGAAAGTATCTGATTAAATCAACAACCCTAACAAATAAAGGAAAGTATCTGATTGAATCAATCAGCCCTAGCAAATAAAGGAAAGTATCTGATTGAATTAAACAGCCCTAACAAATAAAGAAAAATATCTGATTGAATCAATCAACTCTAACAAATAAAAGGAAAGTATCTGATTAAATCAATCAGCCCCCAAACATGCAGATTTGCTACTGTAATTAGCCCCCAAATTATGTAGATTTACTGCTGCAATTATGTTAGGTTTGAATCACATTGATGCTTCTTTGTTGAAAATATGGGCTATACTCAGTGGGCCATAAATTTGATTGAGACCAGATTTCTTGAATCAACCCGTTGAGTGCTTCCTTGAATTTATTTGCCCGACCTCTCGTACCTGAGCCAACTGGGACTTGGACCGGATCCTTTAATGTCGTAACTTCATTTGCATCATTCCTCTCCTCTTGAAAAGAATTTGTCCTCAAATCATCACCTACATCAAAAGGAGTTAAGTCAGTAACATTAAAAGTAGCACTAACATTGTACTCACCCGGTAAATCCAGTTTGTAGGCATTGTCATTGATACGCTCGAGGACGTGAAAAAGGACCATTTCCTCTCGGAAGTAGTTTGGAACGCCTTTGAACAGGAAATCTCTCTTTCCGCATGTGTAGTCAAACCCAATCTCTAGGTTCGAAAATCAGCTTATGGCGCCCTTTGTTGGCTTGTTTTGCATATTGCTCCGTTCTCCGCTTGACATTGAGTCTTGCCTTCTCATGGATCATTATATTGTTGATGGCTCGGCAATCAACGCACATTCTTCACGTCCCATCCTTCTTAGGAACTAAAATCACCGGAACGACGCACAGGCTCATGCTTTCTCTCAGGTACCCATTTTCTATCAATTCACTAACCCGTCTTTGTAATTCCTTTGTCTCTTCGGGATTAGTTCGATAGGCTGGTCGGTTTGGAATGAAAGCACCTGGCACAAAATCGATTTGATGTTCAATCCCTCGAATAGGTGGTAAACCATATGGAATCTCCTCGGAAATGACATCATCAAACTCCTGTAAAAGAGAAACAACAAAACTAGGCAAAGCGAGGTCAATTTCATTAGTGTTCAAAAATGCCTCTTTGTACAAAAGTTCAATCATTGGCTGATTTGTAAACATTGCTCGCTTAATTTCACTCGCTTTTGCATAGAAATTCTTTTGTTCTTTCTTTGATTTTCTCTCAATGGCCGAATTTTGATTTTTTTTACTCTCTCATTTTTCTCGGCCTCTCTCTGATTTTCACTCTCTTTTTCTTTTGTTCACTTTCACTCTTTTTCTTTTGATCACTCTCTTTGCTTCGGTGTCATCAGAACAAGAGTGGTGGTTATCTGATTGAGCACAAAAAAGAGTATTTGTTGGTAAAGCCGTCATGCTTAACTTGCCGATCAAATTACCAAGGTCGGCCTAATAACAAGTGTCCAGTTTGCATCGGAACTACATCGCACAAAACTTCATCTTCATATTTTCCAATGCAGAATGGCACTAACACCTGTTTAGTCACCTTAACTCTCCATTATCATTGAGCCATTGCAATTTATAAGGTCGGGGATATTTAATTGTTGACAGCCCCAATTTTTTCACCAAAGTAGTGTTAGCAACATTAGTACAACTACCTCCATCAATAATCAGACTACATACCTTGTTTTGCACGTGGTATCTAGTATGAAAAAATGTTTTCTCGCTGCATCTCTTCATCTTCTTTGATCCTGCATGCTTAAAGCTCTTCTTGCAACCAACAATTCTCTTTCGGCTGCATATTCTTCCTCATCCACATCCTCCAATGGTGGCAAAGAGTCGGGCTCTGATTCATCGTCGGTTTCAATCTCACCATTATCCCGTATCACCATGACTCTTTTGTTCTGGCATTGGCTTGCTATGTGACTCTTGCCTTAACATTTGAAACACTTAATGTCACGATTTCGAGATGTGAAAGGGTCGGATTTACCTTAAGAACCATGGCTGGTTGTTTCTTGTTTTGGCTCAATTTTGAGTTTTACAGCTGGCCTTTCTTCTTTCTTTACATAACTTGGTTTCCATGGAGAAGAACCCGAACTATGTACTGCACGTGTACCACCCCTCCTCTTGAGCTGTTACTCTACTTTGATGGCCATGTGCACCATGTCTTCCAACTCCACATAATGCTGCATCTCCACCTTATCATGAATTTCTTGATTTAAGCCATGCAAAAACCTTGCCATAGTAGCCTCTTGGTCTTCTTCTACATTAGCCCGAATCATAGCAATCTCCATCTCCTGATAATAATCCTCCACACTTCGGTTACCTTGTCTAAGGTTTTGCAGTTTTTGATACAACCCTCGGTAGTAATGGCTGGGTACAAACCGTCTTCTCATCACTGTTTTCATCTCTTCCCACGTCTCAACCAGACGCTCTCCATTCTGCCGCCTGTTTAGCACTAACTGATCCCACCAAATAATAGCATAATCAGAAAACTTAATAGCAGCAAGTTTTACCTTTTTATCTCGGAGTAGTTGTGGCAATCGACCACCAACTCCACCTTCTTCTTACATTCAAAATAGGTCTCCGGGTTATTCTTTCCTTGAAATGAAGGAATTGTCATCTTAATACTGCCTAGATTGTTATCTTCACGGTTCCTAACTTCCCTAAACCGCCCATATCTCCTAAGACTACCCACTGAATTTTTGATCTTCTTTTCCATCAAAACCAGTCCCATAATACTCGTCGTCCTCATCCCTTACTTTACTCGGTTGAACTCTTTCCCTCCTAAGCACATTATGAACATTTTGCAGCTGCGCTATACGTTCATTCTCTACCCTATCCAACCGTTCATGCACCTGCTCCAATTCACTCCTCATCATTCTTCTCATTTCTACCACCATAGCCTTCATGAGTAACTTCTGATCAGCCACTTCTTGAGTACTATCACTACTGTTATGTGACAGTGTTGATCTGCAAAATAAGGTTAGAAACAAAATGTAATGGACCTCACGACACTCCCTCATGTGTTTAACTCAAAGAATGATTTACTCGATTTCACTCGTGTTTCACTCAAAACAATTTGGCTTTTACCCTCTAATATGCTCACCACTCTTGCCTCTTTCCACTCGATATTTCTCTTTCAGTTTTTTTTAAACTAATCAGATAATATCGAATCACTTGTAGCAATTTAAAAGTAAAAACACTAAGGACAATATAAATACGAAGAAACAACAATTGATGAAGTTTTTGAAAATATGAATTTTCTTTTTGACGAATTTTTTTTTTGGATGAATTTTTTTTTTGGACAAAATTTTTTTTTCTTTTTTTTTTGGACGAATTTTTTTTCTTTTTTTTTTGGATCCCTCTCTTCTTCTTTTTTTTTTGGATTCCTCTCTCTTCTTTTTTTTTTGGATCTTTTTTTTTTAAAACCCTAGGCGAAAATCAATGGAAAGATGAAAAAAAGAATAGGCAAACCTGATTTAGAACCAAAGTTCTGATAGCCAAATGATGTGAACCTCGCCAAGAATAACGAGACCCGTCAACAACTAAGGTACCATGATCGTCTACAATCATATTTTTGGATGGAAAACCTCGACCCGTTACCTATGCAGAGGTAAGAATCTTGACATGTTGAAGACGCCACAAACGGTGGTGGAATTAGCAATTCAAAAGTAAAAACACTAAGGACAGTATAAATACGAAGAAATAACAACTGATGAAGTTTTTGGAAATATGATTTTTTTTTTTTGACAAATTTTTTTTTGGATGAATTTTTTTTCTTTTTTTTTAGGTCCCTCTCTCTTCTTTTTTTTTTTGGATCCTTTTTTTTTATAAAAAAATCCTAGGCAAAAATCAATGGAAAGACGAAAAAAAGAATAGGCAAACCTGATTTACAACCAAAGCTCTGATGACCAAATGATTGCGAATCTCGTCAAAAATAACGAGACCCGTGAACAACTAAGGTACCATGACTGTCTACAATCATATTTTTGGATGGAAAACCTCGACCCGTTACCTATGCAAAGGTAAGAACCTTGGCATGTTGAAGACACCACAAACGATGGTGGAAATTTTGTTTGATAAGTCGAATTGTGAACGCCACGGAATGATTTTGATAAGTTCTAATAGTTCTTCAAAGAACCAAAGATAATCTCTCAATTTTTGTGAATAAAATTGTTATTTTTTTCATTCATGTACGCCTTTAAATAGACTGATTAAAATAAAGAAAAGTATCTGATTGATTCAATCAGTCCTAACAAATAAAGGAAAGTATTTTATTGAATCAATCAGCCCTAACAAATAAAGGAAAATATCTGATTGAATTAATCAGCCCTAATAAACAAAGAAAAATATCTGATTGAATCTATCAACTCTAACAAATAAAAAAAAGTATCTGATTAAATCAATCAGCCCCCAAACATGCAGATTTGCTGCTGCAATTAGCCCTAAAATCATGTAGATTTACTGCTGTAATTAGGTTGGGTTTGAATCACCTTGATGCTTCTTTGTTGAAAATATGAGTTATGCTCAATGGACCGTAAATTTGATTGAGACCAGATTTCTTGAATCAGCCCGTTGAGGGCTTTATTGAATTTCTTTACCCGACCTCTCGTACCTGAACCAATTGGGACTTGGACCGGATCCTTTAATGTCGTAACTTCATTTGCATCACATAGTTAAATATTAGTCTTTTAATCAGTAAACCATAGTTCTACAAATCAAATCGGAGGTCAACTTGATTAGAAGGTCAAATAACCTGGTTGAAGGTTGGGTTACTTGGGCACTGATCTGACCATGGGTCATGAGATCAAATCAAAAATTCAAATAAAGAAGAAAAAATTAAGAAACATACTATATAAAAAATAATTTATATTTTTAATAGAACTCAATTCAATTAAAATATTTAAAGGGTACATAATTTAAAATTACAGTCCAATACAAAAATAACACAAACATATTTTTAACCAATAGCACAAATGTAATCATTTTTCACATGTTTTTAAATAACAAGAATGAAATAATCCAATTATGAA
The DNA here is from genome assembly GCA_019955255.1 of Castanospermum australe. Taxonomy (NCBI): domain Eukaryota; kingdom Viridiplantae; phylum Streptophyta; class Magnoliopsida; order Fabales; family Fabaceae; genus Castanospermum; species Castanospermum australe. The sequence goes on along the minus strand of NSJW01000594.1, from coordinate 273,256 downwards.
CTTAATTTCAAGTAAAAAGAAAAAAAAATTAAATGACAGTGGCTCCAAGATTGAGAATTTGAGAAAAAATTGAAGTCTACCTCTGTTACCTTGGAGAACTCATGAAATTCTATCCTCTAGCTACAAGTACTGGACATTCCCCGTGAACCCATGATCATTGAGAAAGTTATTGCTGCACTAACTGTAATGACTCATCCTCCTCTGTCTCTTGAAGTGTATATGTCAACAACAATTACTAGATGTTCCTAAATTTTCTTCTAACATTTCTGGTAGTGAGTCACGCATCTTAGCGGTTCAATCATAGACACGGGTCGGTCAGTGGGTTAAAACAGGTTGACTGGGTTTGAGTGGTTCAATGTGAAAAATGGTTAGAAGACCCAACCGAATTGGCTTAGAGGCCGGTTCATTGATTTTCTGGTCAAACTATCTAGTCCTCATATAACTACGCAATAAACCAACATATGATAGAAATTGACCGTAGTTCTTGTTTATTATCATGACTAAACAAATTAATTTGAATATTATCTCTTCTAAAATTTAAATCGCAACCTAGCTAATATTCAAAAGAGTTAAACCCCACAAAATATTCTTTAACAAGGTTTAAATTCTTAATATTACAAGTAATACTCGTCTTACTAAGATTCTATCTTACTTACTATTAAACTATATCATTATGAGTTTAATTGGAACCTTTATGCACTTATTCTAATTTTATTTTACATATGTCCATTGGAGTTAAATTAACATCTCTCATAAAAAAAAAGCATGGTCAATTTTTGAGGTGCTTTAGTCATATAATTAGGCCTTTTCTAAAAGCGAGCATATGTTGATGAAACTAGCTAAGAAAAAGACTAGATGTTAATAGGCTTTCTCTGCAGACGTTTTTTGTGGAAAACAACATTGTCATAATTTATTTTTCCAAGTAGTCATAAGTTCTTGATGTTGAGATCAATAATATAATTAAATTTTTTAATTAATTTCTTTTAATATTTTTAATTGATAATATAATTAATCTATTTAATCTTTCTGTAGACATTATTGATCTTAAGTAAGATTTTGTTACTTTTAATTTTGAAAAACTTCTTTCCGTTGAAGTAATGATTACAGGAATTGTTAAAAGTATTCTTTATACAATATATGCATTTGGAAAAAAATCAAGTCTTTTTATATAACTAAGTATGTGGATTGGAGTATTATCTTTTACTTATAAAATTTTTATTAACACTTTTAATTCTAACAATAAATTTAAATCATAGAGTAATTATTATGTTTTAAAATATATTATACTATACTTTTTCAAATTCTTATTATTGGATGATCTCAATTTTTGGACATAAAATTAAGAAAATTAGACTCCTTAATATATATATATATATATATATATATATATATATGTATATACGTATGTATGTATGTATGTATCATACTAAAATATATCCATTTTTTTCAAAAAATTTTGAAATAAAAAAGAAATGTTCAATAACAAAGCAAGTTAATCAGTTAATTCAATAATAAATAAGAAATGGGAATTAGTACTCCATTTTCTTGGTATCATCCAACCAACCCAATTCAATTGTTTACTTATTATTCAATTTCAATGATTGAATTTTCATATAATAAAATATATCCAATTTTTTTCAAAAAATTTTGAAATAAAAAAGAAATGTTCCATAATAAAGCAAGTTGATGGGGAGTTATTTTATATTTATATACAATATTATAATTGATTTTAAATATATTTTACTCTTTTTTTTTTATAAAAAATATATTTATTTAAGTAATTAATTTATAATTATAATAAAATTATAATTACTTAATTTATAAAATACTAATATAAGCAAAAATAAAAAAAAATACGGATTGAGAGTCACGACAGCACCCTCTCAATACGTTAGTACTTTGCAATTACGATTACTTTTAAATATAGAAAGTTATTTTTTTATTTTAATTGAACACAAATACAAGAAAAAGATAAAATTATAGATACAAACATTTTTTTATAATTATATTTTATAATTACAATTTCTTTAAAATACAAAGAGTTATCTTTTTAATTTTTTTAAAAAATTAAATTCATTTTCTTAATTAATTTATTATTATCATAAAATTATAATTAATTAATTTATAAAATAATTATATAAACAAAAATAAAAAAATACATATTGAAATGCACAACAGTAACACTCATGATCAAGACACTAGTATTATGTTATTTTTATATATTTCAATTTATATCTATCTATTTTTTGCAATAAGACTATTCTTCCTTTCAAAGTGTTTTTTAATAAGATTTAAATATCTAACATTGCAACGTAATGCTCGTTCCTATTAAGTTTCTAGCTTATTTACCATTAAGACTATGCCCTTCGTGGGTTTAATTGGAACCTTTATGAACTTATTCTAATTTTATTTTACATTTGCACGTTTGATTGGTGTTAAATTAACATCTCTCATAAAAACAAGCATGGGCAATTTTTGTGGTGCTTTAGTCGTATAATTAGGCCCTCTTCTTATTTGATGTAAAACCGTCACCCTCCTTTCTTGAAGATAGCTAGATCAAGATATCATGTAAATTAGCATGGAAATTATTACAGGATGAATTTCCCATTTGGAGACAATTTTCCAATTCAAGGTTAATTTTTGGGAAATATATGGTGTGGTGATGATAACATAACAGCATATGCTGGAGTGATTCTAGTGGACAAGTTGATCATGTGAGGAAAGTTACAGCCAACTACTAGATGTGTGCGAAGAATTCAAGCTATTCCTCTATTCATCAGTACTCAGTAGCAATGGTTAGAACAAATCCCTTTCGCACAATGGCTGTTTTACTATCAAATCTGCTTAATTTATTGTAATTTATTTAATTTCCTATCATAAAATGAATATTTACACCAAGAAACTACCAATACTTATTAATGTAAAGAATTTGGATCAATCTCCACTATCTCTACCTTGATTAAAATTTCATCGTTAACGAACCATCTTTAAAATTAGATAATTGGGTCAAATCCAACGAATTGTGTTTCCTGTTGTGCAATTTTTCTTTGAAAATAAAGTTGATTGTTTATTTTAATTTCCTCACTGGACAACAAGATGGGGAATTTAACGAATGGCGTCAGTTGCAGTGTTGAAATATATGCATATCAGGGTTATGGAATTTGCAGATTGGTATAATTAAGTTTAGCTCCTAAGGATACATATTTAAGCACTTATATATATAGGTGAGGATTTGGAATTTTTTTAAAAGAAATTAATGATAATGTCATATTATATAAAGATAAAGAAACAAATTGGATATGTGCTATTAGTCGTTTTGATAAGTATTATTGTGTTTACCGTTCAATTTCGCACATTATGTTTTAATTTTTGACTTATATAATTATTTTATAAATTAATTAATTATAATTTTCTTATAATTAAAATTAGTTGAATAAACATAATTTTGTAAAAAAGTTAAATCATATTTAGAGTCAGTTATAATAGTTTATGCAAAAAAAAGAATAATTATTCTGTATTTAAAAGTAGTTGTAAATGTAAAATATTAATTATTAAAATTTTTTGTGCTTACAATTTTACTCTTTTTTTACTTGTGTTCAATTAATTGTTAATAATTTTTGAGAAAGTGAAAATTGGATACCTAAAGGAGAGAATCCCTTTTTATAATAGTATAGATAAATTAGACTCTCGCATGATAAAACATTGTGCTGTTACTTTGATATAATAAAAAAAAAAAAAAAAAAAGATCCAAACCATAGTAATAAACTAGTTTTTTTTTTTCATGTGATGTATAAGTTTATACATATTTTAAATAATTTCGAGGAATTATTTCAAATAATTTTAATTTTTTCAATGTGAGAATGGTAATTTCATTTAAGTTGTGTTAGTATAATAGTATTAGAAGTGAAATATGATAAATAGTAATTTTATTTAAATTAAATTACTGTTTAATGTACCTTATCTAATAGTATTATCTAGTCACTCAAGTCCATGAATATTTTTTTTTTTCACTATCCTATTCGGAGGGTGACCCCATTTGGAAACCCACAAGCTCTGAATGTTTTTTTTTTTTCATTCTCATACGCATAAACACTATATTTTGATCCCTTTTTTTATTTATTTTATCTTATTCTAATAAGGATGTCCCCAAAAAAGAAAAAAAATTCTAACTTTTGTCTTGATAATTAACATAATAAAAAGATAGGAATTAAAAAAAGATTATTCTAATTTCTTAAGGATAATTATAATGAAAATAATAAAGAACAAATAAGGCCAATCCAAATAAAAGTATTCTACCGAAATAAGAGTTGGATAAACATTAGGATTTTAGGTGACTCAAGAAGAAAGCTGTGTTTTAGATGAGACTTAATTTTATTTAGAGAGATAGGAACAAGGTCTATTTGAAAAAAGGAAGATCATGAGATCAATCACAGTTGAGAAGAGAGAAAGCATCTAAAGGGCAGGAGGTTTCATGTTTGTGACTCTAAAGCTTCAAGTGAGGGTAAGTTCTCAGAAGTTCTTGTTCTCTTTTTAATTTCTTTTCATAATTTTTATTCAAGATCTAATGTCCCCCATGTTACGCGTCCAACTTGTCAAACCTGCATCATGAACCTATCCCCATAATCAAACACCACACATAAAACCACATGCACATCTTCATTCATCACTTGCACTAATCAAGTTCACTCACATAATTGTTCGCGACACTTCACACAAACTCGCACTTCTTCAACCGCACACACCCACGTAGTCACCACGCTTACTTGCACCCAGACACTCTGTGCATGTACGTCCAGCCTTCCAACCCACAGAAACACCATCACTGACGTACGCGGTACACCACCAAGTCACGGCCAAACCGCACTACAGGACCCAAGCTCATAAACTAATTTGAGCCGAATTTAGTTTTCTGTTATTTGTTTTGTTCTTTTTCTTTTTTTTTTGTCATAGTTTTGTTCTGTTTGGGTTGCAACCCCATACTTAGATTTTGCTTTTGGCCTAATTTACATGTACAGGTTTTAATATTTTTAGAGCTTAATTTAAATAGTTATTGAGCGTATTTTGTTTGAGTTAATTTTGAGATTTTTTTTTTTTGTTAGAAGCGGTAAGATTTTAGATGATTTCTAATAATAAATTTATAAATTTATTTATTAATTTTATTTTAATTATTTTCATCATGTGCATATCATTTTGTTGTGTCTCATATAATTAAATAATATTTTGAATTTGACCGACAAGCGGATTAATTCAAAATTAGCAAGTGATAAACTGATGACACTTTGATTTTTTTTATTGAAGTGAAGAGAATCTCTATTCTTTTGTCAGAGGTATTGACGAGACTTTAAATGATCTTTGATTGAAATATTAAATTCATATATTAATTTTATTTTAATGATTTTTATTATGTCTATATCACTTTAGTCTTTACATGTTTTGAGGATTAATTTTTAATTAAAAATATATAAAAAATAATAAATGAAAACAAATTAAATAATTTTTAACTTTGTGATATTGGTGAATTTAGATTCTATTTTAAAAATAAATATTTTGTGAAAATAATTAAATAAACTTTTTGTGAAATAAGTTAAAAATAAATATTTTTAAATTAATTAAAAATTAATAAAGAAATCTTCTGCAAAATCAATTTTTGGGAATAAATCTTTTGTGAGATTCACTTAAAATGATTTTTGAGATAAAATACATTTTATCACTCATTTTTTGAAAACCTCTATTTGAAATATTCAATTTTAAAAATCATTTACTTCAATTAACTTGATATCATTTTCTTGAAAATAAAGAATTTTTAAATTCACCACATTCACACTTCATATTGTGGATTTATTATTAGCCATCCATTCCCTATGTAATCATTTATTATTTTTGATAATATGCATGACAAAATGAGATATATAAAAATAAAAAATAAAAAAAATTCTTTAAATAATAATTAACTAACATATTTCTACACACACTCTTCTCAGGTATTTGACATTGCAATTGCAAGTTAAGCTCTGGGTCTTGTTTACCACTGAGCCACGTCTCCACGATGGATTCTTCTAAAGCTTCGAAGAAGAAGGACACCTCCACACATCAATCCCCTCATGTACGAGTCAAATTCTCTTTCTTTCTCGTTTCTTTTTCATTGTACTTCTTTTACAGTATTTTCCTGCCATACAATTGCCAGTTCTTGTTCTTGTTCAGTACATCAATTACAATTTCCTGTAAATATTCCTATATACATTTTGGAGGATTGCTGCACATATGCATTGTGTTCTTGAACCCTCTTTTGTTTTTTGAAGCACTATTTTGTTAACTAATTGTTTTTTCACACTGTTCGATATCATTGGCAGTACTGGATCATGATTGATGAATAATGTACGTCTTATTGGTCACCTTTGTCATTGCAGGATGAATCCTCCCTTTTCACTTATCTAAACAGTTTATCTCCAATAAGGCAGCCTATCAAGACCTATTGTGGGGCACAAGATTTTGATCTTGGAGTACTCCATCCTCCATCCCATGTACTCATGTCACCATGTATTGCTTCTTCCGGTGGAAGACTGTTCTCTGAAAGGTTTGGTGATGATGGAGGCCGAGAGTCTTATTAAAGATCCTTATGATTGCAAGAAATTGAGTGAAGAACCTTTGCTTTTGTCGAAGGAATCTAAGCATGTTCATCAAGAAAAGCCAGCATATGTTGATGAACCAGGATTAAGACTAGATGTTGATAGGCCTTCTCCAGAATGCAGAAAGCTAGAGTCCAATTTGTCTGCAGATGTTGTTTATGGGAAACGACATTGTCATGATTTATTTTCCCAGGTAGCCATAGGTTCTTGATGTTTAGATCAATAATGTGGATATGACTTGTGCCATCTAGATTTCTCTTTTGTTTCTTACTTTGTTATTGACCCCCAAAATTAATTTTAAGCTGCAGCACGCAATAAATAGACTACAAAATCATCATCACTGTACCCCTCGATTGACGCTTGAACCTTTGCAAGATGTTAAAGAATGTGGAGATTGTGGTAAGATGGGTCCAACCATACATGTAGGCCCAGAGAACCTGTCGAGAGATGATTCTAAGGTACAACTCAAACTTTTTTGTTTCTTGGTTTATTGCAGTCCTCTTGGTGTAGCTTGACTTGTATATAAATTTTGCTATATCTATCGTCTATCTCTATATGTGTGGGTGAATGTGTCTTTGTCTGTGTTTTCTATAATTTTAAGCCTAATAGATTCTTTCAAAGGTCAACAATTAGGCTTGAATATGTTTCTTTTTCCGAGCGCACCTATTCTTTAATAGAATGGTAAATGTACTTTATTGACTGAGTTAACCTTTGAAAACTAATGCTTTGGTGATCTAGTTTGTTTTATGGAGTTTTGCACGGACTGTGGAGGGATCTCTTTAAAAAAATACTATATAGTTAGAATTTTCTTACCATAAATTTTGACAGAGTAATTTGATATGTTTGTTGACTCTTGAATAGGTGAGTGGTTCATACTATTTAATTCCACCTAACAATTTTCCTTAATTATAATTTAATTATATAAAAAAATTCTTATTATTTTTTCTAACTGTGTAACATTACTCATCCTTTGAAGGAAATTACCCGTAGCAGTACACTCCACATCACTCCAACAAATGGATAATTGTAGATAGATATCTCTAATGTAAGCACTGTATTTCGTCTGATCTTTTATTAATATTTTTATTAATAAAAAAATTAAAAATTTTTTTTATTAAATTGGTATCAGTCTTAATAATAATAATAATCAAATACAGTAGTCAAGAGTAAGATATATTTAATCATAAGATGGGATAAAGATAGGAATAAGTTGTTGAGTTTGAATTAAGATATGAAGTAGATGATATCTTCTTACTCAAGATAGAGTGCTCCCTAGATTTGGAGAGGTTCTATTTACATTAGATGAGGGAAAGGAGAGAAACACAATAACAAAGAGGAGAGAGAGCACATAAAGAAGGAAAGAGTAGGATTGGGTGACATCGGATGCTGTTAGGGTATCTCTTTGAATTGAAGGTTTGCTAGGTATGTACTCTTTTATCACTTCTACTCGTTTAAAGTGAAGGTCTTTGCAATTCTTTTACACCCATGAGATTACGCATGACAAGGATGAGTTTCACGTAAGTTCATGATGTCTCGTCATGTGGTGTATGGGTTTGTCAAAGTTTGTAGTCTCAGATCATTTATTTGAAGCTTCTTCATGATTTTAACGCCCTCAACTATGTCATTAACAACCTCTTGGATATAAAGCAGCAATGCAAGAACTTAATATATGGTTCGGATTGTTTTTGGTCTATGCATTAAGTGTGTATACATGAGGATATCTTGCTAATCTAATTGAATCTTCTATTTATCTAAATGTTTTAAAGAATTATTTCTTAGATCTGTTCTATAGCATCCATTAGATTAGGGGGTATCCTTATCATATGATCAAAATATGGGATATTTAAGTAATGAATAATATGCTAATGTTAGATTAATTGATGTCCAGGCTACGTGTGATTTATAATAGTGATGCGACATTTGGATCTAATATTTCCTAGGTAAATGGCTGTTATAAGTTTTCATACTTCCTTTTGTTCTTTACCAAAGTATTGGAAGTTTATATGTGTAGCTTAACGTGTGGCTTTTTGATTCATTTATTGTTATTATCATTATATGTTAGTATTGAAAAATGATTTAATTTCCTTTCGAAAATATATGTTTTTGGGGTTATTTTATATTTTGTCTTAGAGTTTACGCCAAATATTTTAATAATTCTAAGGCACTTTGGACAAGTTAAAAATATAAATATTTTCATTTAATTTTTCATTTTGTTTTAAGGGGATAATTTTAATCTTTATAAGGCTATAAATAATTTACATAAAACTTAGTATAATTATCTTTGGACGGATGTGACTGAGATGCTGTAAAATTAAATTTCTGCCATTTCTTTGTGGATAAATAAAAATTATTGGCAACTCTACTTTTCTATCAATTTTTCATGTCACTTTGTTGTGGTGTCCTTTGAGGACGGTTGTGCTATTTAGTTAAAAATGTTCTCCCATTCTTCTTATTGATGCACACTTTTGGAAACATTTTGCGGACAAGTATTGCCAATTACATTTTTTCAGTCTGGCCAAAAGTATACATCGTGGGTATAGGGATCTCTCAGGGCAAGGAAATAGGATTTTCATTCATATATATATCTGAGCATGGAGAAGAATGTGAACAAAGATGTTTCATTAATAATTTGCTTGGTAAAAGGATTTAGTCATGTCGGAAGAGACTAGTGCGGTTTACTAAAATAATCCACTTGGAAAATGACTAATCTATTATAAAATTTCAAAGGACAACGAATTGTAAGAATGATTGTCATGGGGCATTTGCATTTTTGGTTATTGAGCCAATTAAGATTTTCTTTGTGCCATAGAATACTTATTGTTATAATTAATATAGGCTAGTCAAAAGTACAATATCAGTCCTAGATGTCGACTTCAATTTGAGGAAGATGCCTCAAATGCTGCTCTCGGAAGTAATAACTCTCGACTTCCTACAGTCATTCTAGAAGATTCAATATCATCAGCTCCTTCCACTGTATCAAAAGATTCTTATATGGCATTGAATGCGACTTCAAGCCAAGAGAAGATGGTCAAGCAGTTCGAACCTACCACTTCCTTGTTTCCAACACGATTTTGTGAAAACTTCCCAATGACGGGTTCCAAGCCATCAAGTACTAGGTTGCATTCTGTGGAGGGTTTGGAAAACCTAGAAAGATGCTTAATTTCATCAAATATGGATAGTAGGCAATCATCAGTTGGCCCTGGAAACGAGAGGCGTGAAATTGATGCTTCAACAGCTACAAATTTGGTTAGCACTGAGTCTCCTAGCTTGTTCAAACCTATCACCTCTTTCTTATATCCTACAAGTGTCCGTAAAAGTATGAAACTAAGCCCTGCAGATGCTCCCACAAAGTAAGAGTCAGTTCTTGTGGTCTTTCTCTTAGTTATTAATTTTTGTTCTTTATACGTTTAGTTGCATCACTAAGTTCTACATTAATTTCCTTTTAGGAAGAGAAAACCCGACGAGTATAAATGCAACTGTAAAAAGACTTCCTGTATGAAACTGTAAGTAAATTTTTTATGTTTTGATATCTCATTTTATATGATATATAGTATCTGTGTTTTTAACATGATTTCTTTGTAGTTATTGTGATTGTTTTGCAGCTGGAAACTATTGTGCCAAACATTGTTATTGCCAAGGCTGCTTAAATAGACCAGAATATGAAGATACAGTTGATGAGATGAAGCAAAAAATTGAATCTCGTAATCCACTTGCATTTACTCCTAAGATTGTACAGCCTAATACTGATATTCCATCAAATAATATGGTATAAGCTCTTCGCAGTTCACTTTTATATATTTTTTTTGTTTCAAAGAAAAAATGACGATTTTAATGTCCTATTTGCAGGAGGATGCCAATCTTATGGCACCACCAATAGCAAGGCATAAAAGAGGTTGCACTTGCAAAAGATCTATGTGTCTGAAAAGTTATTGTGAATGTTATCAGGTTGTGTATTATATTTTCTACATTTTTATATGCTCCAAACTCTTCAGCTGCATATGATAGCAGTACTTATTTTTTGAATTTGGAAAAGGCTAATGTTGGATGCTCCAGTGGATGTCGATGTCAGGGATGTAAGAATCCCAATGGTAGGAGACAAGGTAAAACTTTATATTACGAACATTTGTTGTTACTTCTTAGTGCTCCAAAAAGTTTTATTTAATTTTTGTCTGAAAGTAGAATACTTTGAGATGAAGTTTTAGCAAGTTTGTCATGAAGGAACTATCAATCTCCCAGCTTGCTTTATTGAAGTACATAGCCGTGAATTTATTTGCATGCCAAAGCGTGGGGAGAGGGAACATAGCCGTGAATTTATTTGCATGCCAAAGCGTGGGGAGAGGGAAAGGGAGAGAGAATACACATAATTAAGATATGTGACCAAGAATATGCTGGCTAAAGTGATAAATCTTTTGGATTTCAGATTACGTTGCAAAGGATGATGCTTTGAGGAAAGAACGGCTGAGAGGCAGTGTTGAAAGGCCACCACATTTTTCACCTGCAGGATTGTTTGATGCCCACCGCTTCTCACCTCTAACGCTATCATTGCAAAAGCAATGCACTGAGTAAGTTCTCTTTCATGCCAAAATACTTTTGTATTTTACAAACTCAAACTATAATCCTAAATACATATTTTCTAAGGTCTCTGGATTTATGCTTTGATTAACCTTTCAATTATTTTCCATTTTATCAAGCCAAGGAAAGCATTGGCAAATGGGTGAATCATCCCCAACATGTAACTCAGTTACCAACGTAAGTCAGCTTACTCCTCCGTCTAATCCTGCGTCAATGTCAAGTGTTTTTGGGTTGTCATCTAACACATGGGATCGGACAAGCATCTCACAAGCCCAACACTCCTATGGAAGTAGCAGCGGCCTCTTACCTAGCGGCTCTCTGGGTGGGTGTAGTAGTGGTACACCAATTACCCTAATGAATCCCAGATTATGTGGAACCATAAATCCCCAGGGTCACGTACATGAACTTCAAGTCAGGCTCCTCAGGAGGCTTGACAAGTGTTCCACTTATATGGAAAGGTGTGCCTTCTTTCCCAGCATTGACCCGTTGCCTTGATTCAACGGGCAATGATAATGAGGAGTCATATGACAGTTCCATCGAGTGATAGGCAATCCTGGTGCAAGTGTTATACGGAGAGAAAAATTGTAATAAATAACAAGTATTAATATACATATATTTTTTCAGGATTCTAATCTTCTATCTTATTTTTTTTACTCAATCGTGTTCCTTCAATTTTGGATATAAATATTTGTTTTCTTGGTTATACTCTGCGAAAGAGACTTTTTTAGTGTGTTAAATTTAAAAAATTTATCTTATATTATATTATTCAGCATGTGTCATTTGAATTATATAAACAATTATTGTCTTTCGTTATTTATACATTAATATTAATTAACATAATAAAAGATATTAAATTTCATAATTAAAGTGAAATATAAAAGAGAATCACCAAGGTGATGGACACTAAGACGCAGGTTCAACAATTTCAACTTACTTCACAAATACTCAACTTGCTTTCCTCACCAAGTTTTGATTTTCAAAACCCGTAAGATGAGTAAAAATAGATTGAGTATTATTTTGAATAATACCAAAATGAGGTTGGATTGAGCAAAAATCAATCTTTACCCATTGTCACAACATACTCAGAGGGTGTCACGACGAGAGATAACTAAATTTATACAAAAATTTAGAAGTCGTTATTAATTTTTATTTATTACAAAAATAATTGAAAAAACCCTTTTAAAGCAAACCGGTCTTTTAAAAATTAACATCAGGTTTGAGAGTTTGATTATGCAGAGGAAAGGATAGTAACTTAATCTTACTGTACCCCTGATATATCCATTCTAAGACGGTTTACCCTAAAGATAATTATGTAAATTAAATAACCTCATAAAAATATTTACTTTACCTCTTAAAATTAAAAAAACAAATAATAGTGAATGATAAAAATAAATAGAGAATTAAAGAAAAATATTTAAAGTTTTAGCTTGCCTTGTATTCCTACATATCCCCACGTACAATAGAAAATCAAAGGTACATAGTTCTTTTAGAAAATATTTGTGTGCTGTAGGACTTTAAGAAAAATTAAGGATTGATTAAAAATGCTTTGTTGATGAAAATGAAAATGGTTGATTGATCAATAAAAATGATAAATTGATTTTAAAATAAAGTGATTGACTGCGTTGATCAGTTTGATTATTAATAAATTCCTACAGGATTGGTCATGAATTATTCACAGACCTATTCTGAAAAATAGGTCAAGAAGACTTATTTCTCAAAACTTTTAGATGCGCTTATTTAATTCTTAATGAAAACTTTACAGGATTGAATCATGGATTACCTACAGAGCCATTCTGAAAAATAGGTCAAGGAGACTTACTCCTCAAAACTTTCTAAATGCACTTATTTAATTTTTAATGAAAACTCTACGTGATTGGATCATGAATTACTCGTAGAGCTATTCTGAAGATAAGTCAATGAGACTTATTTCTCAAAATCTCTAAACGAGCTTATTTAATTTTTAATGAAATCCTAATGGGATTAGGTCATGTGTTACCCATAAAGTCATTTCAAAAAATATGTCCAGAAAGATTTATTCCTCAAAACTTCTGAATACACTTATTTTAATGATAAAATAATAAAATAATAAAAAATACATTTGACTAAACTTTTCTGTTTAAATTAAAAAAATACCATAAATCAAAAGATAAGCTACTATTTTACTTTCACTACATACAAGCAATAGGACAAAAATTAATAAAATGATTTGCAATTATAACTAAAAGACGGTCAAAAATATCAACAAGCATGGCACAAGAATTTATGAAATTTGTTTTTGTTTTATCATTTTTATTATTTTTATTCATTTGGCATTTGCCTAAACCATTGACCTAAGCTTAAAATAAAGTCCCATGAAACCTAAGCTACGTAAAATTTCTTGACCCAGACCCAAACAAAGTGTCACCAACTCACAAACAATTTAAGAGAGGTAAAATTGGCCCAAACAAATTGCTCCAAAAAACATTACAAATCAAATAATGAATAAATAACTAATAAATAAGGAAACAGAGTGTGTGTAGAATTGAGTGGGGGCGAGAGGAAAGTGCCGAAACAGGGGTGCTTGGGCATGAGTGACGGTGGATGGTGACACGATGCTGTGAGGTGGCGGTGACTGTCATGGAGGTGAAGTGGGGGTGCTCTGTGGTGACCTTGGAACAGTGCAGGGGAGGTGACAATGGTGCTATGACTAGGAGTGCTGTGAAACGTGGTAATCAGGTGGGGTTGCTTTACGGTGCATGAGGGTAAAAGTGAGAGAATGTGTGAAAGAAAAGGACAGTGCCTTGGAGGTGCAGATGAGGTGAAGTTAGATAAAAAAAACATAACCCAAAATAGGAGGCTTGATGGGTTTCAGATCAAGAACATAACCAAAAAAACATGGAATGTAGAGCTTTATGTTGCGAAAGATTTACCTTCAACCCAGCTACAAGAAACAGGGAAATTCTCAATTTGAGAAGAGGCCTTGAGTCTGGACATGTAACTGTGTCTGGACCATGTAAGTTGATGGCTTGCCTATATTCAGACCATCTCTTTCCCCGTTTCCTTTCAACCGCAAGCTCTCCTCCCCTTTCCTTTCTTCTCTGTATCGGTCTGTGTTGTTCGCCCTTTTTCTAGATTTTTCTCTGCCGTCCTTTCAGAAAATATGGTGGTCCTCCTCCCCTCTTTTTATTCTCTTTCCAATTTGTTAGGATCCTCCCCTGATTCCCGGTGTGCGTGTGTGCTGGTGCCAGTGTTGTGCGGTGGTACTTGTTACCTATCCACAAGTGTACGGATTGTTAACGTAATAATATTAAATTTATTCTCATAAGAATTGTATTTAATACTATTACTTTCGACAATTTTAATTATTTAGTCTTACAAAATACATGATTTGAAAATAAATGCAAGACTAAAGTAAACTAAATATACGAAATCAATTAATCAACAAGACTTAAAATACAATAGAAAAGGTCTTTAGGAATCAAGGTTCACCACAACTACTTATTATGATGAAAATTTATTCTTCTTAATAATAAGTGATTAAGCTTTTGAAGGTGAATTATCTTAAGATATTTTTATGTTGTCTTTCGAGTAGCAAGAAAGTGCTTTAATTAAATTAATCTCGCTCTCGTGGCTATTAACTTAATCAAAACACATTAAGTTATTTGATAATTCATTAGCCCTCAACGGATCAAGTATATTTCTAGCACTCAACTCCTAGGTTCAATTATTAGAGATTAAATATTTAGTTTCATCTTTCGATCATTCACTTGAATATTTAAAATCATGTAAACATGGGATCCTACATGCAACAGGCATTAATAATGCTAATAATGGAATCAAAAGTAATAATTGTCATTAATTAAGAAAAAAACAAAGATCCAAGTATAGCATTCGTAAAAAGGTTACATTCTTATCTTAAAATAAGAGATCTAAGCCTTTCATATTTGAATTATAACATATAAAACTTGAAGAATAAGAGAAACACATGAAGTAAAATAAAAAATTAAAAGAAAGGAGTAGAAGAAGAATGGTGGTGAGAAGAATTGCATTCAATGTGTTCTTAAGGCTTAAGATCTTCCTTCTCTATGTGCCTTTAATCTTGCTAAAGAGAGAGTTACTTCCTCAACGGAGTTTTGCCTCTCCTCTTAAAAGTTGATCTTATTCTAGGATTTTGGTGATTTTCAGCATCAAATATTTTAAAGCCCAAGCCCATTTTGTGGCTAAAATTCATCCTGGAGAGAATCATATGGACCATGCCACATCACATGGCTATGCTTGGGTGGCTCTCCATAATCACATGGCCATGTGATTTCACACATCGCCATGGCCGTGTGAATGTCTGTCTCATAATAGCTCCTTCATGCATCAAAACACAAGCTAAGCCATATAATTTTCCTGTAGGCTGTGTGGTTCTCTGGAACCAAAATCAAAGTTTTTGTTCAACATGAAAGTTGTAGCTTTGGGTCTTATTTAACCATGGGCTTTATAATCACTTGATTTGGACCTCTGTACCCTAAGATATCATTCAAAATACTAAGCAGAGGTTCAGAAATCCGAGAATAGAATCCAAAACTTGACTCCGAGGGCTCTTTAATCATTAAATCTCCCAAAGAACTCCTCCTCAACTCTATCAAACCCTGAAAACATAAAACAAGGAATCAAAGAATATGCTAGGAAGATGCAATTAGCAAATTCAAACTAAAAAGGCACAAATTAATTAGAATCAACATTAAATAACCTATCAAAACAAACCCAAAACATGCATATTTTCTCAATACAACAAATATCCAAAAACTTAAACTTTTGCTTGTCCTCAAGCAAAAAAAAAAAATCAAATCATAAATGGAAGTAGATGTTTCAAGAAAATAGAATTTAAAAACAATGAGCGCAATGATATTGATGAGAGCTGAAAATTTAAAATTTTCAAAGAGAATTTTGAAGAGAAATAAAATACTTGCAACTTATCAAAGCATCAAGTGGTTGGACAATTAAGTATTGATATTTAACAAAACACAAATCATAAGGCATAAATATGTTCTCACAATTCAAGGGATAACATCTTCTCTCCTTGATGAGTATGTATATAACATATTAACTTTCTTAATTAACTTATTGATAAACATTATTATTTCTAGAATTTAAGAATTATGTAAATATTTTAATAATAAAAGAAAACCTAATAACTAAGATAGAATGAATTAGATTTCAAATAGGAATGAATTAGATTTCAAATAGATTCTTTTATATTAAATTGAATTCTTTTTACATAGTGTTAAGATTCTTTTTACATTAACTTGATGCTAGAATTGATTCTTTTCACACTAGTCAATCTAGTAAAAGTGATCATTAAAATTAATTTAAGACTAACATTTAGTTACTTAAATAACTAGTCAAGATATTTGAAGTCAAAACTAAAGATGGATTTCTAAGACAAATTTAAGAATGACACACGAGTCTTATTAATTAAATTAGTTTAAAGTAACTAAATAAACTAAACTAAGTTATCTTTTTATTAACTAAATAATGATTAAAAGGAATTATGTCTTCATCCAATTAGTTAGTGAAATAAAGATAAAAGACTAAGTTTTAAAGACAAGCCAAACTTATTAAAATAATAAGACAAAAGAGAAGAATCTTACATAAAGGAAGTCAAATTGAGCAAGTAAGCTAAGATAGGATAAGATCAAATGGGAATCTTTTCAAAAACCACCTAGAAGTTACTTGAATGACTAAAATTCTTCAAGAACAAGATAAAGGAAAAGATAAGAACACATGTGGCTAGTCTCCACATGAAGGCTTCTTTTCTAGAAAGATACAAGATTAGGCTTTAAAGAAGAAAATGAGTAGATGAATCAAAAGGAAAGAAACACATGTGGAACTAAGAAAGAAATTTAAACAAGCAAAGTTAGAATAAAATAAGTTTACTTTGACTATAGTTGTGGAAAACTAGAAATTAGTAAATAAAAAACCTAGTTAAATTCTAAGAAATTAGTTAAAATCTAACTAAGTCAATCAAAGTCAACTAGTTAAAATGAGCTAATCATGGACTTAGTTAAAGTAACTAGATAATTCTAACTTCACTACTCTTAGCTAACTAAGTCATCATGGCCTTAGGGATAAAGAAACAAAATGGTTGCTTCTAATTGGTTCTAACTAAAAGCAAGTAATCATGAAGAAAAGTCTATTAAGTAACCTAAGTTAACTAATTTAAGAACTGTCTTGCAAGAAGGAACACAAACACGTGTAGCACTTAGGGAGGAAGAAGAATCAAAATCAAACAAGTAAGGAATATACCCAAAATCCATTAATGAACAAGAAGACTAAAAGAGTGATCTTCCTTTAACAAGGCATTCACGTGGAAGGCATCAAGGGAGGAAGAAAAGTCTTCCATGCTTTTTTTAGTTAAGGATAAGACTCATAATTAGAAAGTAATAATAGTTAGCTTAACTAGAAGCAAGGAATTTAGTTAGAAACTAATGAAAAGTTAGAAAACAACTAAGTCAACTCAATTTAACTCTAAGTAAATTAAGGAAATCTAGTTAGAAAAAAACAACAAAACTAAGCAAACTAAGTTACTTTATGAACTAAGTCATGATGGGTTTAGAGATAAAGGCCACTAGGAGATTCTTGATTGATTAAAGAAAAGCAAAGTAATAATTAGAAGACAAAGTTGTCAACACATGTGGAAAATACATGTGAAAGACTTGAAAAGCTTTCTAGGAACCATGGACATGTGTAAGCATGGGCAAAGGTAGCTTAATCTACAAGAACTCTAAGTAATCATGAGAAGAAAAATTAGTCCACAAGGAACTAAGAAGGTTAAGCTAGGAGGAAACCAAATAGCAAACCAAGTTATTTCAACAAAATTAAGTAATTATTAGCCTAAAGATAAGGACCCATGTATTTCAACCCTAGCCATCCAAGTGTCTTCACCCTAGTTAAAGTCTTATAGAATCTTTCTAGTAAAAAAAAGGAGAAGAAAATATTATCCCTTTGATAGCCATAGAATACACGGCCATGTGGCAATCCAAGATGGTTAAGAAAGCTAAAGTAGTCATTCCATGATATTTGGATGATTCAGAATGGGCCAACTCAAAAGTTAGCCATCATTACTAACTTGCTAATCAAGGGATAACCTCCTTAGAGTCACATGGCCAAGGCTCCTCCACAAGCCACAAGGGTCTATAAATGCCCATGCCTACTCTTCCATATGCACACATACACATACAAAGAGGGAAACTCTTGCAATTTAGAAAGTGAGAAGTGTGTGCATGTGAGATAGAGTGGAAAGAAAGGAAGTGGCCTTGTGGTTCTAGCTAAAGAGAAGAGCACGTGTGATCAAGTGAGGAAGATTTCCATCAAAGCAACTTAGGTGGGGGTAACATCTCTCTTTTCCTCTAAACTCAAAACCTATGGTTACTTTGAATAGATTCATGATTCATGATTTAGATAGCCTGTGGTTTGTATCTTTGTTTGTTAGAAAGGCTTATTCGATCTTCTTATCAAGATGATGCTACTATTTCCATGAGTCTAAACTTGAATGATTAAAGAAAACTTAAAAAGCTATGATCATCTTTGCTTGAATATTGAATTTACAACCTATAATTATCTATGTTTGGAGAATTTGAACCTATATGATTACCTATGCTTGGAGATATCACCTATCCTTGGAACTTAAACTTGTACATATAATTACCTATGCTTGGGAGATTGATCATGGAACACTTACCTATGCATGGACTACCTTTCCTTGGAGAGAACTTGAATGAACTATACTAAAATCTCTTTAAAAGCTTTCTTAAAATTATTCTAAGTATATACGTGATTCACGGAAGGAATAGAATTAGTCTTGAATTAAGTCTTTTAGGATATTTCTATCTTCTTTAAGATATGTTCTATGTTTGATTTAGTATTTTATGCAATTGATTATACTTATGATTGTTTGAAATTGTTGATCCCTAGAAAGGGAAGATAACCTTGGGGAAATGATCCTTTAAGAGAGAAGGTGCTCTTGGACTTGCAACTATTATCAAGGAATTCTTAAAAAGACTGTGCATGTAGTGATACTTAAGAGGAGGTGAACTTTTAGGAAAATGATCCTTCAAAAGGAAAGGTAATCTTGGGGAGAAATGATCCTTCAACAGGAAGGTGATCTCAAGTGCATCATTCCCAGGAACTCCTTTTTGGTTTTAAAAGGCAAGGGGACGCCCTTCCAAGATAGAGAGCTCTCGGTTATTTGGAACATGCAAAGATGATAAAGGATAACATAGTAAAGATAGTAATCTCATTTACTATAGAGATGTTGCCTAATGTTGAGTTTATGTTGAAATTATGTTAATTTGAGCCTCTTGAATCATTCTTTGTGACCATCAAGATGTTTTCTATATAATATATACCTGGAAGCACCATAGTTTTTAACTATTTTTATATTGACTAAACTCCCACTGAGAATTTGTAATTTTTACCTCTTGAATGTGGTGTTTCTAGATTCTTCAGATACTCAGCAAGGTTTCCAAGACTCTTTGAGGATTTAAGTATATGTGGGCGAATTATAACTCTCTTGAAGAAGATGGAATACTATGGCATATTTATGGCTAGTTAATTCTATGTGATGTACTATGTATAATTGAATGATCTTTGTATGAATAATAGTTATATCATGTATTTTGTGTTTATTTATACATATTAGCTCTCTTATTTTCATTAAGTGGTAAAATAAAGTTTGTTATTTTTCAAGAGTAGTAATAGATTCACAAGTGTTTTGTAGTGGCGTGAACAACAATGGTAAAATGATATCTATTAGGGTAGCATTATGTGAATATTTGACCCTAAGAATAAGGATTTTAGTGGTTATTTAATTGTTATCTCAAGAGAAATAGCCATGTAAATAAGAAATTCAACTACTTAGACATGTAATCAATCATTTTTATTCATTAATTATTTTCCATTGGATAGAAGATTAGATTGACACTGTACTACTAGAGTAGGTATTACAATATGCATAATAAGTAAACTCTCATAAATAAACTAATGATCAAGCCCTATAAACAAAACCTTTGCCCTTATAATATTTCATAAATTTCATTGAATATCATTAGGACTTCATTAAATTTCAAACAAAAGTCTCTTTGATTTTTTTTTCTTTTTTTATTATGCATTTAGAGTTAGCTTAAAGCAACTAAAGCTAAAGACTGTGCGTCTCACCCACACATCCAAAGCTTCAGCCTAAGGGTATAAAAGAAATTTGTGACCGTGCATCTAACTCACACATTACAAACTCTAACTAAAGTCAAATGCCTTTCAATTTTGCTTCTTTTTTACTCACTTTTATGAGACTTTCATCCAACCCCAAACTTATTTCGTTATATTCTTGGGTGGAATACTTATTACTTCACAAGTTTTGCCGAAATCATATCCTTTACTTAATTTTTTAGGAACAAAGGAATTATTATAGGTCTTGTAAAGAAATTTGAGAAGTACTTCATGCACATATGCTTTCTCTAAAAATTTAGAATTCAATCAGAAGAATTGCTTCAACATGATGGAAAAATGAAAAGCTTGATGTTAAATAAGAATGAATCTATAATGTCCTTCTACTAATACTTTTCTAAGTAATTCACGTAATAATCTCTATCGGTCTCTTCAATTGTTTATCAAATCAAAACTCATCATCTCAAAAATATTAAAAGAATAAGGGATTTGGATTGAAAAAAGGATGATGAGAAGGTGGATAGAATGAATGAGACTATGATGCTTTATTTCACAAAAATGCAATGAAACTAAAAACTAAACTACTTAAGAAAAAGAAAAATATTTACGGATGGCTGATACTATTTATATCCCAATACAAAAGCTCTGAACTCTGGGAGGTACTTAAGTCGACTCACTAAACACTAATTAAATGAGAAAAAAAATTACAACTAAAAGAAAACTAAATGAAAATAAAACTAAAGAAAAGCATTCAAACGCAATAAAATAAATGTAACCTAAATGAAACAAAATAAAATCATACCAAGCTATCAAAAAATGCTACCAAATAGATTGCACCCAACACTTAAATTAGACATTGTCCTCAATGTCATTAAGCTCAAAAAGAAATAAAGTGAGCATATCAAAATCATAAGAAATAAATTAAGGACAAATGTAAAGAAACACACCCAACTGTTGCAATGAACAAAACATAAAAGAGGTCTAAATATTCATAACAAACCAAATACTAAATACAAGTTAAAAAAAAAAGGGTATTTTAAATCACACAGGCTATGCGTTCCGCTGTGTGATCCTCGGGTCTTATTACGCTGCTTGCTTTTGGTTTTTTTTTTTTTTTAGTCTAAGTGAGATGGCCATGTCTAATTACATGGCTTTGGCCATGCGGTGCCTCTACTGTATCACATGCCATGTGATTTTAACATGGCTATGTCCTTGTAGCCCTTGGGTTTGGCGATGGCAGGACTGAATGAAACACGGCCATGGTCGTGCGGTTAAAGAAAATAAGCTTGGTGAGATTTAGAATTGGAGAAGAAAATAAATAAGATGCAAAAGAACAAAAGCAATAATAAAAGAAAAAGGGGAAAAGAGCTTGGGTTCCATCTCAAGAAGCACTAATTTAAGGTTCATTAGCTTGACCTCCGCATCTTTGTCCTCCTAGGATCCCAACAAATACGCTTTAGGGATTTGAATACAATATTTGGATGCTTTGTCAAATCTTTTTTGTTTTGATCTTGATCAAGCTTTCTGAGCTTAAAATCAGATCTTTACTTAAATATAGAGTAATTTCATTCCTTGTTAGTGGTGATTTGATCATGTATTGCTCAAATGGGTCTTTATACAGATCCTTGTGTGAAAATTCTTGTAAATCTCATTATAGTATCTATATGAAAATAATGACATGTGTAAGATGGATATTTCACAAAATTAAGAGAAGGATTTTTTTCTAAAATTGCTTTAAGATGTAGAGGAAGAATTTTTATTTCAAACTCTAGAGTATGTTCTTCTTTGATCTCTGTAATGGCCTTTTTGGAGGAGCTCAATTAAATTTTTGGAGATATCATCTTTAATTCAATTTCGAGGAGCTTCTTCATTGCATGGCTTTGACTTTGGTAGTGGAATGTTCTCATTGCTCAATGTCTCTAGCCCTGTATTCTTGGTGAATAATCTTGTGAATTCCCTAGAGCTTTACTGGAAAAGCTTATTTGTTGGGTAATATTCTCAAGCATCTTGCTATGAGTGATTAATTGATCAACTTTTGAAGCAAGTTGCTTCATGAATTCTTCTTGTTGCTTTTGTGCTTTCGAGAAATTTTTTCATCAAAAGTTCGAAGTTGGACTCCTGCTCATTGAAATTGTGGTTGCACATTGTATTAATTCCAAGCAAAGTTTCGATTGATCTTCCGATCCAAAATCATAAGCGTTGTCATACCAATTATATTGTGTGGAGGAAAATTAGATTCATAATGGACTTGCTTATAGAAAAATATGGATGAAACATGTTACTTTCTTGGCATTGACAATATGGGTGGCTTGCACCACAAAAATTCCAAGTGATGATAGGCATTTGAGCTTAAAATCCATGTTTTTTCCATCTTGATGGCTTCTAATTGAGATTTCAATACATACTTTGCTATTGTTTCTTGCTATCCTACAAAGAAAACAAAAACAAAAAATATAAAAATAAAGAAATAGAGAAAAATTAAAAGGATAAATGAAAGAAACAGAAATGTCTAAATTAATCAAATTGCCAATTGTATTAATATCGGCTCCGATCCCTGGCAATGACACCAAAAACTTGTTGCCTATATGCAAGTGTATGGATTGTTAATGTAGGAATATTCAATTTGTTCCCACAAGGATCATGTAGAATACTATTTCTTCGGCAATTTTAATTATTTAGGACTTTCAAAATAAATGATTTGATGACAAATGCAAGACTAAAGTGAACTATATCTACGAAATCAATCAATCAACAATACTTAAAATGAAATAGAAGAGGTCTCTAGGAATCAGGATTCACCATAACTGCCTACTATGATAGAAGATTTATTCTTCTTAGTAATGAATGATTAAGCTTTTGAAGGTGAATTATCCTAAGGTATTTCATGTTCTCTTTCGAGCAATAAGAAAGTGCTTTAACTAAATTAATTCTGCTCTTCGTAGCTTTAGCTTAATCAAAACCCATTAAGTTCTTGTAATAATTCATTAGCCCTCAAAGGATGAAGCCTATTTCTAGCACTTAACTCCCTAGTTTCAATTATTAGAGATTATATATTTGGTTTCATTTTTCTATCCTTCAGTCAAATATTTAAAATCATGTGTAAACATGGGATCCTACATGCAATCGGCATTAAGAATGCTAATAATTGAATCAAAAGTAAAAATTGTCATTAACTAAGTAAGAAATGTAGATCCAAGCATAGCATTCATAGAAAGGTTACATCCTTATCCTAAAATAAGAGATCTAGCCTCTTATGGTGGAGTTATAACATATAAAACTTGAAGAATAAGAGAAACACATGAAGTAAAATAAAAATTAAAAGAAAGGAGTAGAAGAAAAATGGTGGTGAGAAGAATTGTCTTCAATGTGTTCTTCAATCTTCAAACCAAAAGTGTGAGGTCTTCCTTCTCTCGATATGCCTTTAATCTTGATAAAGAGAGAGTTGCCTCCTCAACAGAGTTCTGCACTGCTTTCTTAGAGTTGCTCTTCTTCTAGTGTTTTGGTGATTTTGAGTAGCAAATATTTGGTGTGCCACATCAAATGGCCATGCTTGGGCGGCTCTCCACAATCACACCTTCTTGTGATTTCACACAGCCTTAGCCGTGTGATTGTCTGTCTCATAATAGCTCTTTCATTCATCAAAACATAGGTTAATCCATGAAATTTTCCTATAGGCCGTGTGGTCCTCTGAAAGTAGAATTAGAGTTTTCCTTCAACACGAAAGTTGTAGTGTTGGGTGTTATTTAACCATGGACATTGGAATAACTTGATTTGGACCACTATAGCCTAAGATATCATCAAAATACTAAGCAAAGGTTTTAGAGATTCGAGAATAGAATCCAAAACTTGACTCCAAGCCTTTTTAATAAGCAAATCTACCAAAGAGCTCCTCCTAAACTCCATTAAACCCTGAAAACATAAAAAAAGAATAAAAAAATATGCTAGGAAGAGACAATTAGCAAATTCAAACCAAAAAGGCAGAAATTAATGAGACTTAACATTAAATAACCATCAAAACAAACCAAAAACATGCATATTTTCTCATTACAACAAATACCCCCAAACTTAAACTTTTGCTTGTCTTCTAGTAAAGAAGAAATCAAATTATAAATGGAAGTAGATGTTTCAAGATAATAAAATTTAAAAACAATGAGCGTAATGATATTGAGGAGAATGATAAGAGCCAAAAATTTAAAAATTTAAAATTTTCAAAGAGAAATTCAGGAGAAATAAAGCACTAGCAACCTATCAAAGCATCAAGTGGTTGGACAATTAAGCATTGATATTTAAAAAAATGCAAATCATAAGACATGAATATGTTCTCACAATTCAACCTTAAAAATTCTTTACTCCCGGATGAGTATATGCATAATAAGTAAACTCTCTTGAATGAACTAATGATTAATCCCTATGAACAAAACCTTTGCCCCTATAATATTCATAAATTTCATTGAGAATCATTAGGACTTCATTAAATTTCAAACAAAAAGTCTCTTTATTTTTTTTCCTTTTTTTATTATGCATTAGGAGTTGGCTTAAAGCAACTAAAACTAAAGACTGTGTGCCTCACCGACACATCTAAAGCTTCAGCCTAAGGGTTAAAAGAAATTTGTGACCGTTTGTCTAACCTACACATCACAAACTCCAACCAAAGCCAAATACATTAAAAAATTTGTGACCGGTCCCCTAACCCACACATCATTAACTCTAACTAAAGTCAAATACCTTTCAATTTGGCTTCTTTTTACTACTTTTATGAGACTTTCATCCACCCCCAAACTTATTTCTTTATATTCATGGGTGGAATACTTATTACTTCACAAGTTTGCCTAAATCATATCCTCTACTTAATTTTTTAAGAACAAAGGAATTATTATAGGTCTTGTAAAGAAATTTGAGAGTTTTTCATGCACATATACCTTCTCTAAAAATTTAGAATTCAATCAAAAGAATTACTTCAACATGATGGAAAATTGAAAAGCCTAATGTTTAATAAGAATGAATCTATAATGTCCTTCCACTAATACTTTTCTAAGCTAGTCATCATGTAATAATCTCTATCGGTCTCTTCAGTTGTTTATCAAATCAAAACTCATCATCTCAAGAATATTAAAGAAAAAGGGATTTGAATTGAAAATAGGATGATGAGAAGGTGGATAGAATGAATGAGACTACTTAAGCAAAAGGAAAATATTTTTGGCGGCCGATACTATTTACATCCCCATACAAAGACTACGAACTCTGGGAGGCACTTAAGCCGTATTACTAAACACTAATCAATTGAGAAAAAAATTGTAACTAAAACAAAACTAAATGAAAATAAAACTAAAGAAAAGCAATCAAATGCAATAAAATAAATCTAACCTAAATGAAACAAAATAAAATCATACCAAGCTATCAAATATTGCTGCCAAATAGATTGCACCCCACACTTAAATTAGACATTGTCCTTAATGTCATGAAGCTCAAAGAGAAATAAAGCGAGCATATAAAAACATACGTAATATATTGAAGACAAATGTATAGAAGGACACCCAACTGTTGCAATGAACAAAACATAGATGAGGTCCAAATATT
The DNA here is from genome assembly GCA_019955255.1 of Castanospermum australe. Lineage (NCBI taxonomy): Eukaryota > Viridiplantae > Streptophyta > Magnoliopsida > Fabales > Fabaceae > Castanospermum > Castanospermum australe. The sequence goes on along the minus strand of NSJW01000594.1, from coordinate 247,292 downwards.
CATCACAAACCAAATACTAAATACAAGTTTAGAATTGGAGAAGAAAATAAACAAGATGCAAAAGAACAAAAGCAATAATAAAAGGAAAAGGAAAAAGAGCTTGGGTTGCCTCCCAAGAAGCGCTAATTTAAGGTCATTAGCTTGACCTTTGCATCTTTATCCTCTAGGATCCTAACAAATATGCTTTAGGGATTTGAATATAATATTTGGATGCTTTGTCCAATCCTTTGTTTTGGTTTTGATCAAGCTTTCTAAGTTTAAAGTCAGATCTTTACTTCAATTTGTTGACGAGTTAATGAAGATATTTTGCCCTAAGCATCCTTTTCCACCACATATCAAATCCTTTGGTACCCATTAATGGAGTAATTTCATTCCTTGTTGGTGGTGATTTTATCATATATTGCTCAAATAGGTGTTCATATAGATCTTCTTGAAATTCTGCTAAATCTCATTAATAGTATCTACATGAAAACAATGAGATATGTTAGATGAATATTTCACAAAATTAAGAGAAGGATCTTTTTCTTAAATTGCTTTAAGACGTGGAGGAAGAATTTTTATTTCAAAACTCTAGAGTATGCTTTTCTTTGATCTCTGCAGTGGCCTCTTTGGAGGAGCTCAATTCAATTTTTGGAGATATCTTCTTCAATTCAATTTGAGGAGCTTCTTCATTGCATGGCTTTGACTTTGGTAGTGGAATGTCCTCTTTGTTCAATGTCTCTAGCCCTGTATTCTTGGTGAATAATCTTGTGAATTCCCTTGAACTTTACTAGAGAAGCTTGTTTGTTGGGCAATATGATTCTCAAGCATCTTGCTATGAGTGATTAATTGATAAACTTTTGAAACAAGTTGCTTAATGAATTCATCTTATTGCTTTGTGCTACGAGAAAATTTTTCATCAAAAGTTCTAAGTTAGACTCCTGCTCTTGAGATTGTGGTTGTACATTGTATTGATTCCAAGCAAAGTTTGATTGATCTTCCCCTTACAAATCATAAGCATTGTCATACCAATTATACTGTGTGGGATGAAAATTAGATTCATAGTGGACTTGTTCATAGAAAGATTATGGATGAAACATATTACTTGCTTGGCATTGACAGTATAGGTGGGTTGCACCACAAAAATGGCAAGTGATAGGTATTTAAGCATAAAATCCAGCTCTTCTCATTCTTGATGGCTTCTAATTGAGCTTTCAATACATACTCCACTATTGTTTCTTGTCATCCTACAAAGAAAACAAAAACAAAGAATATAAAAATAAAGAAATAGAGAAAAATTAAAAGAAAAAATGAAAGAAACAAAAATGTCTAAATTAATCAAATTGCTGATTGTATTAATATTGGCAGTAATCCCCGACAACAATGTCAAAAACTTGTTACCTCTCCGCAAATGCAGGGATCGTTAATGTAGTAATATTCAATTCGTTCCCATGAGGATCGTGTCAAATACTACTTTTCTTCAGCAATTTTAATTATTTAGACTTTTGAAATAGATGATTTGATGACAAATGCAAGATTAAAGTAAACTATATCTACGAAATCAATCTATCAACAAGACTTAAAATGAAATAGAAGAGGTCTCTAAGGAATCATGATTCACCACAACTATCTACTATGATAGAAATTTATTCTTCTTAGTAATGATTGATTAAGCTTTCGAAGGTAAATTATCCTAAGGTGTGTTTCATGTTCCCTTTCAAGCAACAAGAAATTGCTTTAACTAAATTAATCCCGCTGTTGTGGCTTTAACTTAATCAAAATCCATTAAGTTCTTTGATAATTCATTGGCCCTCAAAGGATTAAACCTTTTTTAGCACTCAACTCATAGGTTCAATTACTATATATCAGATATTTGGTTTCATCTTTCGATTTTTCATTGAAATATCTAAAATCATGTAAACATCGAATCCTACATGCAACAGGCATTAAGAATGCTAATAATTGAATCAAAAGTAATAATTGTTATTAACTAAGTAAGAAACAAAGATCTAAGCATAGCATTCGTAGAAAGGTTACATCCTTATCATAAAACAAGAGATCTAGCCACTTATGGCTAAATCATAACATATAAAACTTAAAGAATAAGAGAAACACACATGAAGTTAAATAAGAAGTAAAAGAAAGAAGTAGAAGAAGAATGGTGGTAAGAAGAATTATCTTCAATGTGTTCTTTAATCTTCAAACCAAGGCTAGAGATCTTCCATCTCTACATGCCTTCTGTCTTACTAAAGAAAAAGTTGCCTCCTCAATAGAGTTCTACCTCCCCTCTTAAAGTTGCTCTTCTTCTAGGGATTTTGGTTATTTTTAGCATCAATATATTTTAAAGCCTAGGCCCATTTTGTGGCTAAAATTCATCTCGCGCCATCACATGGTCATGCCATATCACATGGCCATGCTTGGGCGACTCTACATAATTATAGGGGCATGTGATTTCACACGACCATGACATTTCTCATGGCCATAGCCGTTGTGTGATTGTCTGTCTCATAATAGCTCATTGGCGCATCAAAACACAAGCTAGGCCATGTAATTTTCCTGCAGGTCGTGTGGTCCTCTAAAAGCAAAATCAGTGTTTTCCTTCAACACAAAAGTTGTAGCTTTGGGTCTTATATAACAATGTTCTTTAGAGTCACTTGATTTGGACCTTTATAGCCCAAGATATCATCAAAATATTAAGCAGGGGTTAGGAAATTCAAGAATAGAATCCAAAACTTGATTCCATACCTCTTTAATAATCAAATCTCCCAAAGAACTCCTCCTAAACTCCATTAAACCCTGAAAACATAAAAAAGAATCAAAGAATATGCTTAGGAAGGGACAATTAGCAAATTCAAACCAAAAAGGCACAAATTAATTAGACTTAACATTAAATAACCATAAAAACAAACCCAGAACATGCATATTTTTTCATTACAACAGTATTGTGAGCTTAAGTGTGGGTACTGTTATTGTGCAAGTGAATGTGCTGCTGTGTGTTGCCAAAAGTGCTCGTGAAGAATTATTGTGGTCCTCTTTTTATCCATGTGGGTGTGTTTGAAGACTTTTAATTTTTTGAGTGGGTGTTGGTCAGTCATGTCGGGAATGGGTGAAATTAAGAGTGTGTGTGAGGCTTGAGTAGAATGAAAGGAAATAGATTTGCTAAGAAAAATAGTGGGCAATGGCTTAGAAATTGTAGGTTTGATTCATGAATTTGGATGAATAAAAAAGATGTCACCAAGTGATTCAAGATTGGGCATAAGAAATGATTATTGCCTTTTATCTCGAAATTTAATTTTTTTTTCATTTTCCCTTTTGTATGATTTTTGCTGTTGTTACTTTTTTTAAATAAAAATTTAATTATTGAGTAAATTGGCTTAAAAATGCTCCAAATTTGGGTTTTAGGATTGGCTTGTTTTTATTTATAATTTTTGCTATTTTCAAAGTTTTTTGCATTAGGAGTGATAAAATATGGTATTTACACCCATTTATTTGCCAAGCTTACTAAGAATTACGATAAGTTGATAACTGATAAGCTTTAGACAGAGTTCAGTTCATGATGTGGACTTAGTGAGCTTGCTTAATGAATGATAAGCAAGATATTGTTGTGTTTGGCCTTATGTAACATTCCCATTTAACTGAGAGTAAATTTTTTACTTTTTCTTTAAGTAGTTTTATTCATGTTATTATTTAATAGTAATAAGTATATTATTTAATTGTTAATATTTTATTTTAACATTTAAGTAGAAAAAAAAAAAAGAACAATGAAAATTATTTAAATGAAACTAAAAAAATAGTTAAAATACCTTGAAGGAATAATAAAAACTATACAATGATAATTTAGTAATTATGAGATTTCACTTGAGGGTGTTTTTGTCCAGTAAAATATTTAAATACAGAAATTAGTCAAATTTATTTTGCAAATTATTAATAATTTTCTAAGCATCTATAAAATTAAATAGGGAAAAATTGCTATACTTTAACCTGGTTAAAAATTTATATTTGAAAAGATTTACATAAGTAAAAATATAATTAGTATAAAATGATCAATAAATACTCATATGAGTGCCCTAATTTTAATTAGGATAAAAAAATCACTGTTGGGCTAGAGAAACTAAGGATTTGGATTTTGATCTAGTTACACTGTTGCCCTTTTAGTTATTATCTAACTAATCTAAGTTACAAATCAACCAAGGATTTGGAATTTTTAGAAATTTATAAAATTTAATTAATAACATAAAGCAAATATAAAAGTAAAAAAACAAAACTGAAAATACCTCCATGGCCCTTAACCCCTCAGCCAAGATAAGGAGGAAGAGAGAAAAAGAAAAAAAAAAGAAAGGAGGGAAAGAGAGAGGGAGCTCACGGCTGGGAGGAGAAGAAGGGAGAAGAGAAGGAGAAAAAGGAAAGGAAAGAACGAAAACAAGACATGAACTTCTCTGAGTAGCAACTACAAGAGGTAGAGAACTCAAATCTAATTTTTTCTCTTTCAAACCATGGTTTTTATTATGGTTAATGACACAAACTATGCTAGTTTCTCTTTGTAGAATTTTGAAGAATGTTTATGGATGATTTTGAGTGTGGTGAGCCATTTTGGTTAAGATTCTAACTTAGTTTCAAGTGGAAACCCTAGATCTCCAAGTTGACATACTAGAACTCTTGGATTAGAATTTGGTTATGATGTAATTTTGATGATTTTTGTATAGTTAGAAGCTTGACTTGGCATTTTGGAGTCTTTGTGGTATATAGAACATGGTGGAAATCACAATCACTTGAAATTGCAAATGTTGGCCACCTTAGCTCATGGCCATACTAGGGTCTAGGGGAATGTTTTGTTGATTTTTATTGCAATTGTGTGATCTTGTTGGAATTGTGATATATTTATTTTTACGAACATTTCTAGCTTGATGGAATGAAAATCTATGTGTGGCTATGTGTGTATAGCCCACGGCCTTGTGTGGGAACTTGGGAGTTTGGATGAGCAAGTTACTTGGATATGTTTCTTTTAGTAAATAATGAGAGTTTGAAAATTTTTTAGTGTAGTTTCGTGATATGGTGTTGATTTAAGAATAAATAACCTGTATTTGTGGTGTTTGTTTCCTCACTAGGTTTTGATTATGTGAAAAATTCTAGTGAAAGTTATGTGATTTAAGTGTTAGATAGTCCTTTCAAAGTGTTTCATTAGGAAAGGAATATGTGTTTCTTTAGAAAGGTGAAGTTTAAGACTCTAGTTAATACTTCACTAAGTTATGCCTGTATTAGTGAATTTGAGATGTTGATGCCTTGACAAGTCATCTGACAATATGTTACATGCTTAGTTTAATTAAAGAGAAAGAATGAGCAAAGCTTTGATGTGATCCTCTAAAGGAAGAAAATGAATTTGAGGTGATCCATGAAGATTAGAAAAGAGTTTTCTAATAAAATGACATGGAAGAAGTCCATGAGAAGTACTACATGTGTCTAGGTCCATTTTATGGATAGGTCCACCAGAGCTGTGGATGGTGAAGTGGAAATCCATCAGTGTACGTGGAGTGATCACTTGAAATTAGGGGATATCCTATGCCAAAGGAAAATTCTCAACCAATAAAGTCTAAATCATGTAGGCAAAGAGAAAATTTAAAAGGGGTTAAGCCCTAGTTTAAGCTTCGTGAGCATGTAACATAGAGAGAGGTTTCAGGAAATGGTAAATGTTATCTGTTATGCAAATTTGAAATTATTGAATAACCATGGAACTATGTTTTCTGTACTTGTTACAACTATAATGCTATGGGAGTTATATTCTTTTAATATTTTTATATATTTAAGTACCTACTGATAATTTATTTCTTACCCCTATAAATTATTATATTTTCAAAGCCTCCAGCACCCGATTGAAGATGCGGATTTACATTTTGCTATTCATCAATACTAGTTGGTTGTCTTCTTTCCGAGGAACCAGTTTATTTTAGCTGTTATGTGTGGTAGTGATTGGTAGATTAGGTAGGACTAGCCTCTGGAGTGTAGTATGTATATGTGGATATTGACTCAGATGTACTTTTCCTACATGGCCAAATGAGGCCAGTAGTCCTTTTTGATATACATATGTATATTAGTTGACATGCAGGACAATGTGCCAGGCTAATAATATTTTGGATGTACAGTGGTAAATAGTTTATATATAGATTAGAATATCATGTATGTATAATAGTGTATAGTTTTGTTTATGATATAAATGATGGTTATGGAATGTAGTTATGTGAAACGTCACCTAATAGCTTAGTTTGATATATATTCTTTATATCAGAAACACGCAATTGAGTATATTTACAGGTTAGGGTCTTATTTTTATTCCGTGAGTAATATGGTTCAAAATTTAAATTCTGGACAATTCAATACGTGACTTACAATTTATTTCCTTCAAAAGAATTTACATGGATACGTGACCACTATAATAATATATTAAATTAATTTAAAAATTTTTATTCACCTTATTTCACATAATTTTTTTAATAAATTTAAACTAAATTCAACACCAATTAACTTAATTAATTTAATAATAAATTTAAACACGTAACGCCATGCCTATTCTAGGTTGAGTGCTAATAGTTTTGGTATCAGAGCAGTTGGTACAGGTGTATTAAGTTAGCGGTGACTCTTAAGGGCCATGTAGCATGCATGGGTCTTTGAGTGTTTAAGATTTTATTTTGCTTATGTTATGCTATCTCTATTGGAGGTTGTATATTCTTAGCTACTAGATAAGTGATATTGAGATTGATCAAATTCAATATGTATCTTTCTATGTGTACAATAAATTATGGCACCACCAAGACGTAATCCAGTATCTCCTAGAGATGAGGGAATGATGGTAACCATAAGAGAAATAGCTAGCGTAATGAGAGAACAAGCAACTGCTACTAACAGAGTGTTGAAACAACTGCAAGAGCACCTGAATAGAAACAATAACCATCAGGAGTGTGGAAGTGGAATTAGAATTGAGAATTGGAATGGGAATGGAAACGAAGATCCAGATAGGGATGATTCAGCTGGAAACCCACAATTTCATGGTCTTTCAAAATTTCAGAAGGCTAAACCACCAGCTTTTAAGGAAGAGTATGACCCCGTAGTTGCAGAAGGATGGTTGAGACAGTTAGAGAAAATTTTTAAGGTGATGGGTTGTACTGATACTCAGAAGATAACTTAAGTCACATACGTGTTAGAATGAGAGACAGAGTTATGGTGGCATGGGGCTAGAGCTTTGCTTGAGGTCCAGGGTATACAAATTTTCTGGGAGGTATTTCAGAATACTTTCCTAGGATTAGTATTTCCCTACAAGTGTAAAAGATGAAAAGAAGCAAAATTTATTCAGTTGAGACAGGAGAATATGCCAGTAAGTCAGTATGTGGCTAAATTTGAGGAATTTTCAAAGGCTTTTTCTCACTTTAGGTATAACCCAGATGAGAGATGGAAAGCTACACAATTTGAATGGGGTTTGAAACCTAAGATAAAAAAGGATGTGAGAATCTTTGAGATTAGAGATTATGCAATGCTGGTGAACAAGTGTTGTATAGTAGAGAAAAATATCATAGAGGTGGCAAAGGATAAGGAGAGGCAGAATTTCTTTAAGAGGAAAAGAGTTGGAAATAAGCCAGGAAGCAGTAACACCAAATTCAAACCTAATCAGGAGAAGAGAAAACAGGTACAGACAGACCCTGCTTATAAGAAATGAGGTAGATTCCATGAAAATAAACCGTGTCTGCAAGGTCAAAATGTATGTTACTCCTATTGTAAGTTAGGTCACATGACTAGCGAATGTAACCCAATACCACTACCTAGACCCCAAACCAAAGGCAGAGTGTTTACTCTTAGTGGGGAAGAGGTGACTCATTCTCCGAATCTGATACAGGGTAAGTGTTTAATTCTAGATAAACTTTTAACTGTATTTTTTGATTCAGGAGTTACTCATTCCTTCATATCCATTGATTGTGTGAATCATTTGAAGTTGCCTATGTCTTTTTTACTATATGATTTGTTTGCTTCTACTCCTACTGGAGGAAAAATATTGACTTCACAAGCTTGTTTGAATTGCTATATCCAAGTAGAAAATAACCTGTCTACTGTTGATCTTGTTTGCCTATCTCTGTTACAAATAGATGTCATTCTTGGAATGGATTGGATGTCTGCCAATGATGTTCTTCTAAACTTTCTAGAAATATCAATTGTATTTATGCCTAAAATAGAGCACACACAATCGCTTGATGAATCCATATTTCTAACTGCCATACAAGCCAGGAGATGTCTAAATGTTGATTCACAAGTATATGTTCTCTTGTCTTCTTTAGATTCTGAGGTCAAATAGGATGTAAATAATATTCCTGTAGTGAGAGAATATTCCTTAGTTTTCCTTCTAAAATAACTAGTTTATCACTTGAGAGAGAAAGTGAAATTTTCAATAGATTTGATTCCCATAGTAGGCCCAATATCTATAGTACCCTACAGAATGTCTCCATTATAATGAGTTAAAGAAATAGATAAAAGACCTATTGGTTAAACAATTTATATGGCCTAATGTATCACCTTGGGGAATGCCAGTGTTGTTTATGAAAAATAAAGATAGGAGTTTCATGTTATGCATGGATTATAGACAATTAAACAATGTAACCATTAAAAATAAATATCCACTCCCCGGAATAGATGATTTGCTAGATCAACTTAGAAGGGCTACAATTTCCTCAAAGATAGATTTAAGATATGGTTATCATCAAATTAGGGTTAACAAGGAGATATCCCTAAAACTGCTTTTAGAACTAGGTATAGACATTACGAATATCTTGTGATGCCATTCAGACTTATAAATGCCCCAGTAGTATTTATGGATTATATGAACCAAATTTTTAGACCATATTTAGATCAGTTTGTGGTTGCTTTTATGGATGATATTCTTATTTACTCTAAGACAGCAGAGGACATAAACAACACCTTAGGATTGTGCTGTAAATTTTACAGGAAAAATTCTTACATACAAAATTAGAAAAGTGTGAGTTTTGGCTAAAAGAGGTGAAATTCTTAGGCCATGTTATGTCTCAAGGAGGAGTTTCAGTTGACCCCAGAAAAATAAAGGTAGTGGTTCATTGGGAGAGACCCACAACTATAACAGAGATTAGGTGTTTCCTTCGATTAGCTGGATAGTATAAGAGGTTCATAAAAGGATTTTCCCAGGTAGTCTTCCCATTGACAAGATTAACCAGGAAAGAGAACCCTTTTGTATGGTCAAAAGAATGTGAGGATAGTTTTCAGGAGTTGAAGATTAGGTTAACCCCTACTCCAGTAGTAATGATTCTTGATCTCTTAGGAAATTTTATAATTTATAGTGATGCATCTAAAAAAGGGCTTGGGTGTGTCTTGATGCAAGATAGAGAAATAATAGCCTATGCTTCTAGACAGCTTAGACCTCATGAGAAAAACTACCCTACCCATGACTTGGAATTAGCAACAGTGGTGTTTACTTTGAAAATATGAAGGCATTATTTATATGGAGTTAAATTTGAAGTTTTTAGTGACCGTAAGAGTTTAAAATACCTTTTTGATCAAAAATAGTTGACTATGAGACAAAGGAGATGGATGAAATTATTGAAAGATTACGATTTTGAATTAAAATATCATCTAGGAAAAGCTAATGAGTTGACAGATGCACTTAGTATAAAATCATTACATGTGTCCTTAACGATTCAAGAGTATGAACAGCTGGAAAAATTTACAGATTTGAGGTTGTCTATAGATGTACAACCAAGTAGTCTGTATATGAACGAGCTTAAAATTGAAAATGAACTTAGACATCAAATTAAGAAAGCTTAGAAAACATATGTCTTTTTACAAAATATGAAGAGTTAGATTTTTTAAGGGAACACAGAAGGATTTCAAAATAACAGATGATGGGATAATATTGTATCAGTGAAGATTAAGCATTCCAATTAATCAGGAATTGAGGAATAAAATTTTAGAAGAAGCGTATTGTAGTAAATATACTATTTATCCAGGCACCACTAAAATGTATCAAGACCTTAAAAGAATTTTTGGTGGCTAGAAATAAAGAAAGAGATTGCAGAATTTGTAGCAAAATGTCTGATCTGTCAAAAAGTAAAAATTGAACATCAAAGACCAGCAGGTTTATTGCAACCTTTAGACATACCTAAATAGAAATGTGATAGTGTGTCGATAGATTTTGTGATGGGTTTGCCTAGAACTCCTTCAGGATATGATGCTATGTGGATTATTGTGGATAGGTTGACCAAATCAGCTCATTTTTTTTCCAATTAGAGCTAACTACCCACTTGATAATCTAGCCCAGTTGTATATTAAGGAAATTATGAGATTACATGGAGCCCTATCTACTATTGTTTCAGATAGAGACCCTAGATTCAATTCTAGATTTTGGCCAACTTTGCAGAAAGCTTTTGGATCTAAATTAAAATTTAGCACAGCTTATCACCCACAAACATATGGTCAAACAGAGAGAACAATTTAACCTTTAGAAGATATGCTTAGAGATTGTGTTTGGAACATACGAGGAGTTGGGAAATTTTTTTGCCATTGATAGAGTTTGCCTATAATAACAGTTATCATTCTAGTATTAAGATGACACTTTATGAAACTCTGTATGGTAGGAAATGTAGATCTATATTATGTTGGCATGAAGTAGGAGAAAAGAGATTGTTAGGGCTAGAGATTGTGCAAGAAACCACATATCAAATCAACATAATTAGGGATAGATTGCTCACTGTCCAAAGTAGACAAAAGAGCTATGCAGACCAAAGAAGAAAATCTTTAGAATTTGAATAAGGAAAACATGTTTTTATCAAGATCTCTCCTATGACTGGCATTGATAGATCCTTAAAATAGAAAAAGTTCAGTCCCAGATTTCTTGGTCCTTTTCAAAATCTAAAAAGAATAGAATCAGTTGCATATCAAATAGCACTTCCTCCAAATCGTTCCAATCTTCATGATATTTTTCATGTCTCCCAGCTTAGAAAATATTATTCAGATCTTTCTCACACAATCGAGAGTAAGTCAGTGTAGTTAAAAGATGATTTAACATATCCCATAAGACCCGTACAAATTCTTGGCAGAAGTCTCTCAAACAATTAAGAAGAAAGACAATTCCTTTGGTTAAGGTTCGGTGGGAAGGGTCAAGTCCTGATGAAGCTACCTGAGAAATGGAGGAAAGCCTACAAAACGACTATCCGGAGTTATTTATGACAGGTAAACAAATTTTGAGGGTAAAATTTCTTTTTAAGAGGGGAGAAATGTAACATCCCAATTTAAGTGAAAATAAATTTTTACTTTTTTTAAGTAGTTTTATTCATGTTATTATTTAATATTAATAAGTATATTAATATTTTATTTTTATCATTTAAATAGAAAAGGACAGTGAAAATTACTTAAGATGAACAAAAAAATAGTTGAAATACCTGAAGGAATAATAAAAATTATACAGTAGTAATTTGGTAATTATGGGGCTTCACTTGAGGGCATTTTTGTTTAGTCAAACATTTGAACACAAAAATTAACTAAATTTATTTTATAAATTATTAATAATTTTCTAAACATTTATAAAATTAAATGGGGGAAAATTGTCATACTTTAACCTAGTTAAAAATTCATATTTGAAAAGATTTACATAAATAAAAATATAATTAATATAAAATGACCAATAAATACTCAAATGAGTGCCCAATTTTAATTAGATAAAAAAATCATTGTTGGGTTAGAGAAATTAAGTCTATTATTATTTAATTTTTTCATTTAGTTCCCATATAACTAATGTAGTTACAAATAAACCAAGGATTTGGATTTTTAGAATTTATAAAATTTAATTAATAACATAAAGCAATATAAAACTAATAAAACAAAACCCAAAATGCTCTCCATGTCCCCCAACCCCTCGGCCAAGATAAGGAGGAAGAGAGGAAAGAAAAAAAAAATAGAAAGGAGGGAGAGAGAGGGAGCTCACGGCCGGGAGCGGAAGAAGGGAGAAGAGAAGGAGAAAAAATAAACAAAAGAAGGAAAACAAGTTAGGAACTTCCCTGAGCAGCAACTTCAAGAAGTAGGAAACTCAAACCCAATTTTTTCTCTTTCAAACCATGGTTTTTATGGTGGTTAATGACTCAAACTATGCTCATTTCTCTCTCTAGAATTTTGAGAGTGTTTATGGGTGGTTTTGAGTATGGTGAGCCATTTAGGTTAAGATTCTAACCTTAGTTTCAAGTGGAAGCTCAAGATCTCGAAGTTAACATACTAGAGCTCTTGGATTAGAATTTGGTTAGGATGTAATTTTGAGGATTTTTGTATAGTTAGAAGCTTGACTTGGTGTTTTGGAGTCTTTGTGGTACGTAGAACATGGTGAAAATCACTTGAAATTGTAAATTTTGGCCACTCTAGCTCATGTCCCTACTTGGCTTCTAGGAGAATGTTTTGTTTATTTTTATTGTAATTGTATAATCTTGTTGGAATTGCGATATATTTATTTTTATGAGCATTTCTTGTTTGATGGAATGAAAATCCATATGTGGTTATGTGTGTATGGCCCACGGCCTTGTGTGGGAACTTGGAAGTTTGGATGAGCAAGTTACTTGGATATGTTTCCTTTAGTAAATAATGAGAGTTTGAAAATTTTATAGTGTGGTTTCATGATATGGTGTTCATTTAAGAATAAATAACCTTTATTTGTGATGTTTGTTTCCTCACTAGGTTTTGATTATGTGAGAAATTCTAGTGAAAGTTATATGATTTAAGTACTAGATAGTCATTTCAAAGTGTTTCATTAGGAAAGGAATATGTGTTTCTTTAGAAAGGTGAAGTTTAAGACTCTAGTTAATACCTTCACTAAATTATGCCTATGTTAGTGAATTTGAGATGTTGATGCCTTGATAAGTCATCTCACAATATGTTACTTGCTTACTTTAATTAAAGAGAAATAATGAGCAAAGTTTGGATGTGATCCTCTAGAGAAAGAAAATGAAATTGAAGTGATCCATAAAAATTAGAAAATAGTTTCTAATAAAATGTCATAGAAGAAGTTTCATGAGAAGTACTACATGTATCCAGGTCCATTTTATGGACATTTCTTCCAGAGTATGGATGGTGGAGTAGAATTCACCAGTGAATGTGAAATGGTCACTCTAGTTTCGGAGATGCCCTATGCCAAAAAAGAATTCTCAACTAGTAAAGTTTGGACTATATAGACAAAGAAGAAATTTAAAAGGGGTTAAGCCCTATTTTAAGCTCCATGAGCATGTAACATAGAGAGATGTTTTAGGAAATGGTAAATGTTAACTGTTATGCAAATTTAAGATTATTGACTAACCATGGAACAATGCTTTTTGCACTTGTTACAACTGTAAATGTTATGGGAATTATATTCTTTTAATATTTTTATATATTTAAGTACTTTATCTGAGAATTTATTTCGCATCCTATAAACTATGGTATTTTCAGAGCCTCCACCAGCTAATTAAAGATACGAATTTACATTTTGCTATTGATTGAAACTAGCTGATTGTCTCCTTTCCAAGAAACCAATTTATTTTGGCTGTTGGGTGTGGTAGTAATTAGTAGACTAGGTAGGATTAGCCTAGAGTGTAGTATGTATATGTAGGATATTGACTCGGATGTACTTTTCCTGTATGGCCAAATGAGACCAGTAGTTCTTTATGATATACATATGTGTATAAGTTGACGTGCAGGAAAATGTGCCAAGCTAATAATATTTTGAATGTACAGTGGTGAATAGTTATATATAGATTAGAAATCTCATGTATAATAATGTACAGTTTTGTTTATAATATAAATGATGGTTATGAAATGTAGTTATGTGAAACGTCACCTAATAACTCAGTTTGATATATATTATTTATAGCAGATAACACGCAATTGAGTATATTTACAGGATAGGGTGTTATTTTTATTCCGTGAGTAATATTTTATGGTTCATAATTAAATTCTAAATTATTCAATAAGTGACTTATAATTTATTTCCTTAGAAAAAATTTGATATGGATACGTGACCACTAGAGAAATGTATTAAATTTATTTAAAAATTTTATGTACCTTATATTCACATAATTTTATTTTTAATAAATTTAAACTAAATTCAACGTTAATTTAACCTTAATTAAATTTAATAATAAATTTTAACATATAGCACAATATCTATTCTAAGCAACGTGTTACACCTTACACATAAACTAATATTGATATTGATAAATTTAACCGAGAAAAAAAGAACAAAGCTACAATCTATCTATGCTAATAATAGATCCAGCATTTTTAAATAAACTTGATAATGATTGATTTTTGCCACTAAAATTTGAGGTACGACTAAACCAATTATCTTTTGAAGTTTCCATTTTTTATGATTTTTCCCATATTATTTGTGGTTTTTTAATTATAATTTTATTGAATTTAAATACATATTTTTAAACATTTAAATTTCATGTTAAATGGTTATTTACAATTTTGTTGATTTTTACAAAATGTTCTCTTTTTTTAATTCAAAGATATCACTATGGAGACCGGAAGCATGGTTGGAGACAAGTAATGAGGAGGATAAATTCTTCTACAAATTCGAGTTTGTATTAATTTAATCTGAATGTACAAAAAATTATTTTTAAAATGTTACAGATTCTTTTTGTTTTTGTTGTTTTTCCGTAATACAAACATTAATCTATAGAAACTTGTGTATATAGAAATGCTTGAAGTCTACCATGCTAAGTTGATGTGATCCTTGATATCATTGTCCAATTAATACGTAAAATTTGAATATCATTAGAGATTTATTTGCATTTAATTTACTTTTGATGATGCACAACAAGGCATCGGAATGGATCCTGCAATCACATGAACCCAAATCAATTATTTTGTTTTTCACTCTCTTCGAACTTATCAAAATTTGACTTTATTTAGGCCAAAATAGGATTTAGGAATGTCAAGGGGCCTCGTGAGGGTGGAGAGCCCCTGCCTTGTCCCGGCTGCAAGTATTTATTTATAATCTCCACTGGGCGGTGTGTATCCACAGGTAATCTTGGGTATCTAATAATTTAAGATAATATTTTTAAATATAAATTAAAAAACATAAATAGACATTATATATTACAATTTTTTTGTTGAACACTTTAAAATACTTATAAAATTAAAATAATATATTATAAATAATATATTAAGATCAATTATATTTTTTAATAATCAATCCACATAATTATCTATTATTTGAATAATATGAATTTTTTTAACAATTTTTACTATACGAATTCATTTATTAAAAAAAATTTATTGTAAAATAATAAGAAATTATAGATTCTTGTATCATTTTAGAAAAAAGAGAAAATTATAATATATATAAAATGTTTATAAAAATAAAAAAAAATTAACAGGTATTCGCAAGTACTTGCGGGACAAGTGGTATGATTCTCGCTCTGTCCCTATTTATTAAATAGGTACCTGTCCTATATCCCATCGTGGATATCCTTGCATATTCTCATGGTACGAAAATTTTTGTAATAAAAAAAAAAAACACAGATATCTATACCCATTACTAGTCGATCTGTTTGATGTAAAAGAAACATTCCACATCCTCCCACTAAAGTATTCCTAGAGTAATGAAGCGGTTATACCCCTGTACCCCCAACCACTATCATCAACTGCAAAAGCAATTAAAGATATATAATGCGTTGATCAGGGGCCAAATCTATTTCTTATTGCATGATTGATGCTCGTATCACATAACATGAGGTTTGAACTACAACAAAATAAGCAAGCAAAGATCATTATGGTTGCTAGTCCAAGCTGGCCTTTTAGACAGCATCTTGAGACACATGTGAAGAATGAGCTAGACTCTTTAGAAGTTCAGATAACGAGTATTATCATTCTAACTATTCATTTGCTTCTTCCTGCAACATAACTCAGACACAACCGTTGTCAATAAATCCATCTATATCATGCTCCAGAAACCAATCAACTTCTAAGACTTCTGTCATCAAGTGAATTAACATAACATACTTTGTAGAGCTATTACCTACACCAAGAACTACATATCTTGTCTATGCTTTTTCCAAAGCCATCAAGTGAATTAAAATTGAAATAACATAACTTAATCTATTCATATAAAAGCTTATCAAAGAGGGAAGAGAAACTTATGTACTTAACAACTATCATTTGTTTCATGAGAAACATGGCCATGCAGGGGACAAGCAAAGTTGAATTAGAATTCACAGAAACAAGTAAAATATGTCAAAAAGTTACACCCAATGAAGAAGTTGAAATGGTGATTAAAAGAATCAGTCGACATATACCGGTAACTGCAACATGTAATAGACCTTAACTGAAACATGTAATAAACCAAAAAGAAATTCTATATTTGTGAAAACTGTTTACTTTTTTAAGTCAGTCTTAGGTAACTGGTTAGGAGTCTTAACCAGCGAAACTCCTACAAAGATTTTATTTGTTTGTTCGCACATAGGAACTATTATTCTCATTGACAAATCTATAGATTATTGACTAGTGAAAGCATAAAATTAGTATCTCAAATTTGATATACATATATCAGGAAAGGATGTTTAAGGTATGAAGTTATATTAATAGAAAACTTAAGCAGTATGTGCCTCTTGATGGGAATTCAGGGTGAGGGACAGATGAAACTAACATGCTTTTATTCCCTAAATTAGTAGACAAGGAAAAGAATGTTAATAAAATTAACCTTTCAAAATATAATTAAAAATGATAGAAGCTATGAAAACCTTGGCCACTACAGAGAAATAAGGTCAATGATGCTACATGCCTTATGTCATCACGTGACCCTTCAATCCGATTTGTTAAGGTCCTGCAACGACCAACAGCTTTTGAGTGATTTATATTACTTAAAGAAAAGGAAATTGTGGATGGATGACTGGATGTGCCTTATTAATACTGTATTTATGTATTCACGCATTGACATATGGTAGAAACCAAACCTTGAGTGAGGAAGCCAGCCACATAAATCAACAATTGTACTTAAGTTGATAGGATAAATGTTTCCATTCCCATAGACCATAGTGCCGGAAAACAATGCATGTAGCCGAGTGAAGTGCAGTTGCGGCATCCATATTGAAGCCCCCAACAAGAAGTTTGACTACATAGTGAACAACAACATTTAAGTTGAATTACATGCAACTTGGATTTGGTAATAATCATATCATATACATGATCTAAACACTAATATTTTTCTTTGCTCTAAATACTTATTATTGGAAAGATATAATTTTTTTTCAACAATTTATATCATGATGAACTTATTTACTAAAAAAATTCATTGTAAAATAATAAGAAAATATATATTTCCATATCATTTAAAAGAAAAAGAGAAAATAATAATATATATGAAAGCGTTAAAAGAAATTTTTACAAGTATCCAAGGCGATTAATATTGTCCCGCTCTATGTTAGTTTATTAAACAGGTATTCACGTCCAAACCCTGTTGCATGTAATCCTTGCGAATCTATGTGGATGTGATGATTTTTGCTATCCCTATATGTGATTTTTTATCATTAAGTTTAGCCATTTTTTGCCCAGTGATACATATTTGAGCACTTGCATTATACTCCAATACATAGGTAAGGATTTGGATTCTTTTATAATTATCTCATTATACAAAAGTAAAGACCCAAACTGCTTATATGCGCTATCAGACACAAACTCCCAAACAATAAAAATTGTGTTGTTACTTTCTGATAAAAACATAAAGAGATCCAAATTATACTAATAAATAATAACATGACGTATTATTAAGAGAAACCAAAAATATCTCCATTATTTGAAAACAATTAATTGAGTTGGTGTTTTTTTATAGACAGAAATTAAATTAATCTAGTTATCATTCCCATGAAATGCAAACGTTTATACATATTTTAAATTATTTATTAGATCATTTACAAAAGTTTTAATATTTTTCAGTAAAAATAGTTTCATTTGAATTATCTTAATATTTATTGTACCTATTGTAAAAGGGAATTATCTTAAAATCATGAGAGAAAATTTCATTGGATTGGGTTAGTGTTCATTGTACCTTATCTAATAGTATCATCTAAATTGGGATAATGTTAAATGTATCTTATCTAATAGTTGTATCTTATCTAATAGTTGTGCATTGTATTAGTATTCACTCAAGTCAATTTTACTATATGTATACATAGATGGATTGATTTGCTGGTCAAAATTCTTTGATTTTTTGTATATAAAAGTAATTAACATACATACATATAAGTTTAATCTTATCGTAAAAATAAGAAAATTAAAATGTCATATACCAAAAAAAATGGCACCAGATGATGATGATCTATATTGTTTCAAGTTCTATTTGTAGCAGTCATTATCTTTTGTATTATGCAAAAGGAAACAACTATTATATATCTTCTTAGCTCGTCCTACTTGTGTGTTTCTCTATCTTCAAGATGGATTCTTCTAAAGCTTCCAAGAAGGAGGACACCTCAACAGATCAGTTCCCTCATGTATGAGTCAAATTCTCTCTCTTTTTATATTCCTCTTTCGCTGGGCTTGTTCTTTCTTAGTCTTTTCGTTCCATTCGGTTGCCATTTCTTATTCTTTGGCCGTGCATCGCATTACAGTTTTCTGTGAATAATCATACATTCATTTTGGAGAATTTATGGACGGTTATATGCATTGTGTTCTTCAACCCTCTTTTGTTTTTTAAAAGCACTATTTTGTGAACTTATTGTATCTTCACAATGATCCATATTATTGGCAGCACTGCATGATGCTTGATGAATCATGTACTTCTCATGCGTCAACTTTCTCATTCCAGGATGAATACTCCCTTTTCACTTATCTAAACAATTTATCTCCAATAAGGTAGCCTGTCAAGACTTATCATGGGGCACAAGATTTTGATCTTAGACTACTTCATCCTCCATCTCTTATATAACCATGTATTGCTTCTCCCTGTGAAAGATTGTTTTTTGAAAGGTTCAGTGACAATGAAGGCGAGAGTCTTACCAGATCCTTATGATTCCAAGAAATTGAGTAAAGAACTTTTGCTTTTGTTGGAGGAATCTAAGAAGGTTCATGAAGGAAAGCCAACATATATTGATCAACTAGGAAAAAGACTATATATTGAATGGCCTTCCCAAGAATGTAGAAAGCTAGAGTCCAATTTGTCTACAGTCATTGTTTTTGGGAAACAACATTGTCACGATTTGTTTTCACAAGTAGCCATAGGTTCTTGATGTTTTAGATCAATAATGTGGGTATGACTTGTACCATGTCGATTTCTCTTTTGTTTCTTACTTTGTTATTTATCCCCAAAATTAATTTTAAGATGCAGCATGTAGCAAATAGACTACAAAATCATCATCATTGTACCCCTCAATTGACGCATGAACCTCTGTAAGATGTTAAAGAATGTGGAGATTGTGGTAAGATGGGTCTAACCATACATGTTTGCGCATAAAACATGTCATGTCAAGAGATGATTATGAGGTACAACTCACACTTTTTTTGTTTCTTGGTTTTTTGTAGTCCTCTTAGGGCAGCTTGACTTTTATATGAGTTTTGCTATGTCTATCGTCTACCTCTATACGTGGGTGAATGTGTCTTTGTCTGTGTTTTCTATAATTTTAAGCCGAATAGATTCATTCAAAAGTCAATAATTAGGCTTGAATATGCTTCTTTTTCACAGCGTACCTATTCTTTAAGAGAATGGTAAATGTACTTTACTAATTGAGTTAATCTATGAAAACTAATACTTTGGTGATCTAGTTTGCATTATGGAGCTCTACATGCACCGTGGAGAAATCCTTTTAAAGGGAGTTAGCAGCAGTGGTACACTACACATCACTGCAGCATATGGGTAATTGCAGCTAGACATCTCTAATGTAAGCACCGTATTTGGAATTTGGCCTTTTAATAATAGTTTTCATTAATTAAAATTTAAAATAATTCTTGTTTATTAAATTAGTGTCAATCTTGATGATGATGATAATAATAATAATAATACAATAATCAAGAATAAGATAAACTTAATCATGATACGGAAATAAAAATAGGAATAAGATAATGAGTTTGAATTAAGATAAGAAGTAAATGACATCTTCTACTCAAGATAGAGTCCCCTGTAGAATTGGAGAGGTTCTCTTTACATAGAAGAGGGCATGGAGAGAAATACAATAACAGAGAGGAGAGAGAGCATGTAAAGAAGGAGAGAGTAGGATTGGGTGACATTGGATGCTGTTGGGGTATCTCTTTGAATTGAAGGTTTGGTAGGTATATACTCTTTTATCTCTGGTATTCGTTTAAAGTGAAGGGCTTTGCATTTCTTTCAGACTCATGAGATTATGCCTAATAAGGATGAGTTTCACATAAGTTCATGATGTCTCGTCATGTGGGGTTTGGGTTTGTCAAAGTTTGTAGTCTCCTTCTTGTATGGTTGGCCCCATCTTAACCGCAATCTCCACATTCTTTAACATCTTGCAGAGTTTCAGGCGTCGATTGAGGGGTACAATGATGATTATTCTGCAGTCTATTCACTGGACGCTGCATCTTAAAATTTTAGGGGTCAATAACAAAGTAAGAGACAAAACATCTATAAATACTGCCTCTCCTACATCCACATTATTGATGTAAACTGCATGAACCTATGGCTACCTGGGAAAATAAATTGTGACAACGTTGTTTCCCAAAACAACATGGGAAACAACATTTGGAAACAAATTGGACTCTAACTTTCTGCATCCTTGAGAAGGCCATTCAACATCTAGTATTTTTCCTTATTGATCAACATATGCTGGCTTTGCTCGATGTACCTTCTTAGATTCCTCCAACAAAAGCAAAGACTCTGCACTCAATTTCTTAGAATCATAAGGATCTTGTGGTAAGACTCTTGCCTTCATTGTTACTGAACCTTTGAGAGAACAGTCTTTAACGAGGAGAAGCAATACATGGTGACATATGTTCAAGAGATGGAGGATGGAGTAGTCCAAAATCAAAATCTTGTGCCCCACGATAAGGCTTGACACGCTGCCTTATTGGAGATAAATTGTTTAGATAAGTGAAAAGGGAGGATTTGTTATGGAATGAAAAAATAAGAAGGATGAGATATTCATTACTCATCAATCGTCATACCAGTACTATATTAGTTGTTTCCTTTGGCATAAAACAATGACTGCTACAAACAGAACTTGAAACAATATATATCATCATCATTTGGAGCTGATTTTTTTTAGTATAAGACATTGTAGTTTTCTTATTTATGACAATAAAATTAAACTTATGTGTATGTACGTTAATTATCTTTATATACAAAAAATCAAAGAATTTTGACCAGTAAATCTATCTATGTATACATATAGTAAAATTGACTTTAGTGAATAGTAATTCAATGCACAACTATTAGATAAGAAACATTTAACACTATCCTAATTTAGATGATACTATTAGATAAGGTACAGTGAATACTATCCTAATCCAATGAAATTTTCTCACATGATTTTGAGATAATTCCTTTTTATAATAGGTATAATAAATATTACAAATAATTCAAATAAAACTATTTTTAGTGAGGAATAAATGATCTAAATAATAATTTAAAACATATATAAATTTGTGCATTGCACAGGAATGATAACTAGAAAATAAAATTTTGTCTATAAAAAAAATCAACTCAATTAATTGTTTTCAAATAATGGAGTTTTTTTCGGTTTCCTTGAGTAATACGTCATGTTATTATTTATTAGTATAATTTGGATCTTTTTATTTTTATTATCTGAAAGTAACACTACAATTTTTATTGTGCGGGAGTTTAAGTCCAATAGTACATATAAGCAATTTGTGTCTTTATTTTTATATAATATGAGATAATTATAAAAAAATCCAAATCCTTACCTATGTATGGGAGATCTAATGCAAGTGCTCAAATACGTATCCTTGGGCAGAAAATGGCTAAACTTAATTATAAAAAATTCCATATAAAAATGGCAAAAATTTATCGCACCCGCATGAATTCACAAGGATTTTTAAGATAGGACTTGGAGATGAATACTCGTTTAATAAATAGACACAGGGTGGGATCATATTACCCACCCTATAGGTATCTGTGATACTTGCAAAAATTTCTTTTCTTTTAATACTTTACATATTATGATTTTCTCTTTTTCTTTTAAATGATATGGGAATATATATTTTCTTATTATTTTACAATGAACTTGCAAAAATTTCTTTTCTTTTAACATTTTACACGTATTATGATTTTCTCTTTATCTTTTAGATAAATGAAAATTTATATTTTCTTATTATTTTACAATGAATTTTTTTGGTGAATAAGTTTATAATTATATAAATTATTGAAAAAATAATTATATCATTTAGAAAATTCTTTGTTAGGGCAAGGGCTTTGAAAAACATCTTTTTTAAGTTATGCAGAAATTTTTAAGGCATATAGATTATTAGATTTGGAATCTCATGTGATAGTGGAATCTGCTGATTTTGAATATTTTGAAGATAAATTTTATTAATGATTCCATTAATCTAGGAGTAGAAACACTAAGAATAACAAATTAATTTGTGTGAGCATAAAAGGAGTCAGAGCTAGAAAAGAAAAATCTTTGGATCCAGATTTTATTTCATCTCAATCTATTACTTTTCTAGTTGAAGGTAATAGAAATCTCTCTCCCCACACTTTGGCATGCAAATAAATTTATGGCTATGTTTTATATTATGTATGTTTCAATAAACCAAGCAGGGAGATTTGATAGTTTCTTCACGACAAATTTGCTAAACTTCATCTCATAGTATTATACTTATCAAACAAAAATTAAATAAAACTTTTTGGAGAAATGTTTGTAATATAAATTTTTACCTCTTTGCTGGCATTGGGATTCTTACATCCCTAGCATCAACATCCACTGGAGCATCCAACATTTGCCTTTTTTAAATTCAAAAAATAATTACCCCTATGATATGCATTTGAAAAACTGGTGAAGAGTTTAGAGCATATAAAAATGTACATAATATAATACATAACCTGATAACATTCACAATAACTTTTCAGACACACTGACTTTTTTGCAAGTGCAACCCCTTTTATGCCTTGATATTAGGGGTGTCATAAGATTGACTTCCTCCTACAAAGAGGACATTAAAATTGTCATTTTTTTTCTGAAACAAAAAATATATAAAAGTGAACTACGAGGAACTTATACCATATTATTTGATGGAATATCAGTATTAAATTGTACAATCTTGGGAGTAAATGCAAGTGGATTACAGGATTCAATTTTTTTCTTCATCTTATCAATTGTATCTTCATATTCTGGTCTATTTAAGCAGCCTTTCATAACAATGTTTGGAACAACAGTATCCGGCAGCAAAACGATCATAATAACTACAAAGAAATCATATAATAATACACAGATACTGCATATCATATAAAATGAGATGTTGAAACATAAAAAAATTTACTTATAGTTTCATACATGCAGTCTTCCTACAGTTGCATTTATACTAGTCAGATTTTTTCTTCCTAAAGAGCAATTAATGTAGAACTTAATGATTTAACTAAACATATATAAAGAACAAAAATTAATAACCAGGAGAAAGAACACGAGAACTGACTCTTTCTTTGTGGAGAGCATATACAGGGCTTAGTTTCATATTTTTAAGGATACTTGCAAGATATAACAATGAGGTGATAGGTTTGAACAAGCTAGGCGACTCAATGCTGACCAAATCTGCAACTGTTGAAGCATCAATTTCACACCTCTCGTTTCTAGGGCCAATTGATGATTGCCTATGATTCATGTTTGATGAAATTAAGCATTTCTCTAGGTTTTCCAAACTCTGTGCTGAATGCAACCTAGTATCTGATGGCTTGGAACCTGTCACTGGGAAGTTTTCACAAAATCATGTTGGAAACAAGGAAGTTAAAGGTTCGGAACAGCTTGTCCATCTATTTGCTTGAAGTTGCATTCAAGTGCCATATGAAAAAGCTTTTGAATCTTTTGATACAGAGGATGGAGCTGATGATATTGAATCTTCTGGAATAAGCATAGGAAGTGGGGAGTTATTACATCCCAGAACAGCATTTGATGCAGCTTCCTCGAGTTGAAGGCAACGTCAAGGAATGATACAATACTTTTGACTAAAAGAGTGACTAAAGTTTAGCTTTTCAAAGCACAAACTTGACTAGAATGAATAATATGAAAATATATTAACAGAAGTTGGTAATAAATTACCAGAACTCTCTATTTGGACTAGTAATCAATTAATATAAGCAATAATTGATTATTGGCATTTAAAATGGTGAGGAAATTTAGGATTTTTGTAGAGAGGCAAGTGTTGGCCTTTTCTAAGATATGATAATCGATTATTGAATTCACATGAGCCAAAATTTGAAAATTTAAACCTCGTAATGATTCTGTTAAGCTTGGTAATCAATTACCGAGGGTGATAATTAATTATTGAGATGAAAAACTCAGTTTTTGACTTGTCAATAATGAGAAATCCATTCCAAAGTTTCCATGAGTATTTTAATGTGTTTTGAGAGTCCAAAATTTTTGAAAATTGGTCATCCATTTGTTCATTTTTGCGCAGACTTAAGTAAAAATATTTTTGAGTAATGGGCTTAAACAGTGACAAAAATGATTATCCTCACCAAGAACTTGAGTCCTAGATGTAAGATATGAAAATTCTTGGACTTGTTCTTGTATCCTCAACTTTGTAATTACAAAATCCTTGAAGCACATAAGCATCCGCATTCTCTCCTTTTTTGAGTTAAGCATAATTAGGATATTTCATTTTCTTGCTTCAATGCTCACTCTTGCTAATTGGATTATCCTATAAGATATAATTAACTTAAAACCTATAGTTAGTCCAAATGAATAATCCAATATCCCAATGTGCATTATTCATAAATATATGATTCTAGAAGGTACATCATGCATATATAAACCACATAGACACTCCAATATTTGGTAATTAAGACACTTATCAAAAACTATTGGATATATTTTATAAATGGTACTACATAGAACTCATTGCATGATTCTTATGTGAAATGCAACTTAATAAAGTATAATATATAATCCAAAGATAGACCATTAAGTACAAGTATGTAGCACACTCAACATCTATTTGTCCTTTATTTGTCATCATCAAAATATAACACGTTGAACAATTAGGGCTAACATCTATCATCTGTCTCTGTTTATGGATGAATGTTTTTTTGGTTTGTGTGTGTTTTTTCTATACTTTCAAGCTGAATAGATTCTCTCAAAGATCAATTACTAGGCTTGAATATGCTTCTTTTTTCAATAATGGAAAATGTACTTTATCGACAGAGTTATCCTATGAATTATGAAATCTCATGCTTTGGTGATCTAGTTTGTAACCAAACAACTCTAGTTAAAAATTTTCTCCCATTCTTCTTATTAATGTGCACTTTTGGAAAAAATTTTGTGGACATGTGGAATTTACATTTTCTCAGTCAACTAATAGTGCCAAAAATTCTAACAGTTCTAATGAGATATCACATCATAGTAATGGGGATCTCTTAGGTTAATGAAATAGGATTTTCATTCATAAATATATCTAAGCATGGAGAAGAATATGAAAAAAGATGCATGTTTCTTTGATAATTTGCTTAGTAAAGGATTTAAGTAATGTATAGGAGGAGACTAGTGCGGGCTACTAAAGTAATCCCAGACTAATCTATTATAGAAATTTCAAAGGACAATGAATTGCAAGCATGATTGTCGTCAGGCATTTACATTTTTGGGTTATTGAGCCTATTAGATTTTCTTTGTGCAAAAGAATATTTATTTTTACAGTTAATGTAGGTTAGCGAAACGTACCATGTGATTCCTAGACGTTGCCTTCAATTCGAGGAAGTTGCATCAATTGTTCTTGGAAGTAATAACTCCCTACTTTATGCACTCGTTCCTGAAGATTCAACATCATTAGCTCCCTCCTACGTATCAAAGATTCAAAAGCTTCTTACATAGTATTGAATAGGACTTCAAGTAGAGTTGCTATATTAGTATAATAATTTAGTCACATTATGAGGTTTTTATTATCTTATATATATAATACAAGTTAATTAAGCTATGTTTTAATGGCCACTTAGCATCCGATTGATTTTGAAGAATATATATATATATATATATATATATTAAATTCACATCATAAGGGTTCTATTTTTGATAACTTTTAAGGAAAAATATGATTAATTTAATACATATAAGAGTAGGGTGCAAACGTGCGGATTGAATGAATTTTGAAATGAATTATTAATGAATTGATCAAAATAAATTATTGATCTATTTAGAATTCATTAAAAATTTATTAAAATCATTCAATCTATTCATGACTCATTTTAATGAATAGATATCTAATTTATTTATTAATCCATATTAATAAATATGATTAATGAATATCCAACCTTTTTTTATTTTAAATAGTATTTTATTTAATAAAAAACCTAATTCTCTCTCATAAATTAATTATGCCCCCTTTGTCCTAATACTATCATTCTCCATCTTTGCATTTCCTTCAATTAAATGCATATAAACTCCTCTTTTGTTAAATATATTTCATTTTTCATCTTTGTATTTTCTTTAATTAGATGCATATAGACTCTATTATGTTTAAATATATTTTGTTTTTCAAACTTTATCTAATAAATATTTTAGTTGATAAATTATTCACCTGTTAACTAAAATTAATCCATAAAACCTATTATTCTAATTAAATTGTTTAGATTGAATTTAAATATAGACAGATTAGATGAATAATATATTAATAGATTCAATTGCATTTCCTACGCAAGGGCCACCCAACATCTCATGCATTCTATACAGAAATCTAACACCATTGGATATCTCATCTTATTTCATAGAAATTCTTCACATCTAGTTCAGACCATGTATACATGGTGGTTTGAACTTAAAAATCAACAATTCATTAATGCAAGCTAGCGTCATTAGTCCAATAAGTTAATATCTCTCAGAAGAGGAAGATAATAAATGATTTTGGTATGTAATCGCGTAGCTTTATTCAGGTGGTGAAAAAAAGATGACCTGTCATTTTAAATTATTTTGTCAAAATTTGATTGAAGGAACAGAAAAGTACAAGAAAATAAAGCTTAAGATTTGAATCCCTCTTAGAAAATAACTTTGAATTTGTTATTTAGATACAATTGGCAATTATAACACAGGCTTCAAAGTCATCAAAGTGGTTATAGTCTTACAGACACAGCTCAGCGACAGAAAAAATCCACATTTAAAAATCCATCAAGACTGTCAATATTATGGTCAAGCAGTCTCAACTTAGCACTTCCTTGTTTCCACCATGATTTTGAGGAAACTTCCCCGTGATAGGTTGCAATACTTGGTTGCATTTAGCATAGAGTTTGCAAAATATGGATAACAGGCAATCATCCCTTGGCCTTGGAAACGAGAGGCGTGAAATTGACGTTTCAACAGCTGCATATTTTGTCACCTTTGAGTCTTTCGAGCTTGTTCAAACCTATCACTTGCTTGTTATATGCTGTAAATGTCCATGATAATAGGAAATTAAGCCCTACAGATGATGGGAATTTTGAGGAACTCAACCAACCTACGCCTATGAAGAAAGAGTTAGTTCTTGTGTTCTTTCTCCTAATTATTAATTTTTGTTCTTTATATATGTTTAATTGCATCACCAAGTTCTACATTAATTGCTCTCTTAGGAAGACAAAATATGACGAGTATAAATGGAACTATAAGAAGACTGCATGTATGAAATTGTAAGTAAATTTTTATATGTTTTGATATCTCACTTTATGATATGCAGTATCTATGTATTTTGATCTGTTTTTCTTTGCAGTTATTTTGATTGTTTTGCTGCTGGATATTATTGTGCCAAGCATTGTTATTGCCAAGGTTGCTTAAATAGACCAGAATAAGAAGATATAGTTGATGAGATGAAGCAAAAAATTGAATCTCATAATCCACTTGCATTCACTCCCAAGATTGTATAGTCTGCTACTGATATAAAGAACAAAAAATTACGGTTTTTAATGTGACACTACAAGTAGCTAGGCATAAAAGAAGTTGCACCTGCAAAAGATCAACGTGTCTAAAAAGTTATTGTGAACGTTATAAGGTTGTGTATCATATAGTTTACATTTTTATATGCTCTAAACATTTCACCAGTTTATCTTTTACATTTGATAACAACACTTATTTTTTGAATTTGAAAAAGGCTGATGTTGGATGCTCCACTAGATGTCAATGCAAGAGATGTAAGAATCCCGATGGCAGGATAGAAGGTAAAAATGTATACAAAAAACATTTTTGGGATTTCATATTACGTTGCAAACGAGGATGCTTGAGGAAAGAAAGGTTAAGAGTCACAGTTGACAAACTACTTCATATTTTACCGCCCCACCTCTCACCTCCGTCATTACAAAAGCAATGGTCTAAGTAAATTCTCTTTCACTGTAAAAATCCTTCTATATTTGACAGACTCATAAACTATAATCCCTCAATACATATTTTCTGATGTCTTTGGTTTTTCACTTTGAGATTAACCTTATCAGTTTTGTCTGGGCAAGGAAAGCATTGCAAATGGGTCAATCATCGACCAACATGTAACACAATTATCAATGTAAGTCATCTTACTCCTCTTTCCAATCCTATGGTAATGCCAAGTGTTTCATGGTTATCATCTAACCCATGGGATTGTACATGTATCTCGCAAGCTCAACTCTCCCATGGAAGTAGTGGTGGGCATAGTAGCAGTACACCAATTACCCTAACGAGTACTAGATTAGGTGGAAACATAAATCCCCAGGGTCATGCACATGAACTTAGGCCAAGCTCTTGAAGAGGCTTGTCAAGTGTTCCATTTATTTTGAAAGGTGTGCCTTCTTTCCCACCATTGACCCCTTGCACTGATTCCACGGGCAATGGTGATGGGGAGGATTCAGATGATAGTTCCATCTAGTGAGAAGCAATCACAATGCAAGTGTAATATGGAGAGAAATGATTATAATAAATAAAAAGTTTTTATATAGTAATATCTTTTTTGGATTCTAATTTTCTATCTTATTTTATCGTCCTAAATCCTATACCTCTAATTTTGTATATAAATATTTGTTTTGTTGGTTATATTTTATTAAATATATTTTTAGTACATTGACTTCAAAAAATTTATCTTATATTATATTAATGAACATGTATCATATCAATTATGTAAATAATTATTGTCTTTCATTATTTACACATTAATAATAACTAACATAAAAAGTATTAAATTTTATATTGCAATGTGCATCAAATAATCATGTAGATGAAACATTTGGTAGTTTTTCAACCTTGCCTCTCAACCTTTCTTAACAAATGCTTAATTTAAGATTCGAATTTTGTTGGTTATACACCTCTATTTAAATTAAATTTATATTTGAAATATATTTAAAGTTTAATTTAGATATTATTATATTAATTTGCTTGTTTAATTAATGAAAATAGATAGTAAAAGTATGTACCTTTAACTATGTCTTATAATTTATATGAAATTATGATTAACTTTTAAAATTGTGATTGATTATTATATAAAATTATTTTAATTATTCATAAGTACAAAACAAATAGAAGATAAGGTCTGAATATTTAACATTTTTATAAGGTAAGTTTCGAGTTTCGATTCTTCAAAACTCGACATGTGTCAATTGAAGGCCCACTTTTTAGCTATCAATAAGTAATATATTATCTTGCTATGTTATAAATGTGTTACACAAAATGAAGTCATACAAATTATTTGATTTTAATAATAATTTAAAAAAGTGAGCCATTGCGCTGGAGGAAAGCACCGACAACCACCCGGCAAAAGCTAATGCCATCATCATGATGAAGCATTATCAACACCAACTGGCTCAAGTGAAAGAAGTGGAGTGAGCCATCACTTGGGTCGAGCACAAGGCTTGAACCAAATGGGGAATGTAGGAGTAGGAGGCAGAAGCAAAAGCCAAAGCCATATGATGAAGATAGATCAGAGAAAGTTGTGACTACTATCTATAACATTGTGATAATGTCATTGTGGACTTATTATTATATAAAGGGATGATGGCATCTACCTTACAATCTCAGCCTATAACGTTATTTGCACATTTTTACCCTAAATGTTATTGTATCAGACAGGGAAAAAATCCCACTTTAGCAAGCTTTAGCTTGGTTACTTAATATGATAATAGTTGGCTGAAGCAAACACGGGCTTTGAAGTATAAATAGACTTCAGTTTATGGTCGTGAGAACTTTTGTGTAGACATAATAACCACACAGTGCAATGAGAGCATGAACAATGTAATCAAAAAATATGTAAGTTGCCAACATGATTTATTAAGATTTTTTCATCATTTCCAAAGATTAGTTGATGATCATCATTATGAGGTATCAAAGGCAGATTTTAAAGCAACTTAGAGAAGTTTAACTTTATTATTTCAAGTGGAAATTTTAAAACATGCATCAACAATTTATACCCCAACAGTATTCAAGAAGATACAATATGAGTTATTAATAACTTTTGATAATCGTATGCATATTTCCTCTGAGAATGGGGTAGTAATTGAATACAAAGTTATCCCTTACAAGAAACATTTTCAACATACAGTCAAATATGACTCATCTAAAGGTGCAGTGATGTGTAGTTGTAAGAGGTTTGAGTTTTCAGGAATTTTATGCTCACATGCACTCAAAGTTCTTTCATCAAGAAATATGATGGAAATTCCTTCAATGTATATTCTAAAGAGATGGACAAAGCATGCAAAAACTGGAAATGAAAGAGTTATTAGCCATTCTATAATTCATGAGGACCCTAATGGAAGGAATGGGAAACCGCGTTATGGATTTATTTAGTTTTGCAAACTCAGTTAGCAACTAATGGTGTAGAAGCACAAGAAACCCAAATTATCAATGCAATACTTCTTGGACATTGATTTTGATTCTAGTTTTATTTTTAATTCCTAGTACATGTCTGTTTTGCCTTGTCCCACAAATATTTTAGCATATGACATGTCCTTTTTTTTTTTTGTTTTGGTTCGTGCTATAATTATTTTAGTCTTTACTTTTCAAAATTTGTTGCAATTTGAAGCTCATTATCAACAAGTTGCTCTTGGCAGCAAATTTTGCTATAAATTATAGATTTATTATTATTATTATTGAAAAGCAATAGATACGGTCAGAATATATTTAGAATATTTTTAAAAAATTTTTAGAATATATTATGGAATCAATTAGTAGTCTAATTAATAAAGTAATTTAAGAGTCATATTATAATTTTATTATATTTTTTGATTTATTTCATTATTTGATTAGGGTTACTAGAATATAAATAGAGGTTAGTACTTTTTCTTTTATAATATATCAATACATCTGATATATTTATTACATTGTTCTCTATTTTCCTTTCTTCTTTCTCCCTACATAAACACTATAATTTCAACATGATATCAGAACAGTACTATCCACTTTGAGGGTGTCCATGCTTTTTGCTGTGTCGAGTTATATAGAATTCCTTTATAAATTCTCCTTTATTGTTTTCTCAACCCATTCTTTCATCTTTTTTATAGTGCTCTAATGCAATGAGCATGACTTAGGAATTGCATTTTCTTATTGTTCTGTGATTCTCCTATTTTGGCTTAGTCTTGGGTGAGATACTGGATTCTTGCCCCTAATTGGCTCCGCTCCTGCTGTTTGGCTCTGTTCTGGCTTTAGTCTCCATTCTCTTGTTTGGCTTTATTTTTATAGTTTGGATTTTTTCTAATGTTGGCATAGCATTGAGGGAGAGTGAAAATGATAGTAGTAACTTCTATTTAATACTAATATTCGTCAAGTTATTTTCTTTCCATCGATGATCAATTAATGGTACTAAATTTCCACTGATAAGTCATACTACTAGTGACATTTCTTCAATGTTAGTGTTTGTTATATTATTTTCTTTCCATTAATAATCATTCCGATGATAATTGAAAAGTACAACAGAGAATTACAAAGAGTAATTTGACTTTTCTCAAAAATAACACACTGCATTTAACAACAGAGAATTACAAAGAGAAGGTGTTACATACCAATACTTTCTTCTCTATTGAAAAGTTTTTCCAAGAATGACTTTAGAGACTGATATATATATAGGCTGCATGCATGTTGAGTCAACTTTGCTTGTCAAAAGCATGTGCTACACTTCAAGTCTTCAAATGGTAATAGATTGACAAGAAAACTTCAGTTGGCTGGTACATCAATTTTTCAATCTAACAAATGCAATGTTCCACTTTCTTGAGTCAACATAAATCATGCACCAAATAACTTCTAAGCATTCAAATGCTCCATGACTGCCATGATTGTGAATGTAGTTAAAATTGGCTATAACACGTTACAGATTATCAATCTTCAACTTCTTCAACAACAGTGGATAATTTTTTAAATGAAAAGTGATTGCCATGAGAGGAAACCATAATATTGTTCTTCATATTATAAGGGGGAACACACTAAATAGCTCTTCATATTATGAGGGGGAAAACACTAAATAGGAAAATGGTGTAGGTACTAACAATTTTTAAGGTTGAAATAGCAGCTAAATATGGAGCATCCGTGTATTCACAATAACAGCACCACAGCTTGGGTTCCAATTGCCACAATGAATGAATGAAAAAAACATAAGACAGAAACTTGCTGTTTCAGCATTACTTGGCAATATTGGGGGAACATTTTATTGCATGGCACTTCTAAAAAGAAAAAAAGGAACAGAAAAAAGATAAGCATAGATAAATAGCAAGTAAATAACACTCATATAGTGATTTGAAAGAAGGCATATTATTTTTCCTTTGATATATTACAAAAAAGAATCATAGAGAATTACAAGAATTGATTATCTCCTGGCCTTTATGTCTACTAGGATCAAGGGCAAGAGTAATTGCTTGAATCATGCTCTCGGCGTCAACTTCAGTAGACATTATGACTTGCATGTTTCTTTAATGATCTACCGTAACAATATGCTGCACTAATTGAGAAATGAGGGGGATGGGGGCAACCCTGCATAGCATTCAAGGAAAATTGGGGCCGCTAGAACCGCCTCTGCCTCCTATACTCAACCCAAACATGGACCACGTGAATCAACGAGATCCTCATAAGAAGGGTTCAGTGACGTCGTCGTCGCTATGTCCGATCGACGACATCCTCTGAGGAAGGGATTGGTGACTTTGTCGTTGCCATGTCCTCTCTCAAGACAAGTATGGTCACTGAAACAAGAAAGAAGTGCTAAGAAAATTGAAGAAAGAAAAAGGGGAAGAGAGCGAACGAAAGCACAACGCCGTCGCGTGTTTAACGAAGTGCCAATTTAATGACGTGTCATTTATTTCCATATGGCAAGATTTCATTGGAGGACAGGAAAGGCCATAGGAGAGTAATCGACAGGAGATTTTGATCCCATGTGAATACTGCTCTGTGAAATTACTACTTATAATTGCAATTAAGCACAAACGTAAAAAAAATGATACATTTTAGAATGCTTTCACACTTCTAATCTTATTTTCATAGTTGTCAAATTTCTTGCTATAATTAATAGCAAATAAAATGAACACGGAATGGTAGAGATGAGGAGCTTCTGTATAAAGATAAAAAGCAAGTTGAACATGGTAAAAAACAACTACTTGTAAAGGAGAATGCGTTGAAGTATGACACTACATGTCTATATCATATTAATTCCTAATAGAGAAAAGGTTTACTGGCTCTCTAAACCCTACTTCAAAAGTAGTTTCCTATGAGTGGTGCTCGTGAGGAGGAAAGCAACGAAGAAACAAATAGGAAGTTGGGCATTCGGGTGAAAAGAAAAACTGAGAGAAAAACGGAACAAAGCTTCTGAGAAAGAAAAAAAAAGGGGAGATGATGGAAGTAGAAAAAAAAATATCAAATCTTCGAATTTTCCCCATCTCCACCCTGAACCAAGCCACTAGCCACCAGAATATGCACACCTGGCCAACTCAAAGCATCCCAGAACAAAGCAACTTAACACAGCACCATTATCCTCCCTGCATGGTCCCCAGGCCCCTCCAATGCTGCTCAACCCACCAAAGCAACCCTCTCACTTCTCGTCTCGAAAGCAATAGCCATGCACGAACCAAGTTTAGCTCCAGCACAGACCCAACAAGCTTCTTCCATTCCTCGTACCTAAACACTCAAGCAACTAACAGTCAGAATCTAGCACCAAACTTGAGCCCCTAGTTGTGTCCACAACAAACAGAGCACTCATCATGTTTGTGATAATGGATAAGATAACACCTTATCTTAATTATGTTTTGTCTAGAATTTAGTTTTTTTACTTTATGTTTCTATTACACTTTATCTTTATTATTATCTTATATAACAATAACTTCTATATAATAAAACCTTTGACCATCACTCAAGTTAAGTGCATCAGGCCTTCTATTCAAAACTTTTTTTGTTTGGTCCTTCATTTTACTCACTTCTCCATTTACTACAAAGGCTACATAATACAAGTGCCATCAGTGGCAGAGTTAAGACCCTGAGATTAGCGATTGTAACAAAAATATATTTAAAATTTACTAAAAGATATCTTAACATATATAAAAACTAAAATCAATTAACTATTGTGATTGTAATTAAAAAAAATACCTTTTATACTTATCCTCTTCATGATTTCATATTTTAAAATTATTGAATAATAAGCTCATTGTCTATGCCGTTAAATACATCATTTTTAATGTAAGTAACTAAACAATCATTAATCCATGCATCTCCAATTCTGTGCTGCTTTAAAAAATTTGATGCATCATCATGAGGATTAATTTTATTAGAGAATAAAATTGGTGCTCATCATGAGAAATTGATTTTCTTTTAAGGAATTTATCCATACTCTATTAAAAAATAAAAAAATAAAAGTAAAACTAAGAAAAAAAAACAATTAGAGAAGAATGCACTACTTTTTATTCGATGAAATTGTGAGTTAATGATTGAAAATTTTAGATGACCTCGTAAGTCTCTATTAAGATTCAAGAAGGAGAAGATAGAAAGATTGATACTAACTATAATAGGTGAGATGGTAATTATGAAATAGTAAAGTCTTATAAATTATAAATAACCTCAATTAAAAAAGGAAAGAGAGAAAAAAAGGAAAAGAAAAAGAAAGTGAGAAAAAAAAGTGAGATATATGAGATATAATTTTGTTATGATAAGTTTAAATAAAATCTTTATACCTAATTAAGAATATTAGTGGGTCATATTTTAATAATTTGAGTGGGCACTTTATAAATAAAAAATATTATTTTAATTATTTTTTTTAAAGTCAGGGCACCCTCAGAGCAACGCGGATCCACCACTGGGTGCCATGGCCGCAGCACAACCTCACCATACAGAGTAACAGACTCGTGCCAGCTCTCACCGTGACTCCTCCAGGCACAGCCCTCAAATGGGTTCAGGTTCACGCACATCACCTTCATTTCTTCAAACCACCACTCAACAAAAAGCAGCACAAACACCAGCAGCTTCTCCGAGTCTCTCACACACCAAAGCAACGTTCTCCATTCTCCACCCAGCTGTGAACGTTCCCTTTTTTGCAATTGCGGGCCCTCCTCCTCCTTCTTCGGCTGGTTAATTTCATCCCTTCTTCTCCCTCAACCAAGCATACACAATTGCCCTGCTCAACAATTGCACCCACGAATTGCATTATTTGCTAGCAATGCAAATATCTTTTCTCTTTCTAAATCAATGGCTCCACTTTTTTATTTGCTATAAAAATTAGTGGCTGGACTTCTATCGCATTGTGTGTCGGTAGTTTCAATCTTCTGTTGGAAATATCAAATTGCACAATTTTACTATTCAAGAATCAGTTAATTGTGTTACTGGATTATTAGGAACAATGGAAGTTTAGATGAATATTATTTGTTTCACTTGCTTAATTAAAAAATTGATGAAAGAAAATACGTGGTGGGATATACTAATAGAGTGAATCATGATAGTGGTGCATTTTAAACCATAAGATGGAAACTTAAAAACAGCTCAAACTACTAAGACATCTTTGATATGATCATATTTAAACTTTAATTTATGAATGTGAAAGTCAAAATTTTTATTTTATTAATTTAAGGATAAATTGGTGAGTTAGTTCCTAAGGCCTCAAAAGTTTCATATATATATATATATATATAAATGCTAACATCCTCCTATTGAATTTTACATTAGTAAATGTTAAAAAACGTCACCTTTTTTTTGGACAATGAAGTCCTATTTTTAATTTTTAAAAACAAAAAATCTAAAAATATATAAGACATTTTATTAATCTCTCTTCTTTTTTCCAATAATTATTTTTTTTTCTTAATTCATTATTTTTATTATTCTTTTCAATTCACTCTCCCTCTTCAAGAAAAAAAGGAAGAAAAAGATAGTGTTTTAAAAAAAAGGGAAAAGAGATTCATAAAATATCTTAAATATTCTTCCATTTTTTTTAAAAAAAATAAAAAATAAGACATTATTATCCAAATAAAAAAATGAAACTTACTAACATCCACCAATGTAAAAATGAGTGAAAGGATGCTAGCAATCCCCATATATATATATATATATATAAATATAATCTTGACAAAAATTCCAATAATTTGATCCATTAAAGCAGTTATTCTATTATAAATGTTCATATTAGATACTTATAAGAGTATGATTCAATGGTAAGTAAAAGAACAAAAAAAAAAAAAACACACAAAAAAAATGTTCATATAAGATAAACAAAATCATGTCCATAATATTTTGAAATGTTACAACTTCAATGTTTTCACCATATTCAAGATATAATGAAATCATAACATAATGCAAAATTTTTGCAATTGTATTACATATGATATCTAGTCGTTTGATTGTCTAATCAAAAAAGGAAGAAAAAGGTATGTAGTTCATTTCCACAAAAAAATACAACATTGCCTCTAGAGTGAGACGCTTTGGAAGTGGATGGTGCCTACCCTATATCATTCATTTTCATATACTGCTCTAGATACCACAATATATGTTTGTACAAAAAATTTTTTTTCTTTTTTTTTGGTAGAAACAAGGGTCTAAAAGCCCCATATAACATTTAACTACTAGTGCATCATCAGAGCTATTTTGTACAAAATTCCCCCATTTTCTTATCATGTATCTCATAGTCCAATCTAAACTGATGCAGTTATTTATACCATAATATTTCATAAGACATAAACATGTATACTATAATTTGTTTCCAGTAGATGGACACTAGACTAATGAAAGAGAACAAGTTCTACTAGAGTTAAGAAATCATCAGTGTATTGTTACATCCATTGTAACATAGAAAGCTAGTATATCACTTCTTGATAAGGTTATCCAATCATAGACTACAGTGGTTCAAGGAATTCAACATGCCTCTAGCAAATGCCAGTATCTATCAATGGTGCAGCACCTACGCGAAGAACGTCAGTCTTCAATGTGTATTCATTATGTGCAGGCCTCTTATAGACAATGCATGGACATGTGGATATCAAAATAACACATCAACATTACCTTTAGTTTCCACTATTGGAGCCTTCAACAGCTCTGTCCCTCTTCTGTAGAGACCCTGTCAATGAATTTCCTAGTGAAATTATTATTTGGATTACAACAAAAACATTGGTGACCAAACTACGCATCCGAGGGAAGTGAAGAAATGCTAAAACAATTCAAGCGGAAGATAAACTATTTGATAGACCCCTGAATCATGTGTATTTGAGGAAGGGTGGGGTGCAGGTGTATGAAAGGAAAAATAGAAGAGGCTAGAGGAATGTTATTGGCAGCAGAGAAGAAGCCAAAAGACCAATTAGTAGAAGGAATTGGAGGAGAGGAGTTTGTGACTAACAGCCATGCCAATTGGCAGCCACTAATTGGAGGGAAAGGAGATTTTGCTATCATGCTAGAAAGCAAAGGAGAGGCAAATATAATGATGAGGGGAGAGATGAGTGGGGACAGAGAATTTTGAGGAAAGAAGGCCAAGGGCCTAGGTTTGGGGATCTATTTTTGTGTGTACTTTCCAGGAAAGACTATCTTGTTCTTGGTGGGAGGGCTTGTAATTTTCTTGTTTTGATTTTTGTGAGGAATTCTGGTGATATTTCACAGAGGTTTTTCTTCTCTGTTGTAAGGAGCCTGGCTCCCTTGTTATATATTTAGATACCAGTTCCTCTTTGTTATTGTTGCTATTGAATTGGCAAATTACATAAGTCAGGGCATTTAAATGCCTACAAAGAAATTAGTTGCGTCAGTGCTCATTCCTAAATTGATTAATTAAGTAAAGCTAGAGCAAATATATTTTAGTCATGGTACCAGTACTTGAGAACAAGAACTAAACTAGATTGAAGACCCCAAGTCGCATATTACTTAGTACTTATCATTATCATTGTTTTTTTTTATTCTTGGGAGAAAGAAGGAAAAGATTAAAAAATGTTGCTTCATTAGAAGTTAAATTTCTCAAAATTCAAAAGTTAACAAAGCAATTGGAGAGTTCTAACCTCTTGAATCAAAAGAGAACTCGAATGCTCATCAATTGCATTTTGCCCATACAGAAGAGCTATGCTTGTTAAGACACACCAATCTTGGGATGATGAGGGCCATCACCAAATTGATAGAGCCTCAAGATATTAGTAACACAATATGCCTTTAGTACGCCATGTGAAAAGTGTAATGTGAATTTGTCATTTTAGTGTAGGTAACAGATCGAAGGAAAAGATAAGTCACCATAGAATTTGATTGTGAAAAATAAAGGTTTACAATAAACAATGAGATGAGTGCTATGGAGATTTCTGGTGAAGGGCTATCGGTTGAGGAGGAAGATTTGGTAATGCACATTACGAGAAAGATCAAGATGAATGAGACGAGTGACCCCATTTATGATAATATGGAGACTTCAGACACAATTTTGCATTTAGATGTGGTGTTGCAATAAAAAGATGTTACTTGCATGGAGATGGGAGTGGAAGTTGTTCATGGAAACCTTGTTGAACAGCATGATCGTATCTCCTATAAAGATACTCTCATGGGAATGGAAGGCTATGAAGAGCCTATTGATCCGAAAGAGATAGTGAAAGCAGTGACAGATGACATGTACAAAATCGATGCTTTGGAAGATATAGTGGATGATATAGCCCATGATTATAATCCAAATCCCTTTGTAGTAGTATCCTTAGAGGAGTACGGAGACTGGTGCAAACCCTGGAAGTACACACTTATTCTGAAGCTCCTGGGAAAGCGCCTTGGGATAAAAGCAATTGACCATTGACTTTAATGACGCAGGTCAAGGAAGGGTTCGGTGAGAATTTGGATGTGAATGAAGATTTTTTCCTGGTTTGGTTTATTGACGAGGAGGATTATAAACATGCCTTGTTTGAAGGCCCATTGAGGGTGGCGGACCACTACCTTTTAATTCAGAGATAGAGGCGTTCTTCAAACCCAAGACAAAGATCTGAAAAAAAAATGGCAGTGTGGACACAAGTTTCTAATTTACCAATTGAACTATACAACAAGAAATTTCTTTGGCGAGTAGGATCCTACCTTGGCACCATGCTTAAGATGGATGATCACACCGCTATCCATTCTAGAGGAAGATTTGCTAGAATCTGTGTTGAACTTGATCTTAGAAGACAACTTGTCCTAAAGTTTAATACTCTTGGTCAGGATTTCAGTTTGGAGTATGAAGGACCGTATCTAATTTGCTTCAAATGTGGTAGGTACTGACATAGAATGGAGAACTACATGGAAATTCACACGCTAATAGAACCAACGCCAATAGGAACAGCTCAGAATCCAACCATTGATGACAACATGCAATACCAGAATATCATAGAAAAACCAATTCTGGATGACGTTACTCATGGGAGACAAAATAGTGGTACTAGTAATGGAGTGGAAAATAATGGCAGAGGTGATGTAGGGGCCGTTAAGCCTATGAATGATGAAGGAACTGCCCTTTTTGGGCCGTGGATGTTGGTAAAGAAATTTCAAAAAAGGAGAATTCTTGTTTCCTCTTTTGCTTTTGGTTATCAAAGAGAATTCCTGTTGAGAAGGGTAAAAGCCAATCCAGAGATAAGATTTAGCAATTGACTGAGGCCCATCAAGGATTTAGATTTGATATCTCAATTCTCAAATGGAGGAAGTCCTGAGGGAATACTCAAAAAGAGAGGTGGATAATGACACTCCTAATAATGGGCCTTTGAGCCAAGGAAGCAAAGAAAATAGTCTGGGTAAAAAATCTCAAAAAAAAAAAAAGAATCCCTCTGTTGGACAGTATACACTAAAGATTAAAAAGCTCCCTATAAAAGATGTGATTCACCAAGTGGAAAAGTTTACTCCTAAGAGTGTCCCCCAAACTGAGTCAAAATTCGAGTATGGGAAAAATGCAGCTAAGAATAAATAAGCAATTGGGCCTTCCCAGAAGACATTGCTTTTAGTCCGCATCTTTATAAAAAAGAGATGCTGAATATGGATACAAAGAAGCCACCAGATCCTGGTTGTGGACTCACTCTCGAGGAGGCTCTTAAATCGAATGATGATATGCGTAGCATGCAAGAAAACTCCTTAGTGAGGAAAGAGGAATCTCATTTCCTATGCGAATCCTAAGTTTTTGCTCACTCTCTTCTTTCTTAGTTATCCATGAATATGATCATTTGGAATTGCAATGGAGTAGCAAGTAGGGGTTTTCCTATGTTAATTAGAGGCTTAATGATTCAATACCATTCTCACTTGGTAGTTCTTCTGGAAACTCACCTTAGTGGAGCCAAAGCCAGAATGGTCATAAATAATATGGGTTTTTGATGGATTTCACCTAGAGGATGCTAAGGGCCACTCAGGGTGTATATGGTGCCTTTGGTACAAAAAAACTTTGAATGTCCAAATCCTGACCAGTCATCGGCAATTTGTCCATATGAAAGTTTCTAGAAATTCAGAACCTTCTTGGTTTCTCAAACTGTCTATGACATCCCTCAAATTGGACTGCATAGAGAATTTTGGTCAAATCTTAGCATTCTTGCGGATAATATATCCGGACCATGGTTCGTAAGGGGAACTTCAATGCTATTATCATTGTCACTGATTCTTCTAGTGCAAATCATTAGCATAATGATTCCCATCTCTTCAGAAACTGGTTCTTCATTCAGGGCTAGCTGACTTGGATTTTATAAGCCAGAATTTTACGTGGTAGAGAGCTAACATTAGAAAATGCCTAGATAGAATAGTTTGTACAATTTGGGTTGAAGACTCAGATTTGAAGAAAGCTTAGTTAGACTTCTGCCTAAAATCTGACCATGTTACTCTCCTCCTCCAAATGGAACAAATTTCTAGTCAAAATAGAGGTTTAAGACCTTTTTGTTTTTT
This sequence comes from Castanospermum australe, assembly GCA_019955255.1. Lineage (NCBI taxonomy): Eukaryota > Viridiplantae > Streptophyta > Magnoliopsida > Fabales > Fabaceae > Castanospermum > Castanospermum australe. The sequence goes on along the minus strand of NSJW01000594.1, from coordinate 205,914 downwards.
AGCCTTTTGGTTAACTCATGATGATTTTTCCAAAGTGGTTAAAGATGGTTGGGTTCCGTCAAGTGATCTCCTATCTAATATTCAAAACTTCACAAACAATATCCAATCTTGGAACAAGGAAGTCTTTGGGGATATCTTTTGAAGAAAGAATAAGAATTACTTAGAAGGCTTTAAGGTATCTCTTGAAAGCTATCTATTGAGAGTAATGTGTTTTTGGAGGAGTTGCAACAGAGGCTTCTGGCTTGATTATGAATAAATCATTATCCAAGAAGAAATTCTCTAGCAATAGAAAAAGAAATCTCGCAGATAAGGGATAGAAATACTAAATATTTTCATGGGTTAACCGTTACTAGAAGGAGGAGAAACAACTGAATCTCTCAAGGACAATAATGATAACTGGATTTCATATCTTAAGAATATTAAAGCTATTGCTCTAGATTTTTACCAGCAACTTTACACAGATGACATGAATGCTACTCCATATATTCTCTCTAGTGCATTTCCAAGCTTTTCTGAAGCTGAATGTAACTCCCTTAAAGCTTCTATCTCTAAAACCCCTGTTCTCTATGGGAGGATAGAAAGCCCCGGGACAGGATGGTATTCATGCTGTCTTTTATCAGTCTCAATGGGAAAACAGTAACTTTTTTGGTAGTTAGTTGGGTGAGAAATATTTTGGATGATCCAAGAAAATTGAAGGAAGCTAAATAATACTTTTATTACCTTGATATTTAAGGTTGACCATCCAGAACATATCAAACAGTTTAGACCAATTAGCTTATGTAATGTCACTTATAAACTAATGACTAAGCTTATTGCCTCTAAACTGAAGAGTATAATGCCTAGACTGGTAGCTCCAGCTCAAAGCAGTTTTGTTCCAAGAAGACTTAGTGCTGATAATATCTTTGTAGCCCAGGAAGTCATTCAATTCATGAGAAGCAATAAAGGTTCTCCTGGTTAGATGACTATTAAGATAGACTTAGAGAAGGCTTATGATAGACTTAGATAAGAGTTTGTCAAAGACACTCTTGTTGACGTTGGTTTTTATGCTATGCAAACATCACTCCTACCTAAAAGCATTTGTGAGAAAGTTGATCAAGCTTGCAAGAGTTTCATCTAGGGTCCTATTGATAATCATTATAAAATTCCTATTCTTAGTTGGAAGACCACATGCCATCCAAAGAATTCAGGTGGTTTGGGCTTTAGACACACCAGATGTATGAATGGTGCTTTCATGATGAAGCTGGGATGGGGATTAATCCATAAACGTAATGCTCTTTAGGTCAAAGTTATGAGATCTAAATATAATTGTAGAGATGGTATCCTTCCTACAATGAAAAAGCAAAGTAATTCCTCTAAAGCATGGCAAGGTATCCAAAACTTTTGGAATTGTTTGCACAATAACCTCCTCCTGAGAATTGGCAATAGTAGAACTATTAAATTTTGGACAAATCACTTGTTGCCAAGTATACACTCTCTAGTGGATTTCAACCCCAGGAATTGGATGATATTAATCTTGAATCCAATATCTCGGTGTTTTCTTTGCCTGAAGGAGATTGGAATTGGAACATGAATTGGATGTCCTTCTTGAGGACTTTTGTGATATTATTCAATCTATTAAACCCCCAACAGCGAATGCTCCTCCTGACACAATTGCTTGGCTCCCCTTGTTCAAAGGAGATTTCACGATACGGTCTACATATGGTGCTTACGATAACATCAACCTATAGGACAAAGATCCCCTATTTTCACTCCATTTGGAAAATGGATACTCCGCAAAGACTGATGTCTTTCATGTGGTTGGTAGCTAATGATATACTCCTCACAAATTCTCACCGAGTTAGACGTCATCTAACTAATAGGGATACTTGTCGTGTTTGTGATTTAGCTCTGGAAACCACCTTGCATATACTTAGAGATTGTTCTAAGGCTCGGGAGGTTTGGAACTTACTGCTTCACCCTTCGAAACAAAGGGAATTCTTCTCAACTCAATTGAGAAAGTGGATCTCTTACAACTTGGGGAGTTACTTGGGCTATGCTTATGATGGTAGCTGGAGTCTTCTGTTTGCTACAACATGCTCCTCATTATGGTGAAACATAAATACTCTCATTTTTTATCCCAACAACCAGATTGCTAACTTGCCTCATCACATTGTGATGCTGGTGAAAGATTATGACCATGCTTTAATTCTTCATGGAAAAGCTAGTCAATTAATCCCTCAATATAATCTTCTTTGGATCTCCTGGATTGCTCCTCCTAAAGGTTAGGTCAGAGTTAATGTCGATGAATTTGTTTATGTGCAACAAAACAAAGTAGTGTGCGGGGGCTTGCCAAGAGATGATAAAGATGGCTTTATTCAAGTGTTTGCGGCTAACCTTGGCTCTTGTTCTATCACGGTAGTTGAAATGTGGGCTCTCTATTATGGCCTTATGTTAGCTTTCAACATGGGATTCCGAAAGGTGATCATTGAGGCTAACTCAAAATGTGCCCTTCATATTCTACAGAGCAATGTACTTCCATTGCATCCTTGTGCACCTATTATTTCCTTGATTCGTGATCTCCTTCACAAAGATTAGGAAGCTGTTTAGCAGCATACATATAGAGAAGGAAATGGTTGCATAGATCTGCTGGCCAAGCACGATCATACTATTGCCTTAGGCTTTCAGACTTTTAGCCGCGTCCCTCCTTTTATTTTAGTTTCTCTTTTTTGCAGATATTTTAGCCTTAGGCTTTCAGACTTTTAGCCGCGTCCCTCCTTTTATTTTAGTTTCTCTTTTTTGCAGATATTTGTAATGTTTTGATGGTTTTGTAGTTATTTAGTTTGAGCACTTTGCCCTGTCGTTCACTCAAAAAAAAAAAAGTCACCATAGAATTCCTCTACCTTAATTAATGTTGTTATAGCGTGCTTTGCATTCTAACGAAAAGTAACTAAATTTATAGAAAAACATTTAACATTTACAAAATGCCACCAATTTTTATTTAAATTAAAAAATAATTAAAAAATCATTTTTGATAAAAAATTGGTCTTTGAAATTAAGATTAGGTCCAAGAATCTAATTATAAATAAGTAAGGATAAGAACTTAATTTTTCTATACTCCTAATATATCTATCCTAAGACAGTTATTCTAAAGCCAATTGTGCAACTTAATAACTTCAAAAAAATATTTATTTTACCTCTAAAAAAGTAATAGATAATAAATAATGATTAAAATAAAGAAAGAATTAAATAAAAATATTTACAATTTTTACTTACCTTACATGCTAATATATCCTCACATGTAATGAAAAATCAAAATTATGTAATTCTTATAAAAAAAAATTTTGTGATGAAGGCTTTTCATTAAAATTAAAAAAAATATTTAAATAAAAATAAAAATGTTTGATTGATTAATTGGTTAATAGCTTATACTACAGTATTGAGACATAAATTAACCATAGAGTCATTCTTTAATAAGTAAAGGAGATTTACTCTTCAGATAAAAGAGATTTACTACTCAGGTAAGGGAGACCTACTCCACAAAAACTTTAACTCATTTATTGAATTATTGACTAACAAAGTTTATATATATATATATATATATATATATATATATATATATATACTTTTTAAAAAAAATACTAGCTCATATCAAAGTGGAGAAGAATCACAATTTACAGCTAGAGAGTAAGATATAATTTTAAATAAAATACACAAAAGATTATACAATTCACTATGGAAAAAAATAAAGTAACAATAAAGAAAGATCTAAGTAACTGAACTTGATCAAAACTTAAATAATAAGAAAATAAAATAAATGCAGCATACTAATATAAGACTCTAGATTGAAACAAAGCATGATATACACTATTGATTAAAATAATAAAATAAAATGGAAACAAGCTATATATCAAAATAAACAAACATAATAGTAATAACGAAAAAAAGAATATTAATATAAGAAAAAGAGAAGAATGAGGTGTGATGACTGAAATTGATTCATGGGTGGCCACATTCAAGAAATTAACACATAGTTAATCAAAAGAAGATGAAAAAGTTTTGTATATAAAAAAGAAAAGAAGTCTGTTGTCAATAAATCCATCTATATCATGCTCCAGAAACCATTCAACTTCTAAGACTTCTGTCATCACGGAACAAACAAGAACCAATTAACATAACATACTTTGTAGAGCTATTACCTACACCAAGAGCTACATATCTTGTCTATGCTTTTTCCAAAGCCATCAAGTGAATTAAAATTGAAATAACATAACTTAATCTATTCATATAAAAGCTTATCAAAGAGGGAAGAGAAACTTATGTACTTAACAACTATCATTTGTTTCATGAGAAACATGGCCATGCAGGGGACAAGCAAAGATGAATTAGAATTCACAGAAACAAGCAAAATATGTCAAAAAGTTACACCCAATGAAGAAGTTGAACTGGTGATTAAAAGAATCAGTCGACATATACGGGTAACTGCAACATGTAATAGACCTTAACTGAAACATGTAATAAACCAACAAGAAATTCTATATTTGTGAAAACTGTTCACTTTTTAAAGTCAGTCTTAGGTACTGGTTAGGAGTCTTAACCAGCGAAACTCCTACAAAGATTTTATTTGTTTGTTCGCACATAGGAACTACTATTTTCATTGACAAATCTATAGATTATTGACTAGTGAAAGCATAAAACTAGTATCCCAAATTTGATATACATATATCAGGAAAGGATGTTTAAGGTATGAAGTTATATTAATAGAAAACATAAGCATAAATAATTATTATTGGAAAGATATAATTTTTTTTCAACAATTTATATCATTATAAACTTATTTACTAAAAAATTTCATTGTAAATTAATAAAAAAATATATATTTCCATATCATTTAAAAGAAACAGACAAAATAATAATATATGTGAAACGTTAAAAAAAATTTTTACAAGTATCCAAGATAAGTAATATTATCCCGTTCTATGTTAGTCTATTAAACAGGTACTCATGTCCGAGCCTTGTTGCATGTAATCCTTGTGAATCTATGTGGATGTGATGATTTTTGTAATCCCTATATGTGATTTTTTATCATTAAGTTTAGCCATTTTTTTCCCAATGATACATATTTGAGAACTTGCATTAGACTCCCATACATAGATAAGGATTTGGATTCTTTTATAATTATCTCATTATACAAAAGTAAAGACCCAAACTTCTTATATGCGCTATCAGTCACAAACACCCAAACAATAAAAATTGTGTTGTTACTTTCTGATAATAAACATAAAGAGATCCAAATTATACTAATAAATAATAACATGACGTATTATTTAGAGAAACCAAAAATATCTCCATAATTTGAAAACAATTAATTGAGTTGGTGTTTTTTTATAGATATAAATTAATTAATCTAGTTTATCATTCCCATGAAATGCAAACATTTATACATATTTTAAATTATTTATTAGATCATTTACAAAAGTTTTAATATTTTTCAGTAAAAATAGTTTCATTTAAATTATCTTCATATTTATTTTACCTATAGTAAAAGGGAATTATCTTAAAATCATGAGAGAAAATTTCATTGGATTGGGTTAGTGTTCATTGTACCTTATCTAATAGTATCATCTAAATTGGGATAATGTTAAATGTATCTTATCTAATAGTTGTATCTTATCTAATAGTTGCACATTGTAATAGTATTCACTCAAGTCAATTTTACTATATGTATACATAGATGGATAGATTTGCTGGTCAAAATTCTTTGATTTTTTTGTATATAAAAGTAATTAACATACATACATATAAGTTTAATCTTATCGTAAAAATAAGAAAATTAAAATGTCATATACCAAAAAAAATGGCACCAGATGATGATGATCTGTATTGTTTCAAGTTCTATTTGTAGCAGTCATTATCTTTTGTATTATGCAAAAGGAAACAAGCAATATCTATCTCTTCTTAGCTCGTCCTACTTGTGTGTTTCTCTATCTTCAAGATGGATTCTTCTAAAGCTTCCAAGAAGGAGGACACCTCGACAGATCAGTTCCCTCATGTACGAGTCAAATTCTCTCTCTTTTTATATTCATCTTACGCATGGCTTGTTCTTTCTTAGTCTTTTTGTTCCATTCGGTTGCCATTTCTTATTCTTTGGCCATGCATCGCATTACAGTTTTCTGTGAATATTCATACGTTCATTTTGGAGAATTTATGGACGGATATATGCAATGTGTTCTTCAACCCTCTTTGTTTTTTAAAAGCACTATTTTGTGAACTTATTGTATCTTCACAATGATCCATATTATTGGCAGCACTGCATGATGATTGACGAATCATGTACTTCTCATGCGTCAACTTTTTCATTCCAGGATGAATACTCCCTTTTCACTTATCTAAACAATTTATCTCCAATAAGGTAGCCTGTCAAGACTTATCATGGAGCACAAGATTTTGATCTTAGACTACTTCATCCTCCATCTCTTATATAACCATGTATTGCTTCTCCCTGTGAAAGATTGTTTTTTGGAAGGTTCAGTGACAATGAAGGCGAGAGTCTTACCAGATCCTTATGATTCCAAGAAATTGAGTAAAGAACCTTTGCTTTTGTTGGAGGAATCTAAGAAGGTTCATGAAGGAAAGCCAACATATATTGATCAACAAGGAAAAAGACTATATATTGAATGGCCTTCCCAAGAATGTAGAAAGCTAAAGTCCAATTTGTCTACAGTCATTGTTTTTGGGAAACAACATTGTCACGATTTGTTTTCACAAGTAGCCATAGGTTCTTGATGTTTAGATCAATAATGTGGGTATGACTTGTACCATGTAGATTTCTCTTTTGTTTCTTACTTTGTTATTTATCCCCAAAATTAATTTTAAGATGCAGCATGTAGCAAATAGACTACAAAATCATCGTCATTGTACCCCTCAATTGACGCATGAACCTCTGCAAGATGTTAAAGAATGTGGAGATTGTGGTAAGATGGGTCTAACCATACATGTTGGCGCATAAAACATGTCATGTCAAGAGACGATTATAAGGTACAACTCACACTTTTTTTGTTTCTTGGTTTTTTGTAGTCCTCTTAGGGCAGCTTGACTTTTATATGAGTTTTGCTATGTCTATCGTCTACATCTATACGTGGGTGAATGTGTCTTTGTCTGTGTTTTCTATAATTTTAAGCCGAATAGGTTCATTCAAAAGTCAATAATTAGGCTTGAATATGCTTTTTTTTCATAGCGTACATATTCTTTAAGAGAATGGTAAATGCACTTTACTGACTGAGTTAACCTATGAAAACTAATGCTTTGGTGATCTAGTTTGCATTATGGAGCTCTACATGTACTGTGGAGAAATCCTTTTAAGGGAGTTAGCAGCAGTGGTACACTGCACATCACTGCAGCAAATGGGTAATTGTAGCTAGACATCTCTAATGTAAGCACCGTATTTGGAATCTGGCCTTTTAATAATAGTTTTCATTAATTAAAAATTAAAATAATTCTTATTTATTAAATTAGTGTCAATCTTGATGATGATGATGATGATAATAATAATAATACAATAATCAAGAATAAGATAAACTTAATCATGATACGGAATAAAAATAGGAATAAGATGATGAGTTTGAATTAAGATAAGAAGTAGATGACATCTTCTACTCAAGATAGAGTCCCCTGTTGAATTGGAGAGGTTCTCTTTACATAGAGGAGGGCATGGAGAGAAATACAATAACACAGAGGAGAGAGAGCATGTAAAGAAGGAGAAAGTAGGATTGGGTGACATTGGATGCTGTTGGGGTATCTCTTTGAATTGAAGGTTTGGTAGGTATATACTCTTTTATCTCTGGTATTCGTTTAAAGTGAAGGGCTTTGCAATTCTTTCAGACTCATGAGATTATGTCTAATAAGGATGAGTTTCACATGAGTTCATGATGTCTCGTCATGTGGGTTTGGGTTTGTCAAAGTTTGTAGTCTCCTTCTTGTATGGTTGATCCCATCTTACCGCAATCTCCACATTCTTTAACATCTTGCAGAGTTTCAGGCGTCGATTGAGGGGTACAATGATGATGATTCTGTATTCTATTCACTAGACGCTGCATCTTAAAATTTTAGGGGTCAATAACAAAGCAAGAAACAAAACATCTATAAATACTGCCTCTCCTACATCCACATTATTGATCTAAACTTCATGAACTTATGGCTACCTGGGAAAATAAATTGTGACAATGTTGTTTCCCAAAACAACATGGGAAACAACATTTGGAAACAAATTGGACTCTAGCTTTCTGCATCCTTGAGAAGGCCATTCAACATCTAGTATTTTTCCTTATTGATCAACATATGCTGGCTTTGCTCGATGTACCTTCTTAGATTCCTCCAACAAAAGCAAAGACTCTGCACTCAATTTCTTAGAATCATAAGGATCTTTGGTAAGACTCTTGCCTTCATTGTTACTGAACCTTTGAGAGAACAGTCTTTAACGAGGAGAAGCAATACATGGTGACATATGTTCAAGAGATGGAGGATGGAGTAGTCCAAAATCAAAATCTTGTGCCCCACGATAAGGCTTGACACGCTGCCTTATTGGAGATAAATTGTTTAGATAAGTGAAAAGGGAGGATTTGTTATGGAATGAAAAATAAGAAGGATGAGATGTTCATTACTCATCAATCGTCATACAGTACTATATTAGTTGTTTCCTTTGGCATAAAACAATGACTGCTACAAACAGAACTTGAAACAATATATATCATCATCATTTGGAGCTGATTTTTTTTAGTATACGACATTATAGTTTTCTTTTTTTTACAATAAAATTAAACTTATGTGTATGTATGTTAATTATGTTTATATACACAAAATCAAAGAATTTTGACTAGTAAATCTATCTATGTATACATATAGTAAAATTGACTTTAGTAAATAGTAATTCAAACATTTAACACTATCCTAATTTATATGATACTATTAGATAAGGTAAAGTGAATACTATCCTAATCCAATGAAATTTTCTCACATGATTTTGAGATAATTTCTTTTTATAATAGGTACAATAAATATTACAAATAATTCAAAATAAAACTATTTTTAGTGAGGAATAAATGATCTAATAAATAATTTAAAACATATATAAACTTGTGCATTGCACAGAAATGATAACTAGATTATTTAATTTATGTCTATAAAAAAAATCAAGTCAATTAATTGTTTTCAAATAATGGAGTTTTTTTCGGTTTCCTTGGGAAATACGTCATGTTATTATTATTTATTAGTATGATTTGGATCTTTTTATTTTTATTATCTGAAAGTAACAATACAATTTTTATTGTGCGGGAGTTTAAGTCTAATAGTACATATAAGCAATTTGTGTCTCTATTTTTATATAATATGAGATAATTATAAAAAAATCCAAATCCTTACCTATTTATGGGAGACCTAATGCAAGTGCTCAAATATGTATCCTTGGGCAGAAAATGGCTAAACTTAATTATAACAAATCCCATATAGGAATGGCAAAAGTCATCACACCCACATGAATTCACAAGGATTTTCATGACAGAACTTGGAGATGGATACTCGTTTAATAAATGGACATAGGTGGGATCATATTACCCAACCTATAGGTATCCGTGATACTTGCAAAAATTTCTTTTCTTTTAATATTTTACATATTATGATTTCTCTTTTTCTTTTAAATGATATGGGAATATATATTTTCTTAGTATTTTATAATGAACTTGCAAAAATTTATATTCTTTTAACATTTTACACGTATTATGATTTTCTCTTTGCTTTTTAGATAATATGAAAATTTATATTTTTTCATTATTTTACAATGAATTTTTTTGTTGAATAAGTTCATAATTATATAAATTATTGAAAAAATAATTATATCATTTATAAAATTCTTTGTTAGGGCCAAGGGCTTTGAAAAACATCTTTGTAAGTTATGCAGAAAATTTTAAGGCATATAGATTATTAGATTTGGAATCTCATGTGATAGTGGAATCTGCTGATTTTGAATATTTTGAAGATAAATTTATTAATGATTCCATTAATCTAGGAGTAGAAACACTAAGAGTAACAAATTAATTTGTGTGAGCATAAAAGGAGTCAAAGAGCTAGAAAAGAAAAATCTTTGGATCTAGATTTTATTTCATCTCAATCTATTACTTTTGTAGTTGAAGGTAATAGAAATCTCTCTTCCCACACTTTGGCATGCAAATAATTTTATGGCTATGTTTTATATTATGCATGGTTCAATAAACCAAGCAGGGAGATTTGATAGTTCCTTCACGACGAATTTGCTAAACTTCATCTCATAGTATTATACTTATCAAACAAAAATTAAATAAAACTTTTTGGAGAAATGTTTGTAATATAAATTTTTACGTCTTTGCTGGCATTAGGATTCTTACATCCCTAGCATCAACATCCATTGGAGCATCCAACATTAGCCTTTTTTAAATTCAAAAAATAATTACTCCTATGATGTGCATTTGAAAAACTGGTGAAGAGCTTAGAGCATATAAAAATGTACAGAATATAATACATAACCTGATAACATTCACAATAACTTTTCAGACACACTGACTTTTTTGCAAGTGCAACCCCTTTTATGCCTTGCTATTGGGGGTGTAATAAGATTGACTTCCTCCTACAAAGAGGCCATTAAAATTGTCATTTTTTTCTAAAACAAAAAATATATAAAAGTGAATTACGAGGAACTTATACCATATTATTTGATGGAATATCAGTATTAAATTGTACAATCTTGGGGGTAAATGCAAGTGGATTACAGGATTCAATTTTTTGCTTCATATCATCAATTGTATCTTCATATTCTGGTCTATTTAGGCAGCCTTAATAACAATGTTTGGCACGACAGTATCCAGCAGCAAAACAATCATAATAACTACAAAGAAATCATATAATAATACACAGATACTGCATATCATATAAAATGAGATATTAAAACATAAAAAAACTTACTTATAGTTTCATACATGTAGTCTTCCTACAGTTGCATTTATACTAGTCAGATTTTTTCTTCCTATAGAGCAATTAATGTAGAACTTAATGATTTAACTAAACATATATAAAGAGCAAAAATTAATAACCAGGAGAAAGAACACAAGAATTGACTCTTACTTTGTGGGACATATACAGGGCTTAGTTTCATATTTTTAAGGATACTTGCAAGATATAACAACGAGGTGATAGGTTTGAACAAGCTAGGAGACTCAATGCTGACCAAATCTGCAACTGTTGAAGCATCAATTTCACACCTCTCGTTTCCAGGGCCAATTGATGATTGCCTATGATTCATGTTTGATGAAATTAAGCATTTCTCTATGTTTTCTAAACTCTGTGCTGAATGCAACCTAGTACCTGATGGCTTGGAACCTGGGAAGTTTTCACAAAATCATGTTGGAAACAAGGAAGTTGAAGGTTCAGACAACTTGTCCATCTATTTGCTTGAAGTTGCATTCAATGCCATATGAAAAGCTTTTGAATCTTTTGATGCAGTGGATGGAGCTGATGATATTGAATCTTCTGGAATAAGCATAGGAAGTGGGGAGTTATTACATTCCAGAACAGCATTTGATTCAACTTCCTCGAGTTGAAGGCGACGTCTAGGAATGATACAATACTTTTTGACTAAAAGAGTGACTAAAGTTTAGCTTTTCAAAGCACAAACTTGGCTAGAATGAATAATCTGGTAATATATTAATAGAAGTTAGTAACAAATTACTAGAACTCTCTGTTTGGACTGGTAATCAATTAATATAAGCAATAATTGATTATTGGCCTTTAAAATGGTGAGAAAATTTAATATTTTTGTAAAGAGGCAAGTGTTGGCATTTTCTGAGCCAAAATTGGAAAATTTAAACCTTGTAATCGATTCTGTTAAGCTTGGTAATCAATTACCGAGGGTGATAATCGATTATTGAGATGAAAAACTCAATTTTTGACTTGTTGATAATGAGAAATCCATTCCAAAGTTTCCATGAGTATTTTTAATGCGTTTTGAGAGTCCAAAATCTTTGAAAATTGGTCATCCACCTTGGTTTACACAAAGGTTCATTTGGGCAGACTTAATTAAAAATATTTTTGAGTAATGAGCTTAAACAGTGACAAAAATGATTATCCTCACTAAGAACCTAAGTCCTAGATGTAATCTGTGAAAATGCTTGGACTTGTTCTTCTTGTATCCTCAAATTTGTAAATTACAAAATCCTTGAAGCACATAAGCATCCACATTCTCTCCTTTTTTGAGTTAAGCATAATTAGGATATTTCATTTTCTTGCCTCAATGCTCACTCTTTTGCTAATTGGATTATTCTATAAGATATAATTAACTTAAAACCTGTAGTTAGTCCAAATGAATAATCCAATATCCCAATGTGCATGATTCATAAATATGACTCTAGAAGGTACATCATGCATAAATAAACCACATAGATGCTCCAATATTTGGTAATTAAGACACTTATCAAGAACTATTGGATATATTTTATAAATGGTACTACATAGAATTCATTGCATGATTCTTATGTGAAATGCAACCTAATAAAGTATATAATCATGCATAATCCAAGATAGACCATTAAGTACAAGTATGTAGAACACTCAACATCTATTTGTCCTTTATTTGTCATCATCAAAATATAACACGTTGAACCATTAGGGCTAACATCTATCATTTGTCTCTGTTTATGGATGAATGTTTTTTTGGTTTGTGTGTGCTTTTTCTATACGTTCAAGTTGAATAGATTCTCTCAAAGATCAATTACTAGGCTAGAATATGCTTCTTTTTTCAATAATGGAAAATGTACTTTATCAGCAGAGTTATCCTATGAATTATGAAATCTCATGCTTTGGTGATCTAGTTTGTAACCAAACAACTCTAGTTACAAAATTTCACCCATTCTTCTTATTAATGTGCACTTTTGGAAAAATTTTATGGACATGTGGAATTTACATTTTCTCAGTCAACTAATTGTGCCAAAAATTCTAACAGTTCTAATGAGATATCACATCAAAGTAATGGGGATGGTTAATTGATAATTGAATTTTATCACACTTAATTGTTGCAGTTGGTTAATGATTTTAGGGTTGTTTAGTATGTAATTAATGGTTTTTTGGTCCAAATTGGGCTTTGGGCTTTTAATTGGATTTAATTCATTTTCGTGCTAATTTTCCAGATTTACATTGTTCCAGTATTTTGATCATAACTTTTGTTCTAAGTATCCGATTAACCTCATTCTTCTTTCGTTTTGAAGATAACTGAAAGAGCTACAAATGGTATTTGAGGCTTGAAGGCCAAATTCGGACAAGAAGGTATCAAAATTGGAGCCAAAGTCAGTCACGAAATTCTAGAGCTATGTTTAGTTAATTTGGGCTTAACTTTGTAATTAGGAGTCCAAATTATATGGGACCAAAACCATTAGTTATGTTTTTTAATTTGGGCCAGTTTTGGAGCCCTGACCCTGTTTAGTTTTAGGTTTAAATAGTAGATTAGGGCAACACGAACAACAGCTTTTGATTTTTGAGAAATTTCGGATCTACACCTCTTCTCTTTTCTCTCTTCTATTCATCTTATTCATCTTTTTCTTTCTTTTTCGTTTTCTGTTTTGTGCACAGCCATGGTAGGCTAACTTTTCTAATTCAATCAACCCATGAGTTGAGATTTTTGCCGTTGAATCCAGAAGACCCATGCTTTCCATGAACTGAATCCGTTTCTCTTCCCCTTTTACTTGAATTGAGCAACACGATTGTGTACGTTGAATCCGAGCGGATGAGGTTTGTTCATGAGATTTGTTTATGATTTCTATATTTTGATCATTCAGGGGAAGGGATTAAATGTTAGATTTAATATTTAGGTTGATTAAACCAAGGGACTTAAAATCAAAACAGGTTGAAGTGAACACTATACGATAGCATGAGTGAACACGCCATGTGTTTGATTAAATGCTAGGTGATTATCTAGTAGATAGGGTTCCTATATGAATGCAGGGATTCCGATTTGTTTAGGGTCAACCATGAGATTCAGTAATTCTTTGTCCAGTGATGGATGTCCTGGAAACCTCAATTCTAGATTGGTTGATTGCTTTTAAATTATTAATTTCGTTTTATCTCTTGCTCTAATTTCGTTTTATATCTTGCTTTAATTTCAATCGAATTCAACCCCCCAGTTTATTGTTCTGTTTTTCAATTGAGTGATTTAGTCCTATGTAAAATTCCTTGGGAGATGATTCAGGTTGTTCTATATTACAAATTTCTTTATAAGCCTAGTTAATTTGAGTGAGTTCGACAGTTCACGTCAAATTTTGGCGCCGTTACCGGGGAATTTTTGCATTATTCTTTTGATCTCAATTATTGCATATTAACAATAGATTAGAGTAGAGTAGCTGCATTTCATTTTATTCCTTGTTCCACATTTGAGTAGAGTAGAGTAGCTTAGTAGTGTCGAAAGTGTCGAAAGAGTCGCAAATGTCGCATAATTAGACTAACCTGTGGAGTTAGGTGCTGAGGCTTGGTATCCAAAGTTTATCCACTATCTTGAGCAAAACTAACCCGTTTGGAGTTAATCTGGGGTCAAAATATTAAAATTCTTTCACTGGTATGAGTTTTCTTGCCAAATTCCATCGTTTAGAACCACTTTTTTAATTTTTTTGATTTTTGTGATTTTTAAAAATTGCCAAAAAAATTATAAAAAATCAAAAATACATTTTAGAATTTTACTGTGGTGGTCCCATAGTTTTTTAAAATTCATTTGATAGTGTTTATGATTTTATTTTGGCTAATTTCTTAGTGTAGTTTACATATTTTGTTTGCTATTAGTGTTTTTTGCCTGTTATGCCTTATGCTGTATGACTAGAAGTAGTAGCAACGCATATGACCTGATTGCTTTTGATCCTGAAATAGAGAGAACATTGCATGTTGCTAGAAGGGCTTCTAGGCTAGGTCATAGGATTGTTACTGAACTTGATCCTGAGTCTGAGCATATTCAGCATATTGAGTATTCTGTTTCTGTTCCATCTGTTAGTTTTCCTAGTTCTTCTAAGAGTGTAAATTTTTACTTATTCTAGTGGTAGTTTCATTAATTATGAGAGCATGGATAATAAAATTTTAAAGGAATTGGCTGCACCTGACGTTAACTATCAACCCTTGTGCATCCAATATCCTGATCTTAATGCTGACTTTGAACTTAAATATGATCTTATCCATTTGCTTCTCAAGTTTCATGGTGTTGCAGGTGAGGATCCACATAAGCATTTGAAGGAATGTGGTTTGTAGCTCAATGAAACCACAAGGAATTGATGAGGAGCAGATTAAATTGAGAGCTTTTCCTTTCTCTCTAGATGAAGGAGCTAAGGACTGGTTGTACTACCTTCAACTCTCATCCATTGGAAGCTAGAACGACATGAAGAGATTATTTCTAGAGAAGTTTTTCCCAGCCTCAAGAGCCACTGCTATCAGAAAGGAGATATGTGGCATAAGGCAAGCAAATGGAGAGAATTTGCATGAATACTGGGAGAGGTTCAAGAGGCTATGTGCAAGCTGTCCACACCACCAGATATCTGATCAGTTGCTGATAGTATACTTCTATGAAGGCTTGTTACCCATGGACAGAAATATGGTGGATGTAGCCAGTGGTGGAGCTTTAGTTGATAAGACACCTGCTGAGGCCAGAGAATTGATAGCAAACATGGCAGCTAATTCCCAACAATTCGGCACTAGAGCAACCAGCAGTGGGGTGTTCTTAATTCAAGCGCCCCCAGTCCAATATCACTGTGCCCAGAAACCAGCAATAGTGTCCAATACAGACCACCAGAGACTGGAAAATAGATTAGACGAATTGAACCAAAAAACCAAAACCAGAACCAGCAGAATTTTCCACAATACCAACATAGGCAGTTTCCACAACAACACAAACAAAATTTCCAACAGCCTGCACCTCCACAGCCAGTGCAACAACAGCCACCAGCACAATAGCAGACCAGTAGTGGTCCTTCACTGGAAGATTTGGTGAAGCAGCTTGCAACAAACAGTTTGCAATTCCAGCAGAGAACTGAATCTTCCATTCAGAATTTCCAAACTCAAATTGGGCAGTTAGCAACATCACTGAACCAGCTCCAACCCCAGGGATCTAACAACTCTCTTCCTTCACAGACAATTCCCAATCCGAAGGGAAATGTCAGTGCCATATCCCTAAGGTCTGGCAAGCAACTAGAAGAGCCTAAGCAAGCTGCAGTTGAGGCTGAACCAACCCTAGCAAAGGAGAAGATTGATGCCAAGAAAAGTGAAACATTGAAGCAAGGCACTGATGAGTCTGAAACCCCCATCCCTTTAACTTTCCCTCAGAGAGCCTTTCAATGCAAAAAGTTGGCAGAGAAAGCTTAAGAGAAGGAGATCCCAGAGACATTCAGAAAAGTTGAAGTCAACATGGTAGGCTAACTTTCCATTCAATCAACCCATGAGTTGAGGATTTTGCTGTTGAATCCAGAGGACCCGTGCTTTCCATGAACTGAATCCGTTTCTCTTCCCCCTTTACTTGAATTGAGCAACACAATTGTGTACGTTGAATCCGAGCGGATGAGGTTTGTTCATGAGGTTTGTTCATGATTGCTGTATTTTGATCATTCAGGAGAAAGGATTAAATGTTAGATTTAATATTTAGGTTGATTAACCCAAGGGACTTAAAATCAAAACAGGTTGAAGTGAACACTATGCGATAGCATGAGTGAACGCGCCATGTGTTTGATTAAATGCTAGGTGATTGTCTAGTAGAGAGGGTTCCTATATGAATGCAGGGATTCCAATTTGTTTAGGGTCAACCACGAGATTCAGTAATTCTTTATCCAGTGACGGATGTCCTTGAAACCTCATTTCTAGGTTGGTTGATTGCTTTTAAATTGTTAATTTCGTTTTATCTCTTGCTCTAATTTCATTTTATATCTTGCTTTAATTTCAATCGAATTAAACCCCCCCTGTTTATTGTTCTGTATTTCAATTGAGTGATTTAGTCCTATGCAAAATTCATTGGGAGACGATTCAGGTTATCCTATATTACAAATTTATTTATATGCTTGGTTAATTTGAGTGAGTTCGACAGTTTACGTCATTAATGAAATAGGATTTTCATTCATAAATATATCTAAGCATGGAGAAGAATATGAAAAAAGATGCATGTTTCTTTGATAATTTGCTTAGTAAAGGATTCAAATAATGTATAGGAGGAGACTAGTGCGGTCTACTAAAGTAATCCAAACTAATCTATTATAGAAATTTCAAAGGACAATGAATTGCAAGCATGATTGTCGTCAGGTATTTACATTTTTGGGTTATTGTGCCTATTAGATTTTGTTCTAATCCACTCCACCCCACTGATGCTTGCCCAACTCTGCAAGAAAGCACTGACGTGAACAGTCAAACTCACTCAAATTAACTAGGCTTGTAAAGAAATTTGTAATATAGGACAACCTGAATCGTCTCCAAAGGAATTTTGCATAGGACTAAATCACTCAATTGAAAAACAGAACAATAAACAGAGGGGGTTTAATTCGATTGAAATTAAAGCAAGATATAAAATGAAATTAGAGCAAGAGATTAAACAAAATTAACAATTTAAAAGCAATCAACCAACCCAAAATTGAGGTTTCAAGGACATCCGTCACTGGACAAAGAATTATTGAATCTCGTGGTTGACCCTAAACAAATCGGAATCCCTGCATTCATATAGGAACCCTCTCTACTAGACAATCACCTAGGCTTTAATCAAACACATGGCGCGTTCACTCATGCCATTGCATAGTGTTCACTTCAACCTGTTTTGATTTTAAGTCCCTTGGGTTAATCAACCTAAATATTAAATCTAACATTTAATCCTTCCCCTGAATGATCAAAATACAGAAATCATAAACAAACCTCATGAACAAACCTCATCCACTTGGATTCAACGTACACAATCGTGTTGCTCAATTCGAGTAAAGGGGGAAGAGAAACGGATTTAGTTCATGGAGAGCATGGGTCCTCTTGATTCAAATAGCAGAAATCTCAACTCATGAGTTGATTGATTAGAAAGTTAGCCTACCATGGCTGTGCACAAACAAAAAATGAAAAAGAAAGAAAAAGAAGAACAAGATGAACAGAAGAGAGAAAAGAGAAGAGGTGTAGATTCGAAATTTCTCAAAAATCAAAAGCTGCTATCTAGCTACCCTAATCTACTATTTAAACCTAAAACTAAACCGGGTCAGGGGGCTCCAAAATTGGCCTAAATTAAAACATAACTAATGACTTTGGTCTCATGTAATTTGGACTCCTAATTACAAAGTTAAGCCCAATTAAGTAAACATAGCTCTAGAATTCCGTGACTGATTTTGGCTCCAATTTTGACTACCTTCTTGTCCGAATTTGGCCTTCAAGCCTCTAATACCATTTGTAGCTCTTTGAGTTATCTGCAAAACAAAATAAGAATGAGGTTAATCGGATACCTAGAACAAAAGTTATGATCAAAATACTGGAATAATATAAATCTGAAAAAGTAGTACAAAGATGAATTAAATCCAATTAAAAGCCCAAAGCCCAATTTGGACCAAAAACCATTAATTACACACTAAACAGCCCTAAAATCATTAACCAACTGCAATAATTAAGTGTGATAAAATTCAATTATCTTATACCCAGACATACTCGATCTCAATCGTAATGATAAGGGTCATCAATATCCTGTTTAGTATACTTAAAACACCGTAGAATTTCAAACAGGGTGAGAACATAATTCTTAGTAGAATTTTAAGCCATAAAAATATTTAAAACAATCCATGATGAGTTCAGCTGTAAAAAGATACAGAATTTTTGAAATAAAACATAAATAAACAAGGAGACTTTGGATTAGTAATGTGTATTAAGGACAAAATACCTTCCTTTGGGTATTCTTGGTACCAACCTTTGGGTACTCATGTTTCCGCTTTTCTTTGAGCGTATAATTTCATACATATGGAACCAACCTTTGGTTCCCATACTTCCACTTACCTTTGCGTGTCATCAATCATTTCTTTTTTTTTTTTTCTCTTTTCTTTAGGCATTTTCCTTTGAATGCCCCTCTTTATAATATTAATCCTTGCATACACATAATCATAGCCAACTAATGACACAAAAGAAACTTTGAATACCGTGAATGTAACCAAATCTTTCCAGTTACAAAAAAATGAAATCAAGTTATATACATTCATAACAGCTGCTGAATCAAGGTAGGACCAAATAAAATAAAGCATAGTGAAGTCGATAACTATTAAAGAACAACAAAATTCTACCATTACTATGAACCTTTACACTCCTAGTTTCCCTTGACAGCACAAAGACCACTCATTATCAAATATTACTGTTGCTGTAAACCGTTCGCACCATTGGTTGCAATGGCTGGATACAGCACACCACAACCAAAACCTCACATACAACACCCCTAGTTTCCACGGCTATGAGCACCGTTCTGCACCAACATTGTTCTGCACACAACTCATGTTACTGCACCAATGTTTTTGTACACACAATCACATATACTACACCCACATTTTCTGCACATAACCACCTAGACTGCACTCACATTTTTCTGCACAGAAACACAATACTGCAGTTTGTTTTTCTGCACATAAACACAATACTGCACTACTGTTTTTCTGCACATAAACACATATACTGCACTACTAATTTTCTGCACATAAACACATAAACGCACCACTAATTTTCTGCACATACACAGATAACCGCACCACTGTTTTCTGCTGCTGGAAGCAGAGTTATATACCCATGTTTTAGCGGCTGTAAACATGTCAAACACCTAAGTTTGGCTGCTGTAAACATAACTAAAATGCTAAGTTTTTTTTTTTCTGCTGCTATAAACCACTAAAACATCTATTTTCATCTGCTGTTAAAAAAAAGGAACATGACAGAAGACAATTAGGAGAGCTATCAAACTTAACAGAACATAGTGAAGCTAATGAGTATTAAAAGAACAGTAGAACGGGTGTATATTTGTCTTAGTGATAATTATCTTAAATTGATTATCTTTTCTCCATAATTCCTTGTCTAGGTCCAAGAATCTCATGGCCCTTCAAGAGTTTAAATCCTCAAGTTATTCATACAGCCACAAGTCATGTAGGAAGGAGTCACATAGGTCGTTAATATGATTTGCATGTGGATACTTTGAGTCACGTCTCAAATATAGGTAGTAGTAGTCCATAAAAAAATAAATTAGAAGTCCAAGTATTCTTAGGCACAGTCCAAGTGGTCAAAAACTGTAAAAGTTACGGTAAAGTCAAGGCTGCATATATTAGGCACAAGTGTCACGTCCATAGGTGCAAGAGCCTCTTTTCTCACTAGTTCTATTCTTCATTCCAAGGGGTAACGTCCCCATTCATTGTTTGGTTCTAATCAGTTCAAAATCGGCCATGGATTCATTTATTTTTGATGTCACACTCTTATTTAATGTTATGCTTACCCAGTTGGATTAAAGTGGGTAAATTTTCTTCTTTTTTTTTTTTACACTTACTACTTTATTATTTGTTATTTTATATCATCATCATCATCATTATTATTATTATTATTATTTTTTATTTTTATATATCTAAGGTTACTTTAGGATCTAGTGACTCCTACTAGTTCTTATGCATTTGAAATGATCTTAGTACAAAGTTGCTCGAGAGTCAATTATTTAGGGTTTTTCATAATTGCTTTTCGTCTAAGTTCTTTATTTATCATTACAACGAAGTTCTTATATTTAATAGATTTAATTATGTTCTTAGAAAGGGAACATAATGAATTTATGTCATAGGACAAAAGGAAGCAAAGAACAAAAATAAAAATTTTAAAATTTAAGTTATGCTTTAGTTCTAATTTATTTTTGATTTTTATTTACCGACTTTCACCAATAAACTATCAAATAATATTATTCATATTGAATATATATATATATATATATATATATATATATATATATATATATATATATCGCTTAAAATCGGTGAGGAGATGATGTTGCAGTGCACGGATCGCTCAAGTAATAAAGAAATCTAAAAGAGCTCAGTATCATCCTGCAGGAATTGAATTTGATTACCAAAGTTGACGCTACTTAATTGAGAAGAATAATTAGAAAAAAAATTAACATGAAAGTAATATTTATACAAAATAGATAAAGTATCAATCAAAGAGAGATATCTAAGGCTTTTGATCTCACATTGTTAGTCCTTTTGCTATCTTAGTCAATTTGCATACTTGTTCTCCAATTCTAAATTTCAAGATCTAATCTCTTAAGTTATTTAATACTCCTTCTCAGGCAGACATTAAAATTTTTCTTAAATTGACCTAACCTATCTTCCTCAAGTATAGATTAAATCAATATTAAGAATGCATTAGTGTTCATTAGAGATTGTTAAATGATCTATACAAATCATGCATAATACACAATTTATGGAACTCAATTCAAGATGCTTTTCATACAATTACTCTCGGTCTTATGTATTAATCTAATCATCTATTCCCCCTCATGCAATTAGAATCATCAAGAACATAATTGAATTGAATTCAAATTCAAAAGAGAAGAAACATGTAATTGAATTAACTAAAATAAACAAAACATCTAACTTGGATCCATCTAAGCCCTGTAATAAAGAACTTAGTACATTAGGAAAGAATACACAAAACTAAAACACCAAACTCAAAGCTGGGCTCTAACCCCTAAGCATCCATAAACAACTATCTCTTTGCTCCTTTTATAACCTTTTGAGAACCTAAGGCAACTAGGTTTACAAGTTGTCAGCGTCTCCAAATACCTGTATTGACTTGTAGCAGATTTTTCTACTTGAAGAAGACATAATCACGAAAAGGGATCAACATAAGATTGTAGATCTATCTCTTAGCTTTCCAACGCCACCAGAATCACATCAATTGGATCTCTGAAACGAAAATTGTGCCTAAAATATTGCAATAGGTTTGACTACAAAAATTTCGTTAAATAGCCTTTGACTAAATCTTCTTTTTCCCTTTCTTTATTGACTGTCCTTAATTGATTTCCATAATTTTCTTGTAGAATTGATTACAAATCAATTTAGCTATAATAAATCAAAAATTCAAATCAATTAGAAGAGAAATATCTAATAAATATCATAATAAAGATATGCAATAAATGTGCAGGATATGATTTTTCAATAGAGAAACAAATAAGATCAACAATAGTTAGTTTGTCTTTCACAGATAATGGGCAATTTAAACAAGCTTGGGGAGTTAGGACTTCTTCACAAGTTAGGTGGATACAGATAAATCATAAGGTAAATATAAAACAGGTAGGTCTAATTTGTTCACACAATCATATGAAATAAAGGAATGTGGAGCTCCAGAGTCAAATAGTGTAATTAATTGATGGTTTCTTAATAAGCACATACCTTGTATCAGATTAGTTAATGGGATCACCTCTTCTCTAGCTAAAGAGAACACTCCTCCTTTAGTTTGGGTTCTAAGTTTAGGGTTCAGCAGATCTATCTCCCTGCATTAGAGCATATTTCTTGATGTAATGTCCATGTTTTTGACAATTGAAGCACACGTTCTGGCCTTGCAGACATGGCTTGTTGCCATGCATTCTACCACATTTGGGGTAGCTTTTACCCGATTGTCACCCTATTCTTGCTTTCTTTTCCTAGAATTATTGTTATTTTTATATTTGTTGTTTTTGTTATGATTCCTTTCCTCTATTTTGCTTTTAAATAAATTTTGTTTTTTCTTGTTCCACATTCACCAAATTCTTTTCTACTATCCTACATTTGTTAATTAATACAAAATAGTTTCTAATCTCAAATACCTCCATGACATTTCTATTTTTAGGCTTCAGGCCTGATGCAAATTTCATGGCCTTCCAGCCCTTATCTTGGTTATACCTCAAATAGGATGAAAACTTTACCAGTTCTTTAAACTTGGCCACATACTGGCCCACAGATATACTCCCTTGCCTAAATTGTAAAAACTCAATCTCTTTTTCATTTCTCACACTGCTAGGGAAGTATTTTTCTTGGAATGTGGTTGGAAAACATCCCAAGTAATCTACCTCCCTTGGACTTCTAATAGAAGCCCTTAGCTCCTTCCTACCAGTATCTAGCCTCTCCTTTTAACATGTGGATAGTAAACATAGCCCCTTGTGCATTCGTGCACATCATCACCCCAAATGTTTTCTCCAGCTCCCTTAACCAACCCTCTATTGTTATCTGGTCATATTATCCCTAGAAGGATGGGGGATTAGCCTTCTTGAACTCAGTCAGACCTACAAACTGGTGGTTAATAACTGGGACTCTTTCCTTATGATTCCCATTCCCTCCATTTGGTCTTGCATTCCCATTATCCTGTAGATGTTGCAAAATTCAGGTTATAGCAGCTGCCTGTTACCTGATGGCAAAAGCCATATGCTCAAAAGCACCCCTTATATCATTGTTATTTGTATTAGTAGCATTGGTTACAGAGCGTCCTCACCTGTTTCACGCCATTTTCTTCTACACACATAGAACAAATATATTGAGCTAATCAAGCTCAGTACCTTGTTACAAATGTTAGTCAGAGTTCAATAGCATCGTACAAGCACATAGATAAATATAGCTATTCTATTAATAATATACTCTTAGGTCACTTAGATGAATTGCTCCGATACCAAAAATGTAACACTGTATCTTAGAGACATTATGTCACATGCTTACCTAGCTATTATTTCGTTTAGAGTTAAACTAACTGTGAAAGATTATTTATGTACTTCATATTACCTTTCTTTCTTTGAAAATCAAATCCTAACTTTCAATCAAAAGATAATTCTCATTAACCTTCTTGTTAATCATATGTATCCCTAATACCAAACACCATTTTGTTTTCTATTAAGTGTCCATACATAGTTGTTATTCTTTCTTCTATACTAAGTTAGATCAATAATGAAAAGTGGCTTTAGAATATCATTTAACACATTAAACTTGGTTCTTTTCTAGGTAACATGACAAGTATTTTCAGCCATATCACCACCTGGGCACTGAGAATTCACCACCTGGGTGCTCAAGCACTAGAAACTAAGTCCTGCTCTAGGACAGGTTAGCGTCTAGATGCTAGGACCTAGCGCTTAGGCACCTAAAGAGTCGAAAAATGCTTCCTTTTTTCGTGTTTCTTGTGCCTTGAAATGATTATGCTTCTTTCTTGATCCCTTAAGTAATATACTTTCACATCATGTTAGCTTAGTTTTAGTGAGGTTAACCATTGCTAAATCTCTAAATTATAATGGTTTACTTAAATAAAGAAATCAATACAAGAGCACATGATCATAGCACAAACCATTTGCATTTCATATCATAACAAAGCTAGGGTTACATATAGCATCAGTTATAGTTATATTACATCAAAAAGGGGGTTTTACTTAGTAGTATAATACAAAACCCAATAAGGTGATGTTTTTCAAGTTACATTACATTTAATTTAATCTAGCTTAGGCTACTCTTCCTCCTTGATTATCAAAATGGGTAACCCTAATGTCTTGGATGACTCGTATGGGGCCTATCCCCGGGATATCCACTCATATTATCTCAATCTCCACCACTATGGTGATGTAAGATATTTTGAGCTTAATTTGAAAACATTACACATAAAGTGAGATAAATAATCTCAATAGGAAACATCAACATTCAGGTTAAAAACCATGCAATGTTTTTAGCTGTATTATATATAGAAAATGGTTCTCCTCTTTAACTTTCTCTTGTTCAATGAGTTCATTGCATATGCTAGATTATCATTTCATCAACTCTGCGTTTGCAAAATCTTACATGATTGAAACATAGAAATAGAGCTCTTTATGCTTGCGAAAGCATCCCCTCGCCATTGTCACTATTGTGACCTTAATTATGTGAGATCACCTCTTTTAAGGATTATCTCCAAGTTTAGGTGAGATCACCCCTCATAAGGATCACTTTTCAAAAATCCATCATGATCACCTCCCTAGGAGGATTGTAACACCTACCTATATAGTATAGTGTCACTTACTATTACTTGAATTGTGTTTATAAATTCTAGGTGAGTGAATTGATTACATGGCTAAATAATTAAGTATCTATTAAAATATTGAAATATAAGTAATTATTTAAAATTACGTAATCATGTGACTAATTAAATTATTAAACTTTAAACGTAACATCATGATTACATGATTAAAATAAAATGATGTCTACTAACTTAAAACAACTGGTTGCGTAATCACATTATTTAAATAAAATTCTCTTTTTATTAACTTTGATTATGTGACCACTATAATAATAATAAAATAAATCATTGATTACATGATTATATTATTTAATTTTAATTTTAATTTGCCTTTAATTACATTCATTGAATTTCCAATTAACTTAGGATAGCTCACTAATTTGTCATGTTATAACCCTAAATACATTTTGCTAAATGAAATAATTAAAACACATATTAATGCACTTACACATACAATTTATTGTCATATTACTATTCATAATTAAATATTTATACATAACAGTATAGCAAAAGAAATACGTAATAACTACTAAAATTTAAATATCATCTTCAGAGACACTTAATTCACTTTCACTTTAACTTTCATAGTAGTACACATCTTTACTCAATTCTTGGATATTTAGGAAACATCGCATTTACAGGGGTGAGAATTCTACATTCTTAGTAGGGTTTTAAACCATATGAAAATAGTTATGAAAACTATGGTGCTTCCAATTGTATATTATACATAAAACTATTTCATGGTTAATGTTAATAATTAGAATATAGATAATTCATAACAATACATCTTGCGTTATGTAACACCCTACTTAAAATAAGCATTGTGTTACGTGTTAAAATTTATTATTAGATTTAATTAGGTTAAATTAATATTAAATTTAGTTTAATTTTATTAAAAATAATATTATGTGAATATTAGGTGAGTAAATTTTTTTAAATTAATTAAATACATTATTCTAGTGATTACATGCCCATATTAAATTCTTTCTAAGGAAATAAATTATAAGTCACCTATCAAAACTCCAAAATTTAAATTTGTGTCACAAAATATTACTCATGGAATATAAATACTAACTTAACCTGTAAATATATTCAATTACGTGTTGTCTGCTATAGGATATATATCAAACTAAACTATTTAGTGTCATTTCATACAACCATATTCTATACCCATGATTTACATCATAAACAAAATTGTACACTATTTTACAGACGTGAAATTTTTAAGCTATAAGTAATTATACATTCAAAGGACAATTAGCCTAACATTTTCACCTGTCTTATATCCTATCTACATATGTACATAAAAAAGAAACCATTGGCCTCACTTGGCCCAGCAGGAAAAGGTAACCAGTGTAAGTATTTTGCTCAATTATACTACACTCTATATTGATTCTCCTTAATCTTCTGATAATTATTATTTTTAGTAATCAAAACAAACAAGGTCCCATGAAAGGGGACATCCATCCATTGTCGATGAATAAGGAGATGTGTATCTGCATCCTTAATTAGCTGTAGGGGGCTCTGAAAATACCACAATTTATAGGGATAAGAAATAAATTCTCAATAAATACTCAAATACATAATATAAAAAATATTGTTTTCATAGCATTTCCAGCTATAACAAGTACAGAAAACATAGTTTCATGGTTAGTCAATAGTCTCAAATATGCATAATAGTTAACCTTTGTCATTTCCTGAAACTTTATTCTATGTTACATGCTTAATAGGCTTATACTAGGGCTTAACCCCTTTTAAATTTTCTCTTTGCCTACATGGTCCAAACTTTAACTGGTTGAGAATTATCCTTTGGCGTAGGGCATCTTCTAAACTAGAGTGGCCATTCCACGTGCACTGTTGGATTCCACTTCACTATCTACACCTCTGGTGGACCTATCCATAAAATGGACCTAGATACATGCAGAATTTCTCATGGACTTATTCCATGACATTTTATTAGAATCTCTTTTCTAATCTTTATGGAACACCTCAAAATTTATTTTCTTTCTCTAGGGGATCACGTCCAAGCTTTGCTTATTCATTCTCTTTAATTAAAGTAAGCATGTAACATATTGAAGGAGAACTTTTCAGGGTCTCAACATCTCAAATTCTTTAATATAAGTATAACTCAGTGAAATATGCACTAAAGTCTTAAACTTCACTTTTTCAATGAAACACCTATTCCTTTTCTCATAAAATACTTTGAAGTGACTATCTAGCACTTAAATGACATAATTCTCACAAGAGATTCTTACATAACCAAATTCTAGTGAAAAGACAAATATCATAATTATAGGCTATTTATTCTTGATTTAACACCATATCATGAAACCACATTCTAAAATCATCATAGTCTCATTAGTTACTAAAGAAAACATAACCAATCAACTTGCTCATCTACTTTCCAAATTCCCACAAAAGGCCGTGGACTATACACACATAACCACACATGAAATTTTTATTCTAACAAGCAAGAAATGCTCATAAAAATAAATATATTACAATTCCAACAAGGCTACACAATTATAATAAAAATAAACAAAATATTCCCCTAGAATCTAGTGTGGCTGTGAGCTAGGGGTGCTAAATCTTGCACTTCCAAGTGATTTTCACCATGTTTCATGTACGACAACAACTCCAAAACATTCAATCAAGACCTTACCCATACAAAATCATCAAACCCACATCCTAACCAATTTATAAAAAAAAGGCTCTAGTATGTTAACTTGGAGATCTTGGGTTTTCACCTAAATTTAGGGTTAAAATCTTGACCTAAATAGCTCACCATGCTTAAATAGCTCACCATGCTTAAAACCATCCATAAATACTCTCAAACTTCTAGAGAGAAAAACTAGCATAATTTTGAGTCATAAACTACCATGAAACCATAGTTTGAAAGAGAAAAAGTTGGGTTTGAGCTCCTTACCTCTTGGAGTTGTTGCTCAAGAAGGTTTCTAGCTCATTTTCCTTCTTTCCTTTCTTTTTTCTCCTTCTCTTCTCTCTTGTCCCTCCTCCAGCCGTGAGTTCCCTCTCTTCTCTGTCTTTTTTTTTTTTCCTTTTCTCCTCCTTTATGTTACTTGGTCGTGGGGTTGGGACATGATGGAGATTTTGCATTTTGTTTTTATTAGTTTTTATTCATTTTTGCTTGTCAAGCAAGCTTTGTAAATTTTAACAAAATCATAATTCTTGGTTTTTAATTAGTTAGTATCTAGATTAGTTAGATGCAAGTTAAATGGAAAAAACTAAATAATAATAGACTTAATCTCTCTATCCTAACAATAAGTATTTCACCCATCTAATTAAAATTGGATACTTAACTGAGTATTTATTAGTCATTTTATACCAATTATATTTTTACATAGGTAAATCTTGTCAAATATAAACTTTTAACTAAGTTAAAATATGATAATTTCTCCTATTTAATTTTATAAATGTTTAGAAAATTATTAATAATTTATAGAATTAATTTGGCTAATTTTCTTTGTGTAAATGTTTTAATGGACAAAAATGCCCTCAAGTGAAACCCCATAATTATCAAATTATTACTGTATGGTTTTCATTATTCTTTCAAGTATTTCAATTATTTTTTGTACTCCTTAAATAATTTTCACTGTTTTTTTATATTTAATACTAGGATAGAATATAAGCAATTAAATAATATATTTATTAATATTAAATAATAACATGTTTATTAATGTTCAATATTAACATGCATAAAACTACTTAAAAGAAAATAAAACATATTTATTTCTCTTAAATGGGGATGTTACATTTCTCCCTTCCTAAAAAAAATTTTGCCCTCAAAATTTGCATACTTGTCATAAATGATTCCGGATAATCCTTCTGTAGGCGTTCCTCTATTTCCTAGGTCACTTCATCAAGAATTAACCCTTCCCTTAGAACCTTAACTAAAGGAGTTGTTTTTCCTCTTTGTTGTTTGAGACTCCTGTCAAGAATTTGTATAGGTCTTATGGGATAAGTTAAATCATCTTTTAACTGCACTGACTCACTCTTGATTGTTTGAGAAGGATCAGGACAATATTTTCTAAGTTGAGAGACATGAAAAATATCATGAAGACTGAAAAGATTTGGAGAAAGTGCTATCTGATATGCAACTGATCCTATTCTTTTTAGAATTTGAAAAAGACCAAGAAATTTGGGACTGAGCTTTTTGGATTTTAGAGATATGCAAATACCAGTTACAGGAGAGATTTTAAGGAAAACATGTTCTCCTTCTTTAAATTCTAAAGGTTTTCTCCTTTCGTCGGTATAACTCTTTTGTCTACTCTGAGCAGTGAGCAATCTATCTCTAATTATTTAGATTTGATCTGTGGTTTCTTGCACAATCTTTGGCCCTAGTAATATCTTTTCTCCTACGTCATACCGGCATAATAGAGATCTATATTTCCTACTATACAGTGCTTCATAAGGTGTCATCCTACTACTATAATGGTAACTATTATTATAGCCAAACACCATCAATGGCAGAAAATTTTCCCAACTTCCCTTATGTTCCAACACACAAGCTCTAAGCATATCCTCTAAAGTTTGGATTGTTCTCTTTGTTTGATGATCCGTTTGTGGGCGATACACTGTGCTAAAATTTAATTTAGATCCAAAATCTTTTTGTAAAGTTTCCAAAAATCTAGAAATGAATCTAAGGTCTCTATATGAAATAATACTGGATAAGGCTCTATCTAATCTCACAATTTCCTTAATATACATCTAGGCAAGTTTATCAAGTAGGTAGTTAGCTCTAATTGGAAGAAAATGAGCTGATTTGGTCAATCTATCAACAATAACCATATAGCATCAAATCCTGAAAGAGTTCTAGGCAAACTCATTACAAAATCCATTAACACACTATCCCTTTTCCATTTAGGTATGTCTGAAGGTTGTAACAAACCTACTAGTCGTTGACGTTTAATTTTCACTTTTTGATAGATCAAACATTTTGCTTCAAATTCTGCAATTTCTTTTTCATTCCTAGCCACCAAAAATTCTTTTTAAGATTCAGATACATCTTAGTGGTGCCTGGATGAACAGTATATTTATTACAATGCACTTTTTCTAAAATTTTATTTCTTGATTTTTTGATTGTTTGGAACACTTAATCTTCCTTGATATAGTATTATTCTGTCGTTGGCTATCTTGAAATCCTTCTATGTTCCCTGAAAAATCTGATTTTTCATCTTTTGTAAAAAGCCATCTGTTTCCTGAGCTTTCTTAATTTGATTTCTAAGTTTATTTTTTATTTTAAACTCATTCTTATACAGACTGCCTGACTATAGATCTATAGACAATCTCAAATTTCTAAATTTTTCTAGCGGTTCATACTCTTGAATTATCGAGAAAGACACATGCAATGATTTTCTACTAAGTGCATCTGCCACCACATTAGCTTTTCCTAGATGATACTTTAATTCAAAATAATAATCTTTCAAAAAATTCCATCCACCTCCTTTGTCTCATATTCAACTCTTTTTTATCAAAGAGGTATTTCAAACTTTTATGATCACTAAAAATTTCAAATTTAACTCCATACAAATAATGCCTTTATATTTTCAAAGCAAACACCACTGCTGCTAATTTCAAATCATGGGTAAGGTAGTTTTCCTGATGAGGTCTAAGCTATCTAGAAGCATAAGTTACTACTCCCCTATCTTGCATCAAGAAACAACTAAGTCCTTTCTTAGATGCATCACTATATATTACAAAATTTCCTAAGGGATCAGGAATCACTAACACTAGAGTAGTGGTTAGCCTAATCTTCAACTCTTGAAAACTATCCTTACATTCTTTTGACCATACAAAAGGATTCCCTTTCCTGGTTAATCTTGTCAATGGCATGAGTAGCTGGGAAAATCCTTTTATGAACCTTCTATAATATCCAGCTAATCCAAGAAAACTCCTAATCTCCATTATAGTTGTAGGTCTCTCCCTGTGAACCAGTGCCTTTACTTTACTGGGATTAACTAAAACTCCTTCTTGAGACATAACATGGCTTAAAAATTTTGCTTCCTTCAGCCAAAACTCACACTTTTCTAATTTTGCATATAACTGGCTTTCCTGTAAAATTTGCAATACAATCCCGAGATGCTGTTTATGTTCCTTTGCTGTCTTGGAATAAATAAGAATGTCATCTATAAAAACAACCACAAACTGATCTAAATAGGGTCTAAAAATTAGGTTTATCTAATCCATAGGGGCATTTGTAAGTCCAAATGGCATCACAAGATATTTGTAATGTCCATACCTAATTCTAAAAGTAGTTTTAGGGATGTTTCCTTACTTAACCCTAATTTGATGGTAACCCGATCTTAAATCTGTCTTTGCGAAAATTGTAGCCCCTCTAAGATGATCCAGCAAATCATCTATTCTGGGGAGTAGATATTTGTTTTTGATGGTTACTTTATTTAATTGTCTGTAATCCACACATAATCTCAAACTGCCGTCTTTCTTTTTCACAAACAACACTAGAGATCCCCAAGGTGATAAACTAGGTTGTATGAATTGTTTAGCCAATAGATCCTTTATCTATCTCTTTAACTAACTCAATTCTAAAAACATTCTGTAGGGTGTTATAGATATTTGGCCTACTCCAGGAATCAAATTTATTAAAAATTCCACTTCTCTCTCATGTGGTAGGCTAGTTATTTCAGAAGGAAACATTGAGGGATATTCTTTCACTATAGGGATATTATTTATATCTTGTTTGACCTCCGAATCTAAAGAAGACAAAAGAACATATCCTTGTGAACCAGCATTTAAACATTTCCTAACTTGTATGACAATCAGAAATATGGATTCTTCAGGTGTTTGTGTGTGCTTTGTTTTAGGTATAAATAAAATGGATTTTTCTAAACAGTTCAAAAGAACATTATTGGCAGACATCTAGTCCATTCCAAGAATGACATCAATCTGTGACAGAGGAAGGCAAACAAGATCAACAATAGACATGTTATTTTCTACTAAAATACAACAATTCAAACAAGCTTGTGAAGTCAACATTTTTCCTCCAGTAGGAGTAGAAACAGACAAATCATATGGTAAAAAAAACAGGTAATTTCATGTGATTCACATAATCTATGGATAAGAAGGAGTGAGCAGCTCCTGAATCAAACAATACAAGTTTATTTTGAATTAAATACTTACCCTGTATCTGATTTGGAGAACGAGCCACCTCTTCCCCACTAAGAGTAAACACTTTGCCTTTGGTCTGGGGTCTAGATGGTTGTACTGTGTTAGTTCCCTGTCTCTGAGGACACTCCCTAACCATGTGACCCGGCTTACCACAAGAATAACATACATTCTGACCTTGCAGACATGGATTGTTCCCATGGAATCTACTGCATTTCTTATAAGCAGGGCCTGTTTGTACTTGTTTTCCCTTCTCCTAGTTAGGTCTGAACTTAGTGTTACTACTCCATGGCTTACCCCCATCTCTTTTCCTCTTAAGGAAATTTTGTCTCTTCTTATCCTTTGCCACCTGTATAATATTTTTCTCTACTATACGGCACTTGTTTACCAGAATCACATATTCCTTAATCTCAAAAGTTCCCACATCCTTTTTAATCTTAGGTTTCAAACCCTATTCAAATTTTACAACTTTTCACCTCTCATCTGGGTTATACCTAAGGTGAGAAGAAAATTTTGGCAATTCCCCAAATTTAGCCACATATTGACTTACTAACATATTCCCCTGTCTTAATTGAATAAATTTCGCTTCCTTCTCATCTTTCACACTGGCAAGGAAATACTTATCTAGGAAAGTACTCTGAAATACCTCCCAGGAAATCTATGTACCCTAGGCCTCAAGCAAAGCTCTAACCCCACGCCACCATAACTTTACCTCTCCTTCTAACATCTACGAGGCGTAAGTTACCTTTTGAGCATCGGTACAACCCATCATTTAAAAAAAAAATTTCTAACTACCTCAACTATCCTTCTGCAACTATAGGATCATACTCTCCCCTAAAAGTAGGTGGTTTAGCCTTCTAAAATTCTAAAAGATCGTAAAATTGTGGGTTTCTTACTATTGCGTCCCTATCTAGGTCTCCGTTTTCATTCCGATTACCAATTCTATTTCCACTTCCACCTTCCTAATGGTTATTATTTCTATTTAGGTGCTCTTGTAAATGTTGCAACATCTTATTAGTAGCAGCTACCTATTCTCTCATTACGTTAGCTATTTCTCCTAGTGTCGTCATCATTATCTCATCTCTAGGAGGTACTGGATTACATCTTGGTGGTGCCATACTTTCCTGTATATATAAAAAGATACATATTGAGTCGATTAGTCTCAATATCACTTATCTAGTGACTAGGAATATACAATCTCCACACAGAGATAACATAATATAGAGAAAATAAATTCTTAAACACTCAAATACCCATGTATGCTACATGTCCTTTAAGAGTTACAACTAACTCAATGCACCTGGACTAACTGAACAAACCAGACAATCTGGACGAACTGCCTTGATACCAAAATTGTAACACCTTACCTAGAATAGGCATTGTGTTACGTGTTAAAATTTATTATTAGATTTAATTAAGTTAAATTAATATTAAAATTTTGTTTAATTTTATTAAAGATAACATTATGTGAATATTAGGTGAGTAAATTTTTTTACAAATTAACTAAATACATTATTCTAGTGATTACATGTCCATATTAAATTTTTTCTAAGGAAATAAATTATAAGTCACATATCGAAATTTCAGAATTTAAATTTGAGTCATAAAATATTACTCAAAGAATAAAAATACCACCTTAATTTGTAAATATACTCAATTGCATGTTATTTGCTATAAATGATATGTATCAAACTAAACTATTTAGTATCATTTCATATAACCTTATTCTATACCCATCATTTACATCATAAGCAAAACTGTACATT
Organism: Castanospermum australe; assembly: GCA_019955255.1. Classification (NCBI taxonomy): domain Eukaryota; kingdom Viridiplantae; phylum Streptophyta; class Magnoliopsida; order Fabales; family Fabaceae; genus Castanospermum; species Castanospermum australe. Next base: position 171,979 of record NSJW01000594.1, on the reverse strand, counting down.
ATTTTACAGACGTGAGATTTTCAAGCTATACATAATTATACACTGCTATACATTCAAAGGACAACTAGCTTGGCATTTTCACTTGCCTTACATTCTATCTACATATGTACATCCAAAAGAAACCATTGGCCTCACTTGGTCCGGCAGGAAAAGGTAACCAGAGTAAGTATTTTACACAATCATACTAAACTCTATACTAATTCTAATCTACTGATAATTATTGCTTTTGGTAACCAAAACAAACTAAGTCCCCTGAAAGAAGGCATGCATCTAGTGTTGATGAATAAGGAGATGTATATCTGCATCCTTAATCAGCTGCAGGGGCCTTTAGAAATACTATAATTTCTAGGGGTGAGAAATAAATTCTCAATAGATACTCAAATATATAAAAATATAAAAAATATACTTTCTATAGCATTTTCAGCTGTAAGAAGTACTGAAAACATAGTCTATGATTAGTCAAGAATCTCAAATATGCATAATGGTTAACCTTTGCCATTTCCTAAAACTTTGTTCAATGTTACATGCTCATAAGGCTTAAACTATGGCTTAACCCTCTTTAAATTTCCTCTTTACTTACGTGGTCCAAACTTTAATTGGTTGAGAATTCTCCTTTGGCATAGGGTATCCCTTAAACTAGAGTGGCCATTCCACGTGCACTGCTGGATTCCACTCCACTATCTACACCTCTAGTGGACTTATCCATAAAATGGACCTAGATATATGTAAGACTTCTCATGGACTTCTTCCATGACATTTTATTAGAATCTCTCTTCTAATCTTTATGGATCACCTCAAAATTCATTTTCTTTCTCTAGAGGATCATGTCCAAGCTTTGCTTATTTTTTCTTTTTAATTAAAGTAAGCATGTAACATATTGAGAGAAAACTTTTCAAGGTTTCAACATCTCAAATTCATTAACATAAGTATAACTTAGTGAAATATGCACTTGAATATTAAACTTCACTTTTTCAATGAAACACCTATTCCGCTTCTCGTAAAACACTTTGAAATGACTATTTAGCACTTAAATCGCATAACTCTCATTAGAGATTCTCACATAACCAAATTCTAGTGGAAAGACAAATATCAAAATTATAGGCTATTTATTCTTGATTTAACACCATATCATGAAACCATATTCTAAAATAATCAAACTCTCGTTAGATACAAAAGGAAGCATAACCAACCCACTTGCTCGTCCAAACTCCCAAATTCTCACACAAGACCGTGGGCCATACGCACATAACCACACATAAAATTTTCTTTCCAACAAGTAAGAAATGCTCATAAAAATAAATATATCACAATTCCAACAAGACTATGCAATTATAATAAAAATCAACAAAATATCCCCCCTAGAACCCTAGTATGGCCATGAACTAGGGGTGCTAAATCTTACAGTTTCAAGTGATTTCCACCATGTTTCATGTACCACAACAACTGCAACGTATCTAATCAAGACCCTAAATATACAAAATCATCAAACCCACATCCCAACCAATTTCTAAAACAAGGGCTCTAATATGTCAACTTGGAGATCTTGGATTTTCACTTAAATTTAGGGTTAGAATCTTGACCTAAATGGCTCACCACACTCAAAACCCTCCATAAATACTCTCAATCTTCTAAAGAGAAAAGATAGCATAATTTTGAGTCATAAATTACCATGAAACCATAGTTTGAAATAGAAAAAGTTGGGTTTGAGCTCTATACCTCTTGGAGTTGCTGTTCAGAAAGGTTCTTAGCTTGTTTTCCTTCTTTCCTTTCTTTTTTATCCTTATCTTCTATCTTCTCCCTCTTCGAGCAGTGAGCTCTCCCTCCTCTCCATCCTTTTATTTTTTTTCCTTTTCTCCTCTTTTATGTTACTTGGCCGTGGGGTCAGGACATGGTGGGAATTTTAGGCTTTGCTTTTATTAGTTTTTCATTCATTTTGGCTTGTTAAGCAAGCTTTATAAATTTAAAAAAAAATCATAATTCTTGGTTTTTAATTAGTTTGTACCTAGATTGGTTCGATGGAAGTTAAATGGGAAAAATTAAATAATAATAGACTTAATCTCTCTAGCTTGACAATAATTATTTCTCCTATCTAATTAAATTTGGGCACTTAACTGAGTATTTATTGGTTATTTTATTCTAATTATATTTTTACTTAAGTAAATCTTATCAAATATAAATTTTTAACTAAGTTAAAATATGATAATTTCCCTTATTTAATTTTATAAATGCTTAGAAAATTATTAATAATTTATAAAATTAATTTAGCTAATTTTCTGTGTGTAAATGTTTCACTAGACAAAAATACCCTCAAATGAAACTCTATGATTATGAAATTACCATGTATAGTTTTCACTATTTCTTTAAGTATTTTAACTATTTTTTTGTATCCCTTAAGTAATTTTCACTGTCTTTTTTTATTTTATAACTAAAATTGAATATTAACAATTAAATAATATATTTATTAATATTAAATAATAACATGTTTATTAATGTTAAATATTAACATGCATAAAATTACTTAAAAAAATTTTAAAAAAAATATTTATTTTCTCTTAAATGGAGATGTTACGCATTACGCTTGCTAATAGCCACTTGATTAATTCTTGATTTTCTATCTTATCTTAGCAAACACTAGACTCTTTATCAATTACATGCTCACATATCTTAACAACATAGAGCTTTAACTCTCGTTAAATCATTTTTGCTTACATGGTCTCATATCTTGGATTATAGTCTCTGTAACTTTCATCATTGATGGCCATTATCATAAGTAAGAGCTCTCCCTTGACATTGGACGTCCCCTAACATAATTGCCTATACCATACTTTTATGGTCGATTTACTCAACATATCCACACTCTTGATGGACCATATCCACAAAGTGGATCTTGGACACAAGTAAGACTTTTATAGATCACGTACATTTGGATGATCTCCATTGTGTTTTCTTTATCATTTATTTTTTAATCTTTCCGGATCACCTCCTTTACATTTTTCTTTTTTTGAGGATCATTTTCAAGCTTAAAGTATTTCTTCCACTTTACTTATAGTGAGCAGGCAATTGATGTAAGTGTGATTTCAAGGCATTTACATATTTATAGGCCATTCATCAAGTACAGAGCTTAACTATCATAATTTCATTTAATGGCCATACATCTTTGACTTACTTTCATTGGCCGCATATCATCAAGTTCAAGGCTCTAATATCATAATTACATTCAATGATCATATATCATTAAGATTAATGCTTAATCATCATATCTTATCTTGAAATTACAACTTGAGTCGTACTTAGACAAAAGAGGTTTCCTAAACTATAACCCCACAATTTAGCCTTCTAATGATTATTCTTACTTTTTCAAGGCTAAACCTCCATAACATTTTTCTCTAGCCTTACATAGAATGCCATCTTCTACCTTAATATCCATAATTCTATGATGGGTGGTAACTTAGACCTTCTAGGTCAAAACTTAAGAATACACTTCTTATAATTTTTATTTCTAACCAAATTCATAAAACTAATGTCTAAACCATAAGATGATCAACCTTACTCTTATTGATACATCATACTTCTTCCTTAGATTTCTCATTAAAACTACATCTAGACTTGGTTAATATAAAAATCTTATCATTAACCACATTAAACACCAAGCTTTCCCGTTGAATCTCTATATAGCCGAACCCCCTAATATAGTACATAATGATCTTTTCTTACATTTTCTATTTGAAAACATTTCTAAATCTCATTTAATCTTTATAAGCCACACAACCATTTAAACCAAATATACATTTCCCTTTTTCTAAGTCCATATAGTTGAATTCAAATCTATCGAGAATCATGAGCTTCTTTTTCATTTTACTTACTTGAAATACCTTAAAGTGGCACTAAAACACATGATTCTCACTTATATTTAAATAACTCACACATAAATCCTATTGTAACCCAACATAGCCGTGGAGCATTTAGGTTCATACCAAGCCATTTGAAGGTACTTACTCATAATTTTTCATAATTTAACTTCTAAACATATAGATTGCATTCATGACTAATTTAATCACATCCAATATCTATTAAAGCCTTATATGGCCATGGACTACCTGGAGATATAACCTAGCTTTTCTAAGCTTTACAAGTATAGATAAATATAAAGACATGACAAATCACTACTAGTTTACAGTTTTATATTTAATCTTTGCAAGATTTAGGTCAAAATAAATAAAACTCTCATGACAACTTTAAATAGGCTTCCAAGAACCATCTAAATAAAATACCTAGCATCAAACCTTAAATCAATAACCAAGTCTCATAAGAAACACATAATTATATAATAATGCACATAAATACTCCTAAGTCCTACTATGGCCGTGAGCATCAAATGGTAGCCTATGCCACTTTTTGAGTTAGTTAATTATAGATAAGCATATAAACAAATCTAATCTTCTTTAAACCTACATCCACACATCTAATTTTTTCATGATTAATCTAAGATTAAGAAACTGCACAAACAAACCCTAGGAAGACATTAAAGGGGCAATCAAGTAGATCTCACATAATCAAGCCATAAATTCACATCATCTTGTCATGAATCATCCAAGTTTAAGTTCAATACTCAAGAAACCCAAAACCATCATGGATTTAACAGTGGTAAAGGACATAGAAGACAACCATGAAACATAGATTAAAACTTGAAAAGCTTAGGTTTAATCCCCAATCTCTTGAAGATAAGCTTTTATCCCCTTGATCTTGGCTTTTTCTCTATTTTTTTCTTTCTTTTTCTTCTTTCCTCCATCTCCTCCCTCTTGCCCTAGGACATGGCTTCTTTCTTTTCTTTTCGTTCTTTTCTTTTCCTTTCTCTTTTCTCCTTAGCTGGCCATGAGTGTTAGGAGTGATTAGGGAATATTTACTTTGTTTGTTTTAATTTAGATTTTTCTAAAATTTTGGCCTTGTTAGGCAACCTATTAGATTTAGACACTTATTAGGTGTAATCATTAGGTTAATGATGACTTAGTTAGATTTGAACTAGATGGAAGTAACTTGATGGACTTGGTTTGGTTTCTCTAACCAAGTAATGATTACTTTTCCTAACCAATCATGATTTTCCAAGTGTCATTATTAGCTAACTCTTGGCGAATCACATGCTTTCAAGTGTCAAGACATCATTGGCTAAGACTAGCCAATCACACTCTTCCAAATGTCACAAACTTACTGGCTACTTCTTGACCAATAGAATGCTTACATATTACATAACCTCATTGGCCAATTTCATAGCCAATCATAGGCCTCCACGTGTCAACATCTCATTGGCATATTCTCATCCAATCATATGCTTACACATGTCACAACCTAATTAATTTATTCTAAGTCAATAGAATTCTTACAAGTGGCATTATGTCATTGGCTCATTTTACAAGAGTCACTTTTTTATTAATTTTGTTATGCTATTCTCATCTAATTCAATTATAAAGTGACTAGAAATAAATTAGTAGACTAAATGATCAATTTAACTAATTACTGATATCTAGCTTTTTACTGGACATAAATGCTCCTGTTTACATATCTAAAATTACCAAATAACTATTGTTTAGTTTTTACTATTTCATTAGGTTTTTCAACCGATGCTTAGTTCCCCTACTTATTTTTTAGTGCTCTCTTCAATTTGAGCAGTTGTATTTTAATAATATAAATTAAACAAAGTAAAAAATAACAATAATTGTTATATTAACTATTAGGACAATTAAGGCTATGTATTTTGTTCTAAGTTAGTGGCAGATGTTACAAGGATCATTTCTAACTTAATTGGTAATGTAACATAGCCATCATCATTTTGATTTATGCATAGTACAATTACAAGTCTCAAAATAGAAATTTCATACAAAAGAGCATAAATAGAGCATTCTTTCACTAGTTTATGAAGAAGATAAAGAACAATAGAGAGAAAAAGTGAGGAACATCTCAAGATAATAACAAGAAAACATGAAACAAAGAAGGTTTGGGAGAAGAGTTGAGATTTCCTACACTTAGATTGAACTTGAAACTTCAAGAATTTCCTCTTTCTAGTTCTTCACGTGTTCACTCTCCTTTCTTACTCTTAAGAGTTTCTTCTATTGCTTTGGGGTGGTATACTCTTCTATGCATGGGAAGGGGGTATTTATAGGCACTTGGGAGATGCATGGCTATGGGCCTTGGGTGAGTGTGTGTGACATGAGAGTGGCTTAGATAAGGGGGAAGGTCTCCTAAGTTTAAGACCGTGTGGTCTTAATATTAATTGCATGTCATTACACTTGGTTAGACAGGATGTTTCCACCTTCCTTTTTGACTCATAATTGAGTTGGTTAATTTTTAATTTTACATTGAATTTCAACTAGATTCTTTACTATCCAGTTGAGCCAACCATGATTTCATGTCATTAATGAGTCTTATCTTTGAATTTGGGTTACTTAGAAGACTAGAACTCTCTCCTTAGCTCTCCAAGTGAGGCTTCTCATTTCTTCTATCAATTTTTTGTGTTTTGTTCATTTTACTTTATCTTTTAAGCCATGCATCTTCCTAGAAACTCCCTACATGCATCTTGCTTATACTTCTCTTCTCTCTCTCATGTGGGACTCTCTCTTGGAAGACAAGTCCTTTGTCTTTTCTCTTCTTACATCAATTGGATCAAGACTTTGGGCCTTTAGGTTTGGTCATGCTTAATTCTAGCCTTTTTTTTTTGTTGGGTTTATACTTTGGGTTAGGTTTAGCCTACTTCCTTGAGCTAATTAACTTCTAATGACACCTAAATTAGGGTAGAGTACTTGGGTTAGTCTTCTAGGGTTGGGTTTGTCTAGTTTATTATAGTTTTAGGCTTTTTAAGTTATTCATTTGGGCTAATTTAATTTATCAACTAATACTTAAATTGGGCTAAGGATTTTGGGCTACATTATTATTATTATTAGGGCTAAAGTTTAATTATAGTCTTAGTTTTTTAGGGTTTCTGGGTTTAACTTACTAGGCTTCTTAGGCTTAATTCACAAAAAATTGGGTTTTTGGGTTCTATGTCGCAGATGTCCTAGGGTTCTTGGTAGGCTTAAAGTCTATTCTAATTAAGTTTAGATTTGTCTCTTTGTTTTAACTTACCTTATATGGCTTGGACTCTTTCTAAAATTCTAATGAGTGTCAAACAAACACATTCATACATAAGCAAATAAAATTATTCATAATTTAGGGGATGTTACAATAAGCAATGCTAAAACATAAGTTAGTTCCAAAAGCTTTTTGTAATGCTTCCCAAAATCAAAAAGTAAATCTAGGGTCTCTATTAGAAATGATATTAGAAGTTACACCATGTAGCTTCACTATTTCTTATATGTACAACTGAGCTAGTTTCTCTAAGGGATAATTAGCCTTAATTGGTAAAAAGTGAGTTGAGTTGGCAATCTATCTACAGTCATCCATATTATAACACCTTACCTATCTGGTATAGTGTCACGTACTAATACTAAAATTTTAGCTAGTGATCGAAAGTGAATCAATTTAATCCTTAAATCTTTTTACTTAATTTACTCTCAAAAATAAATAAAACAATAAATTTTATGTTTGGTTGATTACATGTATATTAAAAATACTAGAATATGTCTAATGATAAAAATTAAGTGATTATGTGTTGACTAAAATTAAATACTTTAAATAGAAGATCATGGTCGCGTGACTAATATAAAAATATGAATAATAAGAAATCAAATTATTTATTACATGATTATATTATTTAATTGCATTTCCTTACTAACTTCATTTTCGTGACTTGTACTTTGCATATATTTATTTCTTTATTTACTATTTCTTTTCTTTGACTTAAATAATTTACTAAATTGTCTCATTGTAACTTTAAATACTTTTCACAAAATGACATACTTAAAACACATACTAAAATACTTATACATAAATTCTTTATCAACTACTAACATAAAAATAGTTTGTACGGATCTTTTCTTTGCATAACAATATATCAAATGGATTATATCTAAATAGTATTAAATTAAAACATTATCTTCCCAAGCAACCAATTCCACTTTCGCTTCATTCATCATAGAAGCATACACCTTTATTCCAATCTTGTAAATTCTAGAAATACCACATTTGAAAAGGGTGAGAATTATATATTCTCAGTAGCATTTTTAATCATATATACATCATTGATATACTTTTATTGGCCACATATCATCAAACTCAAAGCTTTAATATCATAATAACATTCAATGGCCATACATTATTGAGATTAACGCTTAAATATTATATCTTACCTTGAAATCACAACTTGAGTCATACTTAGACAAAGGAGGGTTTCCAAATCAAAACCCCACTTTTTTACCTCAACATGGTCATTCTTACTTTCTAAAGGCTAGGCATGTATAAGACCTACCAAACCTTAAATCAAATGTCATCTTCTACTTAATGTCCATAAATCTAAAATATGAAGTAACTTAGTACTCCTAGGCCAAAGCTTAAGATTACCTTTCTTATTCTTCTCACTTTTAACCATTTGCATGAAACTAATATCTAAGCCATAATATGGCAAACTCACCTTCTTTGGCATTCTAGTTTTTCTTTGAATTATCTCATTGAAACATTAAGCTTTGTTAAAGTCATCTTGTTTTAACACTGTGCCTCAAATCACATATTTTGCTCCACCACCTTAAAGTGGTCATATTCTTCCGTCTTGAGTACATTATGGTTTCCCCGTAGGTATTTTATTCTCAACTTACACATAAATTGTTTCACTTTGGACTCACATGGCCGTGTACCCTAATATGGTGCATCATGGTCTTCTCTTAACATTTCTAGTTGGAAACACATCTAAAACCTATTAGATCATAGACCGCACACCATCATTTAAACCAAGTATATATTCTTTCCTTCTTATCCCATATGGCCGTGACCTTGTCAAGGCGAAATTTAGCTAATTTCACTTCTTTAAACCTAGGTAATTATAGAGACACATTAAAATAACACTAAAAATGTTTGAGTCTCACTCACATCTAATTAACTAATATATATCTTCCTTTGTAACCCTATATAGCCATGAGCACCTAAGTGACATATTCAAACTAATTTTAAGTTATTTAGTCATAGTTTCATATAAACAATCATCAAAATATCATGAGAAACACCTATCCATATATTAACTTACAATATATCCTTTGATGCCTATTGTAGCCATGACCTAACATAGAGGAAAATCTATCTATTTTAAGCCTCTAAGACATAGGCAAACATAGAAACATATGTAATAACCACTAATTTACATCTATATTTTCAATCTTGAATAAATTCAAACTAAAGTCAATAAAGAATCCATATTAACTCTAAGTAGACATTCAAGAAACATCTAAAATAAGAAACACATAATTATATAATAACATACATAAATACTCCTAAGGCCTATTATGGCCGTGAACATCAAGTAGTGGCCTAAGCCACCTTTCAAGCCAATTAATTATAGATAATCATAATACACCTCTAATCATTCTTACATTTGCATATGTATCCTGAATCTTAATAAGGTCAAGCCAATATCAAGGAATCTCCCACACAAACCCTAGGTAGACATAATGAAGCAATCAAGTTAAATTCACTTTATTAAGTCATAGATCTACCCAATCTTGTCGTGAATCATCCACATTTAAGTTCAATATTCAAGAACCCCAAAACCACCATGGATTCAGGAGTGATAAAAGTCCTAGAAGATAACCATGAAACATAGATTAAAATTGAAAAGCTTAGGTTTAAACCCCTATCTCTTGAAGACAAGCTTTTTCCCTCTTGATTTTGGCTTTTTTCTTCTTTTTCTTCTTTCTTTTTCTTCCTTTTCCTTCTTCCTCCATACTTGGCCGTGCACCTCCTTTCCTCCATCTCTTTTCTTTTCTTTTCTTTCTTTTCTCTTTCTGTCTTTCTTTGGCCATAGGTTTAGGGATTGTTTTGAAAATAAGGGTTTTGTTTATTTTAGTTTATGTTTCTCTAGGTTTTTGGCTTTGTTAGGCAAGACAATTAGGTTTAGAAACTTGGTAGCTGTAATCATTATGCCAATGATGACTTAGGTTTCAACTAGTTTAGATAGATTTGAACTAGATGGAACCAACTAAATGAGTTTGGTTTGGTTTCTCTAACCAAGTAATAATTACTTTTTCTAGTCAATAGTTTTTCTTTCAAGTGTCACAATTCTATTGGTTAATTCAACCAATAGCTTGCCTGCAAATGTCAAGGCCTTATTGGCCAAATTCTTAGCCAATCGCATGCTTCCAAGTGTCAAGACGTTATTGGCCAATCTTCTAACTAATCATATGGTTCCACTTGTCACTATCCTTTTGGCTATTCCTTGGTCAATTACATAGTTACACTTGTCCCTGTTTTAGTGGCCAATTTTATAGCCAATCATAGGCCTCCTTGTGTCACCATCTCATTGTTCCATTCTTATCCAATGACATACTTACACATGTCACAACCTAATTGGTCCATTTTAAGCAAGTGGAATTCTTACAAGTTTCACTATCTTATTAGCCTATTCTACAAGTGTTACTTTTCTATTAATTTTATTATACTATTCTCATCTAATCCAATTATAAAGTAGCTAAAAATAAACTACTGGACTAATTGAACAATTTACCTAATTACTAATTTCTAACTTTTCACTGGACAAAAATGCCCCTGTTCATAGATTCAAAATTATCAATTTGTCACTATTTAATCTTTACTATTTCATTGGATATTTCAATTGATGCTTAGTTTTCCTTGGTAGTTTTCAGTTCTCTCTTCAATTTGAGCAGCTATACAATAGCAATAAAAATTTAACAAAGTGAAAATAGGAATAATTTTTATATTAACTATTAGGGCAATTGGGGTTATGTATTTTGTTCTAAGTTAGTAGCGGATATTACATTTCTTCCCTCCTAAAAGAAATTTTTCCCTCAAAAATTGCTTACTTGTTATTAATAATTTGGGATAATCTTTTATAGATTTCCCTTTATTTTCGACGTTGCTATCGCAAGGCTTGATATTTTTCATAAGATTTTAATCTAAAGGGATTGACTTTACTCTTAGCTATTTAAGATTTCTATTAATAATCTGTACAGTTCTTATTGAATATCTAACTAAGTTTGTGCTTTTTAATTAGATTCTTTGCTTCTTGGTTACTTATTTATCATGTAATTTATTGTAAGATCGCTTTTGGCCCAATTCGCTTGTGAGACTTTCCTTTCCTTGGATAATCACACGTGACCTATGCTTAAACAAGATTTCAAGTTTTGTTTCTTTATTTCATTATTTCATAATGAGCCTTCGCAGATATATCTTATTCAAATATTCTAACTTTTTCTTTATTCTTTCTTCTAGTTGTCCGTGAGGCTTAGAAACATCTAGGAATTTGCTTATGTTAATCTTTGTTATCTTACAACTTTGTCTTCACTCAATAGCTAATGAGATTTAAGTCTTTGCTCTTCTTACCTGTCTCTTGTAATCATAACTTAGTTTTGTTTAGGTTAGACCAAGAGAATTGAAAAGTATTTGATTTAGTTACTTTAGGTAGATTTTTTATCTTTATTTAACATTGCTTATAAGACTTTACTTCTTGCCTAGAGTACTTCACGTGAGGTTGCTTCTTCTTTTGCAAGTTTATCTTTTTTTTGTCTCATTCATAAATACTAAGACTTGGAATAGTTTATGTAATCTAGAAGACTTGGTCATGTTTTCTAATGTGGGGATACCATGTGTTTTCTTTTTGTTTGTCTTTTAAGCTTTAAGACTAAGCAAATTACTTGAAGTATATTTCTTGATTATGCCATTTCCATTGAACCAACAACTTAACTCTTCTTTCTTAGTAGTACACGTGAGATTACTTCTACGGAAATAGTTTGTCTTTCTCTTACTACTTGGATTAGGGTTTTGAGATTTGACTAACAAGAGGTTAAACTTGAACATCCATTGCGCTTACTTCAATTAGGGTTTTAGTTTGAACTTGGCTTGAACCACTTTTATATGGCTTGAACCCTTTCTAATTTTTTGGGTTGTAAAACTCACTTATAATTTAATATTACACCAGTATATAAATTTAGGGAAGTATTATAAAGACCCCACAAGCATTATATTTCTATTGGCCTTTTCTTAGACCAATTAAAGGCCTATACTTGTGACAATTCTACTTGTCCCTTTTTTAGTAATTAATTTATGTTATGGTTATTTTATCTGCTTAGAAAATGATTAGGAGTTAACTAGAGGATTAAAAGAATGATTTGATTGATTACTGATTCGTACGTTTTCACTGGTTTATTCTAGCTAAGTTCTACTGAGATTTCCTCTTATGCTACGATGTAATCTAAAAATTTCTATGCGATTTTTCTAAGATTTCTGTTCTTATACTTTTTTTAATTTCAACTAGATGAAAATACCACTTGTAAAGACATCTACAGATTGATCTAAGTAAGATCTAAAATTTTCAGTCTCTATAATCCCCAATTACTACTAGGGCATTTATAGAACCAAAGGACATGATTAAAGAATATTTTGCTTCTAACCCTTATTTGGAAATAAATAGCTAGATTCATTTTAGAATAAATTACTGCTTTTCTAAGCTAATGTAGCAAATCGTTCATTTCATTTATTCTAAAAAGATAGACGTCTGTTCTTATTAATTTCTCTATAATTGGCTATAATCCATACATAGTCTTTACTCATTTTTTTTTTTTTTGTTAAAAGTTCAGGGGTTTCCTCAAGATGGTATTTCTTGGATAGCAAACTTAATTACCTTAGAGGAAATGCTAAAAATGTTTTTCTCACACACTTTGTTTGGAAATAAAAATCATATTCCTATGGTCCTTTATTTAGTATTTTCTAACCTAATAGCTAACAAAAGACTTAGGTTCCTCACTTATCCAAGGGTTTGGTTTTCGGTTGGCATAGGAAAATTTCTTGCCAACTTAAAACAAGAATACTGATAAGTATTCAATCTATTCCAAAAACATCATCAAATTCGAACAGAAATAGTAAACATTAAATATAAATAAACAGACACTCAATAGTGACATATACGTACAGTCAATAGTAAACAAATCATCTTCCACCTAAATGGAATAATTCAAACACACTCAAAATGTTTATTAGGCAACCAATCACATTTTGCCTTGTAGTCTCATGCTTATCCAATTCATGATGGCTTTTAGTTAGTTTGTGACTAGCTTGGTCCAAATGGAACCAAATGGAGGCAAATAGACAGGATTTGGTTTAGTGACTCTAATCAATTCATGGTGACTCATTATTATTCTTTGGTCTTTATTAGGCAATCCTATTAGATTCCAACATTTGGTAGGTGTAATTATTAGGTTAATGATGACTTTGTTAGATTTGAACTAGATAGAAGTAACTAGATAGACTTAGTTTGGTTTCTCTAACCAAGTAATGATTACTTTTTTTTCTAACCAATAATGTGTTGCCAAGTGTCGAGACATCACTGGTCAAGCTCCTAGATAATCACATGCTTCCACTTGTCACCACCCAATTCTTGGCCAATCACACGCTTCCAAGTGTTAAGACTCCATTGGCAAAGATTCTGGCCAACCACATATTACTAAGTGTCATGTAACACCCTAATTAGAATAGACATTGTGTTATGTGTTAAATTTTATTATTAAATTTATTTAAGTTAAATTAATGTTGAATTTTGTTTAAATTTATCAAAAATAAAATTATATGAATATGAGGCTGGTAAAAATTTTTAAATTAATTAAATACATTATTTTAATGATCATGTGACCTTAGTAAATTATTTCTAAGGAAATAAAATATAAGTCACCTATTGAAAAATCCATAATTTAATTATGTGTCACAAAATATTACTTATGGAATAAACATATCACCATAACCTGTAAATATACTCAATTGCATGTTGTTTTTTATAAAGAAAATATATTAAACTAGGCTATTAGGTGACATTTCCTACATCCACATTCCATACCCATCATTTACCTCATATCCAAGAACTGTACATTATTATACAAATGTGAGATTTACAAGCTGTACATAATTATACATTACTATACATTAAAAGATGACTAGCCTAACATTTTCACCTGCATTACATCCTATCCACATATGTACATCAAGAGAAACTACTAGCCTTACTTGGCCAGGCAAGAAAAGGTAACCAGATTAATGTTCAACACAATCATACTACACTCCATACTAATTCTCCCTAAGCTACTAATGGTTACTATATTTAGTAACCAAAATAAACTAGGTCCCCTGAAAGAAGACATCCAACCTGTATCGATGAACAATGAAATGTAAATCTGCATCCTTAGTCAGCTACAGTGGGGCTCTGGAAATATCATAGTTTAGAAGGGTGAGAAATAAATTCTCAGTAGGTACTCAAACACATCAAAAATATAAAGGAATACAATTTCCATAGCATTTTCAGCTGTAATAAGTACAAAAAATATAATTCCATGGTTGGTCAATAATCTCAAATATGCATAACAGTTAACATTTCCTATCTCATGAAACTTTTCTCCATGTTACACGCTTACGAAGCTTAAACTAGGGCTTAAACCCTTTTTAAATTTCCTCTTTGCCTACATGGTCTAAACTTTAACTGATTTAGAATTCTCCTTTGGCATGAGGCATCTCCTAAACTAGAGTGGTCATTCCACATGCACTGATGGATTGCATTGCTCTATCTACACCTCTAGTGGACCTGTTCGTAAAATGGACCTAGACACATGTAAAACTTCTCATGGACTTCTTCTATGACGTTTTATTAGAATTTCCCTTCTAATCTTTATGTGTCACCTCAAAATTCATTTCTTTCTCTAGATGATCACATTCAAGCTTTACTTGTTCTTTCTATTTAATTAAAGCAAGCATGTAACTTATTGAGAGAGAACTTCTTAAAATATCAATATCTAAATTTCACTAACATAAGTATAACTTAGTGAAATACACACTAGAGTCTCAAACTCCACTTTTCTACAAAACACCTATTCCTGTCCTCATAAAACACTTTGGAATGACTATCTAACACTTAAATCACATAACTTTCACTAAAAATTCTCACATAACCAAATCCTAGTGGAAAGACAGATATCACTAGTAGAGGTTATTTATTTATAAAACAATACTATATCATGAAAGCACACCACAAAAATCCTCAAACTCTTATTATTTACTAAAGGAAATATATTCAAGCAACTTGATCACCCCAACTCCCAAATTCCCATATAAGGCTGTGGGACATACACACATAACCACTCATGAATTTTTCATTCCAACAAGCAAGAGATATGCATAAAAATAATTATGCCACAATTCCAACAAGATTGCACAATTATAATAAAAATCAACAAAATATGCCCCTAGAACCCTAGTGTGGCCGTGAGCTAGGGTACCAGTTTTTTTGTAATTTCTAATGATTTCCACCATATTTCATGCACCATAAAGACTCCAAAACACTCAATCAAGCTTCTAACCATACAAAAAATCTTCAAATTCACATCCTAACCAATTTCTAAACAAGAACTCTAATATGTCAACTTGGAGATCTTGGGTGTCCACTCGAAACTAAGGTTAGAATCTTAACCTAAATGGCTGACCACATTCAAAACCATCCATAGATACTCTCTCAAACTTCTAGAGAGAGAAACTAGCATAATTTTGCGTTATAAACTACTATGAAACTATAGTTTGAAAGAGAAAAAATTATGTTTGAGCTTCCTACCTCTTGGAGTTGCTACTCAAGAAGGTTCTTGACTTATTTTCCTTTCTTTTTTTTTTCTCCTTTTATTCTCTCTTCTTCCTCCTCCAGCTGTGACCCCCTCCTCTCTCTCCCCCGTTTCCCTTTTTTTTCCTTTTTCTCCCTTTTATGTTACTTGGCTGTTGTGTTGGGGACTTGGAGGGAATTTTTTTATTTTATTTTTACTAGTTTTTTTATTCATTTTGGCTTGCTAAATAAGTTTTATAAATTAAAAAAAATCATAATCATGGATTTTTGATTAGTTTGTAACTAAGTTAGTTATATGGAACCTAAATGGAAAAAACTAAATAATAATAGACTTAATTATACTATCCCAACAGTGATTATTTCTCTTATTTGATTGAAGTTAGACACTTATCTGGATATTTATTGGTCATTTTATACTAATTATATTTTTTATTTATGTAAACCTTTTCAAATAATAAGTTTTTAACAAAGTTAAAGTATGATAATTTTCCCTATTTAATTTTGTAAATGCTTAGAAAATTATTAATAATTTACAAAGTAAATTTAGCTAATTTTCTATGTTTAAATGTTTTACTTGACAAAAATGTCCTCAAGTGAAACCTCATGATTATCAAATTGTCACTGTGTAGTTTTCATTATTCTTTCAGGTACTTCAACTATTTTTTTAGTACTCCTTAAATAATTTTCATTGTCTTTTTCTATTTAATGATAAAATAAAATATTAGCAATTAAATAATATATTTATTATATTAAATAATAACATATTTATTAATGTTAAATATTAAAATGCATAAAACTACTTAAAAGAAAATTTAAAAGACATTTATTTTCACTTAAATGAGATGTTATATGTCACAATTCTATTGGCCAACCCTTGGCCAATTACATAACTCCACATATCACAATTTCATTGGACAATTTTCTAGCCAATCTTAGGCCTCTACATGTCACTCTCTCATTGGCCAAATTTTCATCCAATGACATACTTTTACATGTCATGTTCTAATTGGCTAATTTCATAAATGTTACTTTTCTATTAATTTTGTTGTGCCAATATCATCTAATTAAACACTAAACTGATTAGAAATACATTAGTGGACTCACTGGTCAATTTCAACTAATGGTTGATTCTGCAATTTTCACTAGACAAAATGTCTCCATTCACAGATTCAAAATTACTAAATTGCTACTATTTCATCTACAATGTTTCATTAGGTATTTCAACAGATATTTAGTTTCCCTACATAGTTTTCAGTGCTCCCTTTAACTTGAGCAATTACATTTTAATAATAAAAGTTAAATAAGATGAAAAATAGTAATAATTGTTATATTAACTATTACGGCAATTAGAGCTCTGTATTTTGTTCTAAGTTAGGGGCAGATGTTACAGATTTAACCTTCATTAAATGATCTTTGCTTACACGGTCTCGTATCTTAGGGCATAGCCCCCTTTAACTTTCATAATCATCATAAGTGAGAGCTCTCCCTTGACAAAGGACATACCCTTAAAACTTGAGTGCCCATTCCATCCTTTACTGGTAGATTCCACTCCTCTTATCCACACTTTGGATGGACCATCCATAAAGTGAACATTAGACACGTGTAAGACTCTCATGGATCACGTGCCTTTGGATTCATCTCCTTGGTGTTTTCTTTATCATTTCTTTTCTAATCTTTCTAGATCACCTCATTTTCCTTTTTTTTTACTTGAGGATCATTTTCAAGCTTAGAATATTTCTTCTACTTTACTTGTAGTGATCATGCAATTGATACAGTTATGATTTGAAGGCACTTAACACATTTATAGGCCAATCATCGAGCATAATGCTTTACTGTCATATATTCATTCATTGGCTATACATCATTGATTTACTTTCATTGGCCATATATCATCAAACTCAAAGCTTTAATATCATAATAACATTCAATGGCCATACATTGTTGAGATTAATGCTCAAATATCATATCTTACTTTGAAATCACAACTTGAGTCATACTTAGACAAAGGAGCGTCTCTAAATCAAAACCCCACATTTTTACCTCAACATGGTCATTCTTACTTTCTAAAGGCTAGGCATGCATGAGACCCACCAAATCTTAAATCAAATGTCATCTTCTACCTTAATGCTCATAAATTTATAATAAGAGGTAACTTAGTACTCCTAGGCTAAAGCTTAAGATTACCTTTCTTATTCTTCCCACTTTTAACCATTTGCATGAAACTAAAATCTAAATATGGCCAAACTCACCTTCTTTAAGCATTCTAGTTTTTGTTTCAATTATCTCATTGAAACACTAAGCTTTGTTAAAGTCATCTACTTTTAACACTATGCACTCAAATCACATATTTTTCTCCATAGCATTAAAGTGGTCATATTCTTCAGTCTCGAGTACATTATGGTTTCCCCTAGTTATTTTAATCTTAACTTATAGATAAAACCTTTCCTTTTGGACTCACATGGCTGTGTACCCTAATATGGTGTATTATGGTCTTCTCTTAACATTTCTCATTGGAAACACATCTAAAACCTATTAAATCATGGAAAACACACCACCATTTAAACCAAGTATGCATTCTTTCCTTCTTAACCCTATATGGTTGTGACCTTCTCAAGGTAAAATTTAGCTAATTTTGCTTCTTTAAGCCTAGGTAATTATAGAGATTCACTAAAATAAAACTAAACATGTTTGAATCTCACTCACATCTAATTAGCTAATATATATCTTCGTTTGTAACCCTACATTTGAGCACCTAAGTGACATATTCAAACTAATTTTAAGTTATTTAATCATAGTTTCGTATAAACCATCATCAAAATATCATAAGAAACTCTTATCCACATATTTACTTACAATCTTTCCTTTGATGCCTACTATAGCCGTGAGCTACCATAGAGGAAAATCTATCTATTTCAAGCCTCTGAGACAGAGGCAAACATAGAAACATATTTAATAACCACTAATGTACATCTATACATTCCTTCTTGACTAAATTCAAACTAAAGTCAATAAAGTATCCATATTAATTCTAAGTAGACATTCAAGAAACATCTAAAATAAATCACATAACAGCCAATCCTCATAAGAAACACACAATTATATAATAACACATATAAACACTCCCAAGGCCTATTATGGCTGTGAGCATCAAGTAGTGGCCTAAATCACCTTTCAAGCTAATTAATTATAGATAATCATAAAACACCTCTAATCACTCTTAGATTTGCATACGTATCCTTAATCGTAACAAGGTTAAGCCAATATCAAGGAATGTCCCACACAAACCCTAGGTAGACATCATGAAGCAATCAAGTTAAATTCACTTTATTAAGTTATAGATCTACCCAATATTGCAGTGAATCATCCATATTTAAATTCAATACTCAAGAATCCCAAACCAGCATGGATTCGAGAGTGATAAAAGTCATAGAAGACAACCGTGAAACATAGATGAAAACTTGAAAAGCTTAGGTTTGAACTCCTACCTTTTGAAGACACGTTTTTTCCCTCTTGATTTTGGCTTTTTTCTTATTTTTCTTCTTTCTTTTTCTTCCTTTTCCTGCTTCCTCCATACTTGGCTATGCACCTCCTTTCCTCCCTCTCTTTTCTTTTCTTTTCTTTCCCTTTCTCTCTTTCTTTGGCCGTGGGTTTAGGGATTGTTTTGGAAATAAGGGTTTTGTTTATTTTAGTTTATGTTTCTCTATGTTTTTGGCTTTGTTAAGCAAGCCAATTAGGTTTAGACACTTGGTAAGTGTAATCATTATGCCAATGATGCCTTAGTGAGGCTTCAACTTGTTTAGTTAGATTTGAACTAGGTGAAAGTAAATAAATGAATTTAGTTTGGTTTCTCTAACCAAGTAATGATTACTTTTTCTAGGCAATATTTTTCTTCCAAGCGTCATAATTCTATTGGTTAATTCTTAACCAATAGTTTGCTTCCAAATGTCAAGGCCTTATTAGCCAAATTCCTAGCCAATCACATGCGTCCAAGTGTCAAAACATTATTGGCCAATCTTCTAGCCAATCACATGCTTCCACTTATCATTATCCTATTGGCCAATCATATAGTTATACATGTCACTATTTTATTTTCCAAATTTCTAGCCAATCATAGATCTCCACGTGTCACCATTTCATTAGTCCATTCTTATTCAATAACATGCTTACACATATCACAACCTAATTGGTCCATTTTAAGCCAATAGAATTCTTACAAGTGTCACTATTCTATTGGCATATTCTACAAGTGTTACTTTTCTATAAATTTTATTATGCTATTCTCACCTAATCCAATTATCAAATGACTAGAAATAAATTAGTGGACTAATTGACCAATTTAGCTAATTATCAATTTCTAACTTTTTAATGGAAAAAATATTCCTGTTCATAGATCCAAAATTATCAAATTGACACTATCTAGTTTTCACTTTTTCATTGGGTATTTCAACTGATACTTAGTTCCCTTGGTAGTTTTCATTGCTCCTTCAATTTGAGCAGCTATATAATAATAATAAATATTTAATAAAGTAAAAAATAGCAATAATTGTTATATTAACTATAAGGTAAATTGGGGCTATGCATTTTGTTCTAAATTAGGAGCGGATGTTACACATATAACATCATAACCTGATTGTGTTATAGGTAAACCTATAACAAAATTTGTAGATTTGTTTTCCCATTTCCATTTTGGGATCTTTAGAGGCTGCAATAAAGCTGACAGTTTCTAATGTTCTATCTTAACCTGTTGGCAAAGTAAACGCTAAGCCAAATATTCAACTATTTCCTTTCTTATTCTTGGCCACCAATACAGTTTCTTAAGATCTTATGCATCTTAGTTGCGCTAGGGTGAACTATGTATCTACTCTTATGAGCTTCCTTTAGAATCCTATCTCTTAAATTTCTTTTCTTAGTGTCACTACTCACCCGACAGAGGTTTCGACGATCCTCAATTTTAAAAAGAAAAAATGTTTTTGGTGTTCAATCGAGTCGCCACTAATGTTTATTTAACAGGAAATAATTGAAAAAACCTTATTACACTGGTCAAAAATAGAGATTTTAAGTCCAAGAGTCTATTTATATACGGAGAAGGGCAAGAACTTAATCCAGCTACACTCCTGATACATCCGTCTTGAAATGATTACCTGAATTTACTATGCAACATGATTGGGTTGAGAGGAATAAAACATGATTGGATTAAAAGGGCTTAGTGCCATAACTCATGCTAGAAATTAACAAGGGACAAGGGAAATGCTAAGTAAATGGGTTGAGAGGGCTTAGTGTCACAATTCATGCAAGAAAATTAATTGGGGAAGGGATAAGAATGTAAAATGAGGGTTGAAAGGGTGTAGAGCCACAATTCACGCAAGAATTTAACAAGGGAGAGGGAAATGTTAAGTAAATGAGTTGAGAGGGTTTAATGCCACAACTCATGTAAGAAATTAGCCAAAAAAAAAAAGAAACAATAAATATAAACATAATTATACATAGAAAGGGAAAAGGAGAGTTAGTGTGAGTTAGTGTAGGTTAATATGTGTTTGGGAAAATGAAAATAAATGTTATAAGTGAGATTATATACAATGTTAAAGGGGTTAAGAGAGTTAGTAACAAGAAATATAAAGAAAATGTGAGAGAAAAGAGAGTGAGTGATGTTGATTATGTTAGTAAGGGTTAGGAATAGAATGGAGTGAAGTCAAGGGGATCAAGGACTAAACTATTACAAAATTGCACTAGATCCAAAGATTCAAGGGCCAAGCCCCCCACTTTTCATCCCTCACAAGGTTATATCAAGAAATCAAAAGGAAACACAAAATAAGAAAGAGCTAGTAGTGTTAGTGATGTTAGTAAAGGTTAGAAGTTAGACAAAGCAAAGTTAAGGGGGATCAAGGACTAGACTAATTCAAGATAACACTAGATCCATGAGTTTAATAGCTAAGGCCCCTTCCTCTTCATCCTCCATATATTTACATAATAAATGAGAAGTTAAACTAAAAGCAAACAAAACAAAAAAAGAAATAAACTAAATAAAGAGACAAGGGTAAAGAGTTAGATAAATATTACTATAGGCTTTGTAGTAAACTAATAATCAGTACAACGATATTATCACAAACTAAACCACAAAGGGAAAACGAATGGGATGGTCACATGATTATCAAGGAGATATTATATAAACATCATACCAAATGCTAAATAAAAATTAGATGAACAAAATAAGACAACCAAACTTGAAAAAGGAAGGCTGTTAAGAAACTTATGAACAAACGCCATATAAAATTGAGAAAATGAGAGGGAATGACAATGAACTCTATCAATCTCTTGATAATATTGAGCCAATAATCATGTTACAAGAGCTTTGAATGAAGTGAATATTACCTCACACTAGAGAACATCGAATTACACTTCAAAAGCACATCTCTTACACTCTTTTCACTCTTTTCTTGTATATTTGTGATAGTCTCTCTTGTTTGGCACTTTCGCACACTTACAAAGCACTGAAGAACAGATCAAAACATGGAAAGGCAGTAGCTGGTCCAAAGCCTCTCTCCTTCTACCCCTTGGTCATGGCCTAAGGCATGGCTATTTATGTCCATGGTCATGCCCTTGTGCACAAATCTTAATTGTTCTTTGGTCCCTTCTTTCTTGCAATTTAGTCCTTCATTTCCATCTTATTTAAAGGCTAAAGGAGCTCCCTTGGACATGCATGAGTGTGAACATGACTGGTGTAACGATGAAGCTATGGTAGGCTAAGGAGGCAAGTTGGATGGCTAAAGTATTTCATGGTGAAGAAACCTTTGAAATGGAACCAATTTGGTTCCATATGAACCAGCACCTCTCTAGCTTAATTAGGACATCCAAGTAGGTGTCAAAGAGGTCTCTTGGGTGTTAGTTTAAGCTAGTGAAGTAGGTTGGTTAATGAGTAGCATCCAATTAGGTGTCAAAGAGGTCTCTTGGGTGTTAGTTTAAGCTAGTGAAGTAGGTTGGTTAATGAGTAGCTTGATTTGGCAAAAAAGTGTTGACACCTTGGCATGGAAGCATGACATGGTACCCACTGAGTTGGCTGCTAAAATAGTTGATTTGGCAAGATGCTTGGCCCAACTAGGTCAAATAGGGGATGTTCTATGGGTTGTTTTGGTTAGGTTCAAGTTTGGCAAGAAATGGAGGTGATTTTGGGATTGTGATTTTGGCTGGACTTAGGCTTATGTTAGGGAAGTTTTGAGGTATTTTTAGGTCATGTTCTAGGTCATTAGTGATGAGGTAAAGGTTAGACTCTAGGTTAGGCCTTAGTTTACATAAAAAGGGTTGTTTTGGACTTGATTTGTAATTATGTGGTTTAGGGTATGGCTCATGTTTAATCTTGGCTAGATTTTTGAATTAGGACTTAAGGCTTGTATTTTAGATTGGTTTTAGGGTTCAAAGGTTAAATTTGGTTAAGTTTTGAAGTTTGAGGAGCATTTAGGGTTTAAGGATTAACTGTTTAGGATGAATCTGAGACTTTAAGGGTTAAAGCTTGATCTTTGGTAAGGCTAAGGGAATCTTGGTAGCTATGGTCATGGTCTGGGGATTTTGGGGATTATGTTTTGGGTTCAATCTTGTACTTCATTTAGGGTTTAAGGATTAACTATTTAGGATGAATCTAAGACTTTGAGGGTTAAAGCTTGATCTTTGGTAAGGCTAAGGGAATCTTGGTAGCTATGGTCATGGTCTGGGGATTTTGGGGATTACGTTTTGGGTTCAATCTTGTACTTCATTTTAGTCTTTGCCTAGGCATTCTTCTCTTTAGCTTCTTAAAGATCTTCTTTTACTCCTTGCTTTCTAGGGGTTGACAAAATAGGGTGTTCACACTTAGGTACACACATTCTTTTCCTATACAAAATAATTCCATTATCTATTTCAGAAAAGTCCTTTTGACCTTTAAGAGCTTGCAAAAATTGATCTATATTTTGAGCTTCCTTTATTTGAGTTTTAAGATCACAGTCAATCTTAAGTTCATTCATGAACAAGCTGTGAGGTCTACTACTTACTACCAAATTCAAATATTTAAATTTTTCTATCATTTCCATTTCATGCAGCATCACTTGAGACATATGCAGTGATTTCCTATTGAGAGCATCAGCCTCCATATTAGCTTTGCCTGGATGGTACTTTAGATCAAAATCATAATCATTTAAGAACTCTATCCACCTTTTTTGCCTCATGTTCAATTCTTTTTGATCAAATAGATACTTAAGACTTTGGTGATCACTAAAAACATCAAATTTTACCTTCATACAGATAATGCCTCCATATTTTCAAGGCAAGCACTATAGCTGCTAATTCCAAACTATGGGTAAGGTAGTTCTCCTCATGTGGTCTAAGTTGTCTAAAGGTATAAGCAACTACCTTTTTGTCTTGTATTAAGAAATAACCTAAACCATTCTTTGAGGTATCGCTATATACACTTCAAAATTGCCTAGAGGGTGTGGGATCACTAACACTAGGGTAGTAGTTAACTTATCCTTCAATTTTTGAAAACTAGCTTCACCCTCTCTTGTCCAAATGAATGGAATGTCTTTTCTTGTTAACCTAGTTAGAGGTAAGACTAACTGGGAAAATCCTTGGATAGACCTCTTACAGTAACTTGCTAGTCCTAGGAAACTCCTAATCTCTATGATAGATTTTGGTCTTTCCTAATGACCTACTGCTTCTATCTTATTAGGGTTAATTGATACTCCACCCTAAGATACAACATGCCTTAAGAATTCCACTTCTCTTAGCCAAAATTCACATTTTGCTAGTTTAGCAAACAATTATTTTTCTTTTAAAATCTATAACATAATCCTCAAATGATGTTCATGTTCTTCTTTAGTTTTAGAATAGATAAGGATGTTATCTATGAAGACAATCATAAACTTAATCAAATAAGGTCTGAAAATCCTACTCATGTACTCTATGAACACTGTAGGAGCATTGGTCAATACAAAGGGCATAACTAGATACTCATAATGTCCATACCTAGTTCTGAAGGCAGCCTTTGTGATATCTTCTTTTTTGACCCTAATTTTGTGGTAACTTGACCTCAAGTTTAACTTTAAAAAGATTGAAGCTCCTCTTAATTGATCTAGCAAGTCATTTATCCTAGGAAGAAGAAATTTATTGTTGATTATTACCTTATTCAGTTGTCTATAATCTCATGTTTCCATCCTTTTTCTTGACAAACAACATGGGTGTTCCCCAAGGTGAACACTTGGTCTAATGAATTGT
Organism: Castanospermum australe; assembly: GCA_019955255.1. Classification (NCBI taxonomy): domain Eukaryota; kingdom Viridiplantae; phylum Streptophyta; class Magnoliopsida; order Fabales; family Fabaceae; genus Castanospermum; species Castanospermum australe. Next base: position 147,006 of record NSJW01000594.1, on the reverse strand, counting down.
TTTGGTAATAGTTCCTCTATTTGCTTTTTAAGCTCACTCAACTCTAATGGTGACATCCTATTGGATGCTATGGATATGGGTCATAATCCTAGGTGCATATCAATGGAAAATTCTATTTCTCTTTCATATGGTAAGCTAGTAATCTCTGCTGGAAAGATTTTGGGATATTCCTGAACTATAGGGATAGTTGTATTGCTTTGTTTAGCCTCTATTTTTAAAGAACACAAGAGAACATATCCTTGAGCTCCTTCTTTTAGACATCTATTTGCTTGAGTAACATTTAAAAATTCAACTGGTTCTTGGTAGATAACATATTTCTCAAAATAGTTCAAAATAACTTTATTCACAAATAACCAATCCATTCCCAAAATAATATCAATATTGGAAATAGGTAAGCAAAAAAGATCAACAACAAGAAGTTTATCTTTTATTAAGAGGGGACAATTTAAATAGGTTTGGGAGTTAAAACTTCTTCCCTAGTAGGGGTAAAAATAGATAAGTTATATGGTAGCTGTCAAATATGTAAGTCTAATTTCTTCATACAATCATAAGATATAAAGGAATAAGTTACTCCAGAGACAAATAGTGCAATTAATTCATGATTTCTTATCAAATTCGTACCTTGTATCAGATCATATGAATGGGTCACTTTTTCACCAGTTAAGGAAAACACCCTTCCCATAGTATGAGGTCAGTTTTGCAAGCTTGTCTCTTTTTAACAATGGATAATCCTTGAGATAATGACCAAGCTTTTGACAATGATAGCACACATTTTGGCAAACATGGCTTAGAGCCATGCATTCTTCCACACTTGGGGTAGTTCTTTCCCTTATTGTCCACTTGTACATGCTTCCCTTTCCTTGTATTATTATTTCTAAACATGTTATTTTTATCTTGATTTTTCCTTCTCTCTTTTGTTCTAGAAAATGTTGCTTTTGGCTTTCCTGTTTCACTTCCATCAAATTCTTTTCTACTATCCTACACTTATTAACTAGTATAGAATAGCTTCTAATTTCAAATGGACCTACTGTATTCTTTATCTCAAGCTTTAGGCCTGATTCAAACTTCATGGGTTTTTAGTTCTCATCCTGATTATACCTCAGTTAGGATGAGAACTTTGACAACTTCTCAAACTTGGCCACATACTGGCCTACTGTCATACATCCTTGCCTTAATTGCAGAAACTCAGTTTCTTTTTCGTTCCTCACACTACTAGGGAAGTATTTTTCTAGAAAAGTGATTTGAAAAATATCCCAGGTAATTTGGGCCCCTTGGAGTTCTAGCAGCCCTCTAGCACTTCTCCACCAATGTTTAGCCTCTCCTTTTAATATAAAAACAACAAAAATCACCTTTTGTGCATCACAATAACACATCAAAAATCTTTTCTAGCTTCCTTAATACTCTTAGCTAATACTGCATCATACTCTCCCTAAAACAATGGAGGGTTTTCTTTCCTAATGGTTAGGCCTTGAAAGTATGGGTTAACAGCAGGGGCTCTGTCCTCATGGTTCCGTTACCACTATTAGGACCTCCATTCCTATTTTCCTATGGATGTTGCCGAATCTAGGTTATCGCAGTAGCTTGCTCCATGATGGTAGTAGCCATATGCTCAAAGGTACCCTTCATCTCCTCAATATCGGTATTACTAGTATTTGCAACATTGGTTGTAGAGCATCCATATATGTTTGATGGCATTTCTTTCTGCACTCATAAAACAAACCATATTAAGGTGGTCAAGCTCAATATCTTGTTACAAATGTTAATTAGAATTCAATAATAGCAACAAGCAATAATCAGGCAGAATATAGTTATACAACCAATAATCTACCCTTAGGTTACCTAGATGAACTACTCTGATACCAAAAATTGTAACACCCTACCTTATAGGTATTGTATCAGTAACCATACCTTATAGGTATTGTCTCACTAACTCTTCTAAATAAGATTGTTAATTTAGCTTGTTTATTAGTTCATTTGATGGTAAATTATAAGGCTAATTTTAAGAACTTAATAAAGTTATAAAAGTGTTTAACTACTCATACTTCATTTCCTATTTGTTGGGTGTCTAAGTTATGTTATAATTAACCTTTAATTGCTACAAGATAAGTCACATAGCTAGGTTTTGGTATGACACTATCAATCAAACTAAGTCATTTCACTTTTAAGCCTTTGGTTCATTTCTAGATTCATTAACCTTACTCGATTCATAAGTTTATGACTATTTAAAACCTAAATAAAAAACCCTTAAGGATGATTTTAATTAGTTAGGAAATATTGCAAGTTTTCTGCCCTGCCACCGCTTAAGCGCCAGCTCTCCACTGCTTAAGTGCTCAAGGTCTAGAACATACCCAGTTTTTGGACTAGCCACAGCTTAGGCTATAGGACACCACTCAAAACCCAGATTTTGCACTTAAGCACCCATTTTTTGCACCTAAGTGCTAAAGTGCAAAAAGGCCACTACCTAGGCACTTAGAGGAAAGCACTTAGGCGCCCACTTGGCGGAAAATGGCACTTGTTTTTCTTGTATTCTATGTTATTATTTGCTTATCTTGTTTTAACTTTAATTAACATTAATTCACATATGTTTAGCTAGGTTTTAGTGAAGTTGGTCATCACTTTTTCCTTAGACTTATCATAGTTATTTCACACAGTAAATAACATAAGAAATGTATCAAACATATCAAAACATTATATATTGTCATTCAAAGGCTAGGACGTTAACATAGTATCACTATAACTATTTTATAATAAAAAAGGAAGGGGATTGATTAGTGGTATCTTATATAACCCCTTTAAGGTGATACTTCAAAAGTTACACATAATTATACATGCATCATATTCTAGCCTACTACATCCTAGCCTTCACCACCTCCTTGGTTGTCATAGTGGGTGATACGGATATCTTGGATGACACGAACAGGGCCTAACCCCTGAACATCAATCCATATTATTTCTATTTCTACCACAAAGGTAATATGCGACATTCTTGCTTAATATGAAAATATCACAAATAAAGAATGAGATATAAATCTCTATAGGAAGTAATAACATTTAAAGTTTAAAACATGCAATGTTTTCAGCTGTACTATGTATAGAAAATGCTTCCTTTTTTTATTTCTCTCTTATTCAATAAGTTATTTCCTTTTATGCTAAATTACCAATCATTTCTCTTTTTATTTTTGAGACCTTACACCATCATAATAAACTTACGATAAGAGGTTTTTTCACTTGCAAGGGTGTTCCCTTGCCTGTACCATTGAAATGGCTAATCATGCGGGATCACCTCCTTATCTTTGAGGATCACTTCTCAAAAATATCTCTAGATAACCTCCCTGGGAGGTCACTTCTAGCACATTAGTAATATAACATAATTCTCATTATCTTTATCCATCCATGGTATAATTCAAGTTCAAAACCACAAAACATACAAAGAGCATAAAGAAATAAAGCATTTCTTCACTAGTTCTTGGAGAAAGTTAAGAAGAGTATGAAATGATACAATAGATCAAGAATAGCCTCAAGAACATATCAAATAGAGAGTATTAGGAAGAAGAGTTGTTATTTCCTACTCTTTTTCAAATAAAAGCTTCAAGAGTTTCCTATTCAGAGCTCACATTCACTAGAGCTCTCCTTACTCACTCTCAAGAGTTTCTTTCTACTTTGGTGGTTATGCATTGGAAAAGCCTGGATTGAGGTATTTATAGGCTTCCTTGGGAGTGCATGGCCGTGCTTTCTTGACTCGGTGGGGGATGTGACTTTCCTTAGGAAAAGAAGTGAGAATCTTCTTGATTAAGACCATGTAGTCCTTATATTAATTGCTTAGCTCTAACTTGGTCTAATTAAACTCTTCCTTGGCTTCTTATCTCTTTAGCCATGATTACTTAGTTACTTTAAGTAACTAAGTTAGTTTAGTTTGCTTACTTTAACTAAATTTCTTTCTTAACTCATGGTTGACTTGGAGTTCACTTAGTTACTTTCTAACTTTTCATTGCTTTTCAACTAAATTCCTTTCTTTCTAGTTTGTCTAACTATGATTACTATCTATTATAGCAAGATAAGGTGTTGACTTAGAATAACTTAGGAGACTTAGCTTTCTTGATGGGTTTACATGAGTTTCTAGTTCTTGCAAGACCACCTTGCTTCCTCATGTGTTCTAGGGTGGTTTATGGTTTAAAATTTTATCTTTTTCTACTTTAATTCCTTAGGTGTGATTCTAATTATATTCCTTCTCTCCTCACTTAAGAAATTTCCTTCCTTCTTTCTTGTGGCTCACATGAACTAGCATGGAGAGATAAGGTTTTGTTTTTTCTTATCTTGCTTTCTAGACTTGGTTTTACTCCTTGGGACTTTGAGCTTGGCATAACTAGGTTAGATTTCTTGAACTTGGACCTTAGGTTAGCTTAAGACTTATGGATTATGCTTGCCTTGGACTGGGTTTGGTTGGCTTGACCATTCTTTGGGCTTGATCCTAGCTGTTGGCTAGCTAAAAATCCTTAGCCTAGGTATAATGTTAAATGTGATTCGCCTCTCTCTCTTTCTTTCTCTCTCTCTCTCTCTCTCTCTCTCTCTCTCTCTCTCTCTTTAGGTTTAAGACCACTTTTGGCTAGGTTTAGGTTTAACATTTTATTTTAGCTTATATTATAGGGCTTGAATTATTTCTAAAATTTTAATGGGCTTCGAACATGCACATATTCACACACAAACATACATATAAACATACTTATATATATGTTTTTATGATTATTAAGGGATGTTACGCATTTAAGGTTAGCTTTTTCTTTGGCTAATTAAAAACATCCACTTGGCTCCTTATCCATTGGGTTATAAAAACTTAGTTACATAAAGTAACTAGGTTAGCCTAGTTTAGTTACTTGAACAAAGTCTTTATCTTGACTTAGGGTTGACTTAAGTTTGGCTTGGTTACTTCCTAACTATTTTCTAAATTTCTAACTAGATACCTTACTTCTTCGTTAGATTCTCCATCATTACCCCTCATTAAATACATGATAAATGATAACTCTATGAAATATAGTTTTTTAGTCTCATTTTGTGCATTAAAGTATGCTTGTCCTCAGAATTTACATTATAAATCTTAGTTTTATTTTGGTTTTAATAAAAATCCTCTTTAGCTTAGTTGTTTAATGTTTATTTAGTATTTTCATGATTTACTTTCATCAAATTACAGGAGTTTTTATCATTAATGATACTACTTATGGGTTAGTAAATTGCGCTTTATAGGTGAATGGCTATAGGAAAGGTCCAAAGATAAGAAGAAGTGAAGGTTTGAGCACCTAGTCAAATTTTGGGTTGAAACACTTGAATTATGGTGAAAGACATTTAGACCATGCTATCTTCCTTGGAGTATATCTCATACTATAGATTTCAGATTGAGATGATCTTGGTGGCTATGGAAAGCTAAGAAGGAGATCCAATGAGACATCAAAATCCAATTCTACAGTTTCAAGGGTGAAAATCATGATGCAAAACAGAAATGTGTTGCTATCAGGACTGTCAGACCTTTGAGAAGTAAAATGAAGATATCTTGAAAGCTGAGACATTGGGATACAACTTCTTTGTTGTGGTCAACAGCTAATTCCCAACCGAGACACTACATGGCTTTGAACTTGAAAAATTTTGCTGAAACCCCAGATGGGCCCGAGATGGGCCATTATGTGAGATAGTTTTATCAATAATAAGACTCTTGTAATTTTAGATATAAATAAAATCTTCTTTTAGGGCTTTCTAAGATAACAATTTGCTCTACCCTAGGGGAGAAGTCGTCAAGCCGTCAAGACCTTAAAGACAAAGAGTTCGAAGATTGAAGATTTGGATTAACAATTTGTTTCTTTCTCTTCTTCTTTTTTGATTCTTTTCTTCTTTGATCTCTTTTTTGTTGTCAAGATGATGGAACTCTTGAGATTCTTTTTTTTTTTTTATTTGTCTTTTCAATCATGAACTAAATTTCTTATTTTGGATTGCAATTAAGCCCTTTATCTAGTTTGGATCTTTCTTGTTTTATTCTTTCTTTTCTAAATGAGGATTGAGTTGTTTATTTCATCTTTTTCATCATGCCTTTAATTGATTGGCCACCAATTAGAGTGATTAGGTAAATCTGAGTTGAACTTGGAAAGGGAATTTGGGTTTAAGCTATAGATGAAATAATATATGTTTAAATCATTTGGGCATCAAATTAGATGATTCGTTTACAAGATAGGGATATACTTGTGAACCATGTGTAACTTTGATTAGGGCTTGATCTTATTGCTTTCCTCTTTAATTTGTTTTCAAAGGGATATAGGGAGTGAATTAAGAGGAATAGTTTAATATGACTATTGGGAGATACATATAAAAGAATTAGATCCTTAGGTTAACAATTCATAATCATTAGATAAAATAAGAAGGAATTAAGGAGTTTCAAGTAAAATATTGGTGGGTATTGTAATCTTAGGCTGGCTATTTATCTATGGGTAATTTCATCTTTTATTTTTTATTTGACAAAATTTTCCTTTATTAATTTTCATTAGAAATTTAGATATTTAGCTTATCTTATTATGAGTTTAGATAGGTATAAGATTTCTCAATTTTGGTATTTAGCATTAGTATAGATACAAATCTCTAAGGGAATGATCACTTTATCACTTGTTTGACAAGTGCACTTGCATATATCTACTTTTAGATCAACAAGTTTTTGGCGTTGTTGTTGGGGATTTGTCTTTCTATGTATTTGCAAACATTAATACTAAGTTATATTAGCCTTAATTTAAACTCTCTTTTTGTTTTCCTTGTTTCTTTTTTAGGTGTTCTTGGTTAGTGAATGCTTCATTCTAGAAGTTGTGATCTTGTCCTATTTGATCTAGAGATTGATAGAACTTTCTATAGACTTATGAGGAAAAAGCTAAAACTTATATTCTTTCAAAATTAATGGCTGAAGAACATCAAGATAAATCTTTGAGGGACTATGGAATCCCTCAAGTGCAAGGCATCCACTCTAGCATCCGCAGGCCGACAATCCAAGACAACAATTTTGAAATCAAGCCAGCCATTATTCAGATGATCCAGACATTAGTGTAGTTTGGGGCTTTGCCAACTGATGACCCCAATACGTATATTATTAACTTTCTAGAGATTTATGACACCTTCAAGCATAATAGGGTGTTAGATGATGCAATTAGGATGAGGCTGCTCCCTTTCTCAGCCAGAGATAAGGCAAAGAGTTAGCTAAACTCACTTTCATTAGGATCCATCACTACTTAGGATGATTTAGCATAAAAATTCCTAGCCAAATTCTTTCCACCAGGCAAGATTGCCAAAATGAGGAATGACATCACTTCCTTCACCTAGTTTGAATCAGAGACATTATATGAGGCTTAGGAAAGATACAAAGAGCTATTTAGAAGATGTCCTCACCATGGGCTTTCCAAATGGCTACAGGTGCAAACCTTTTATAATAGGCTTCAAGGCCCAATCAAAACCACCATAGATGCTGCAGCAGGTGAAACTTTGATTGGGAAGTCTATAAAGGAAGCTTATGATCTATGGGAGGAGATGGCATCCAACAACTATCAATGGCCATATGAAAGATTTATGCCAAAGAAGGTTGCAGGTGTTCATGAGATTGATGTTATGACTACCTTAACTACACAAGTGGCTACTTTATCCAAGAAAATTGATACTTTGGGAATTCATTCTATTCAGAGCCATTTTGTTCCTTGTGATCAATGTGGAGATGCACATTCTAGGGATCAATGCCCTTTTATTACAGTATCTGTAAACTATGTGGGTAATCCTGACATGCAACAAAAAAAACCCCTGCTCTAGCACCCATAATTCTAGTTGGAGAAATCATCCAAACTTATCATGGAGTAATGCACAAGAATCACTAGCTCCACCAAGGCCATAATTCCTTCCTGGCTTTCAATCTTAAGCTAGAGCACCAATGCAAGAGAAGAAGTCCTCACTTGAAGAGATGTTTACACAATACATGGCAAAAACTGATGCAGCTATTCAGAGTCATTCAGCTTCTCTTAGAACTCTTAAAACTCAAGTGGGATAGTTTGCCAATGTGTTAAATAATCGACCTCACGGAAATCTACCTTATGATACTGAGCCTAATCCAAGAGGTAATGTAAAAGACCAATGTCATGCAATTACCCTTAGATGTGGAAAAAAGATAGAAAGTTTAAGCATAAAGCCACATATCCTAAGTAATGAAAAAGCATAGGAATTAATGCCAAGGAAAGATGATGATGAAGTTAAAGAAGAGAAAGCTTAGAGCACCCCATTACCACCCTAGTTAATATACTTATTCGTACGGGTTAGTAAGAAGCTTTAAATTAATAGAAATATCATATCATGTATTTCTTCTTGAATGATTCTCTGCTCTAAAATTAATAAGGGTCATAGCCATTATTTCCTTCTTAATAATCATGACAAAGTGTATACAGATTTTTATAAAAAATTCATTAAAGAAGTAGAAGTATAACATACCAATAATTCATTTCTAGTTATATTCTTGAATTTAAAGTAGAATTTTGCTCTTGCAGTATGAGCATAGCTCTTTGATTTCAGCCTTACATCAGATACCTGTGTAATTTGCAATGCTACACATTCACCTTGTTATATATATATGTGTGTGTGTGTGTGTCATTCTCTAAGAAAATTCTACTTAGTTTATTAATCCGTAAAGTATGCTGATATCTACATATATATATAATTTACTGTCATATGTGAACTCTTGTTTCTCTTTGTTTGGAGGTTTAATTCTTAGATCTATGTGATTGCAAAATACTTCCAAGCCAATGAAAAAGACATTATTTCTTTAAAAGGGAACAAACAGATCATAACCTTCTATGGTCATCATATTAATCATTCATACATGAAACTAATATTGTGATATGAGCTCTTGTTCTCTTCCCTTTTACTTTAAGGGAATTAGCTGCCTATATCTTGTATGTAATTCTCTTTTTGCTAATATTCAACTTATATTTTAGACTCGTAACACAATTAATCCTACATATATACCTTTCAAAATAGAATATATCTTAAACAACAGTCACAAGTAGAAGGTAACTAAAGTTATGCAGTATATGATTACCATACGTACACCATTCTACAGCCCATTACCAAAACAACTTTTACACAAAGTTTACTACAAAATAGTTGCTTTGATCAAATGCAAAACATGATACCCTACCACTCCACTATTCAGACTTTGCTTCTCACAACCACTTCACATAAGACATCATCAAAAGAACATGCAGTCCCATTCTGGTTTACTTATCAGGTTCTGCTACCTTACCTATGAATTATTGAACTAAAAAGAATGAGGCATAGCCTCAATCTGTCATTAAGAATAATTCATGGCAATATAAACATTATATTATTAGTTTATAATTCACCCGGGCCTTCATAATTAATTCACTGCACTTCATTTTCATAGTCAGTCCAAGCAACTAACAGTTGCTCTGCTGGCCAGCCTAAAGTGGGATCCCTTGTCAGGGTACTCCACACTTTCTGTACATGAGATTATCACGAATCAACTGAATTTATGAAAATAAGTAATGAAACCATTAAGCTATATCAACCAAATTCATTTAATGCATAAGTATGCAATGTAAAACCAATAAATATTCTTAATTACATACCTCAACAGCTACACTGAGTAATAAATACTTCTGTAAGTATTATTCTAATCTGACTTTGGTTTCTTGCTTCTAATTTCTTTTCATACTGTAGGTATACTAACTTTCTCTATAAGTGAGCTTAACTTTGAGCTTTCCACATTAATTTTGATTCTTTCTTCACTCTCAGATTGAGATTTTGAAGTTAATCAGAACATGCAAACTAATTTTCGTCTTCTTCTCCTCTCTCATTCTCTTTCGCTCTACTCCCTTTCCTCTGCTAGGTAGCTGTGCTGTATATATATTTTGCTTGTATACCGTAAGCAGAGGCAATAATAAGGTGGAGTTAGTGGTTTCTTAATGGAAGTCAAGTGTCCAATTTCTTCTTCTCCACCTGTTCTGCTACGTGTCCAGCCTTGCATCCAAGAGCTGAAGGGATTAACTTCTTACTTACAACTCTAGGTTCTTGCAAATTCCAATTAAGTCCTTTCTTATCTCACATATATATCTATATATGTATATATATCATTTTCTCATACTAATCATAATAATTACCCAATTCTTAAATATAATCAATTAAGTATATTTAATACTTTATTTTTTATTCTTACTTTATTATTTCACAATTCATAAAATTTTAAATGCTAACACATAATGCAGTAAATAAATGATAGTATATTGCACCTTCAAAAGCAGAAACTTGACAAGCAATTTCAAAAGTTCTTAGATGAGTTTGAGAAGCTCCATATCAACATTCCTTTTGCTGAAGCCCTAGAGCAAATGCCTCATTATATGAAGAATATTTTGTCCAAGAAGGGAAACTGGGTGAGTTTAAACCTATTGCACTTACTAAGGAGTGTAATGCCATCCTTCAAAAGAAACTTCCACCCAAGCTTAAGGATCCTGGGCGTTTTACTATCCCTTGCACTACAGGGAACCAGTACTTTCGAAGAACCTTATGTGATTTGTGGGCTAGCATCAATCTTATGCCCCTTTCTGCATATTAGAAGCGTGGTTTGGGAGAAGTTAAGCCTATATTAGCTACCTTGCAGTTTACAGACCATTCATATACTTATCCTAAGGGTATTTTAGAAAATGTGCTAGTAAAGGTTGATAAACTTATTTTTCCTGCAGATTTCATTATTGTTGATATGGAGGAAGATAGTGAGATACTAATCATTCTTGGGCGACCTTTTCCAGTCACTGGTAGAACTCTTATTGATGTTGAGAGAGGGGAACTTACGATGAGGGTTCTAGGCCAAGAGGTAACTTTTAGCATTTTCAAAACAATGAAAAATTCATGTGATCATGAGTCCTATGCACAAGTAGATATTATTGAAGCTCATATCTCAATTCGAAGGCTCTTAAATCTAAGAATAAACTTATTAAGGAAGGTGGCTACTACCTAGAATCATCTTTATTACACTCCAGGGTAGACCTTCCTGTATCTGATTGCCTTATGGCACCATGGCCTAGTGACACCAACATGGATATGCACAAGTTAAAGAATAAATTCGAGCTTGGTCAAAAGGTCCTCCACTATAGTTCAAAGCTAAAATTGTTTTCTAGACCTTTTGAAGTAACTAAGGTGCTTCCTCATGGAGCCATTGAACTAGAGGAGGAGAGTTTGAATAGGAAATTCAAAGTCAATGGGAAGAACCTTGACCACTATTGGGAGGCAAGGTTGATTGCCAAAGGTCCTCAATTACACCAGGATGAACGATGAAGAAGTCAAGTCAATGACTATAAATCAAGCACTTCTTGCGAGATAACCCAAGTTTTTCAAGGGAGTTTTCTAATCTTATTTCCTTTCCTTTTATACACATTGGGGACAATGTGTCATTTTAAGTTTGGGGGTGGGAGAATGATAATTGAATTTTATCACATTTAATTGTTACATTTGATTAATGATTTTAGGGCTGTTTAGTGTGTAATTAATAATTTTTTGGTCCAAATTGGGCTTTGGGCTTTTAATTGGATTTAATTCATTTTCGTACTAATTTTTCAAATTTACATTATTACAGTATTTTGCTCATAACTTTTGTTCTAGGTATCCGATTAACCTCATTCTTGTTTTGTTTTACAGATAACTCAAAGAGCTACAAATGGTATTAGAGGCTTGAAGGCCAAATTCGGACAAGAAGGTTCAAAATTGGAGCCAAAGTCAGTCACGAAATTCTCGAGCTATGTTTAGTTAATTGGACTTAACTTTGTAATTAGGAGTCCAAATTACATGGGACCAAAGCCATTAGTTATGTTTTTAATTTGGGCCAGTTTTTGGAGCCCTAACCCTGTTTAGTTTTAGGTTTAAATAGCAGATTAGGGCAACATGAACAGCAGCTTTTGATATTTGAGAAATTTCAGATCTACACCTCTTCTGTTTTCTCTCTTCTCTTCATCTTGTTCTTCTTTTTCTTTCTTTTTCTTTTCTTTTTCGTTTTCTGTTTGTGCACAGCCATGGTAGGCTAACTTTCTAATAAATCAACCCATGAGTTGAGGTTTCTACTGTTGAATCCAGAGGACCCATGCTCTCCATGAACTGAATCCGTTTCTCTTCCCCCTTTACTCGAATTGAGCAACACGATTGTGTACGTTGAATCCGAGCGAATGAGGTTTGTTCATGAGATTTGTTTATGATTTCTGTATTTTGATCATTCAGGAGAAGGGATTAAATGTTAGATTTAATATTTAAGTTGATTAACCTAAGGGACTTAAAATCAAAACAGGTTGAAGTGAACACTATGCGATGGCGTGAGTGCACGCGCCATGTGTTTGATTAAATGCTAGGTGATTGTCTAGTAGAGAGGGTTCCTATATGAATGCAAGGATTCCGATTTGTTTAGGGTCAACCATGAGATTCAGTAATTCTTTGTCCAGTGACGGATGTCCTTGAAACCTCAATTCTAGGTTGGTTGATTGCTTTTAAATTGTTAATTTCATTTTATTTCTTGCTCTAATTTCGTTTTATATCTTGGTTTAATTTCAATCGAATTAAACCCCCCTTGTTTATTGTTCTGTTTTTCAATTGAGTGATTTAGTCCTATGCAAAATTCTTTGAGAAACGATTAAGGTTGTCCTATATTACAAATTTCTTTATAAGCCTTGTTAATTCGAGTGAGTTCAACAGTTCACGTTAGAGAACAAAAAAAAACTTTTTTTCTTTGATTTGGTTATGTTTTATTCTTTGTTTCTTTGTTTTGTTTAGTTGCTTTATTGCATTTTAATAATAAGAGCTTGAGATAGTTGTGTTGATACTTGTTGTCCTTGAGTTCAATGATGAGATTTGGTTATTGAGTTATCTAGACTTTTGGGTAAAGCATAGGCATGATATGAGTTTGTGTTAAATTCTATGAATTATTGTAGGATGTGGTTTCCAATATTTGATCACTTGGTCTTTTTGGTTGATTTATGTACTTGTCTAGATAAAGTTTATGTGATGTAATTTTTATTTTGTGTTGCTTTATGTCTAAGAATTTGTTTGGATCCTCTCTTGAAGCAAATGCTTTATGTTGAGGAGATGATTTAGGCCAGTTATTGAGAAAAGTGTAATTCCACCCAAAACATAAAAGAAAGTAAGTTTGGGGGTGGCAAAAAAAGAAAAAAGTTCCTTATATGGATGAGAGTTTGTAATGTGTGGTTTGGGCGCATGGTCACAAATTTGAGTCTTTTGACAAGGGTTTATAATGTATGAATTAGGCACACAGTCGTAAGTTCTAGTCTAATGTAAGCTATGCCAAAAAGAATGAGAATCAAAAGCCAAATAAATCTTAATGATCCTCTTTGTTTTGCATTAGTGGAGAGAGAGAAGAAAGGCAAACGTATGGGATTTGAACTTTAATTTGTGGTTACATTTGCATAAACTTGTCTAGATTGAATAGATGATAGCAAAGAGATTTTGCACACATACACTGGATTCTACATCTTTATTTATTTATTATTAGAGCATGAACTTCGATTACGTCTATGTTTACCTTAAGTTATGGTTATGAGATAATCTTTGAGGACATCTTTGAATGACTGGAATTAATATAATTTGTCTCAAGCTTGTTTTCATTTTTCTGCCTTTTAGTTAGTTGTTTGATTTAGTTGCTTTAGTTATTTGTTTTAGCTTTCTTTCTTTTCTTTTGCTTGAGGACTAGCAAAATCATAAGTTTGGAGGTGTGATAACTCTATAAAACAAAGTTATTTAGTCTCATTTTTGCATTAAAATATGTTTGTCCTTAGAATTTGCATGAGAAATCTTGCTTTTATTTTAGTTTTAATAAAAATCCTCTTTAGGTTAGATGTTTAATGTTTATTTAATGTTTTCATGATCTATTTTTGTCAAATTATGGAAGTTTTATCATTATTGATACTACTTATGGTTTAGTAAATTGTGCTTTGTAGGTGAATGGCTATAGGAAAGGTCCAAAGACAAGAAGAAGTAAAGGTTTGAGCACCTAATCAAATTTTTGGTTGAAACACTTGAATTATAGTTAAAGACATCTAGACCTTGCTATCCTCCTTGGAGTATATCTCATGCTATAGACTTCAGATTGAGATGATCTTGGTGGCTATAGAAAGCTAAGAAGGAGAACTACAATTTTATAGTGAAATCCAGTTCTACTATTTTGAGGGTGAAAATCATCGTGCAAAATGGAAATGTGTTGCTGTCAGGACTGTTAGACCTTTGAGGAGTAACATGAAGATATCTTGAGCTAGAAAAGTCCAATTGAGGTGATTCAAAATCTTATTGAAATATGAGACATAGTGCTACAACTTCTTTGTTGAGGTCGAGACTAACTCACAACCATCTAATGCTACATGGCTTTGAACTTGAAAAATGTTGCTAAAAACCCAGATAGGCTCGAGATGGGCTAATGTGCGAGAGAGTTTTATTAATAATAGGACTTTTGTAATTTTAGATATAAATAAAGTCTTCTTTTAGGGTTTTGTAAGACAACAATCTGCTCTGACCTTGAAGACAAAGAGTTTGAAGATTGAAGATTTGGATTTGTAATTTGTTTCTTTTTCTTCTTTTTCTTTGATTTTTTTCCTTCTTTAATCTTTTGTTTGTTGTCAACATGGTGGAACTCCTTGGATTCTTGTTTATGTTTCTCTTTTCAATTATGAACTAAATTTCTTATCAAGGATTGCAATGGAACTCGTTATGTGGTTTGGATCTTTCTTGTTTTATTCTTTCTTATCTTAATGAGGATTGAGTTATTTATTTCATCTTGTTCTTTATGCCTTTAATTGATTGGCCACCAATTAGAGTGACGAGGCAAATCTGAATTGAACTTAAGAAAGGGAATTTGGGTTTAAACGATAGATGAAATAACACATGTTCAAATCATTAGGGCAACGAGTAAGATGATTTGTTTGCAAGATAGGGATATACTTGTGAACCATATGTAACCTTGATTAAGGCTTGATCTCAATACTTTCTTCTTTAATTTGTTTTCATAGGGATATAGGGAGTAAATTAAGAAGAATAATTTTATATGACCATCGGGAGATACATATACAAGAATTAGATCCCTAGGTTAATAATTCATAATCATTAGACAAGATAAGAAGGAATTAAGAAGTTTCAAGTGAAATATTGGTGGATATTGTAATCCTAGGCTCATTCATATATCGGTAATTTCATCTTTTATTTTTAGTTTGCAAAATTGATTTTCATAGAAATTTAGATATGTAGCTTATCTTATTATTATTTTAGATAAGGTTAAGATTTCTCAATTTTGGTACTTACCATTAGTATAGATACAAATATCTGAGAAAACAATATCTTTTCACTTTATTACTTATTTGACATGTGCACTTACGTATATCTACTTTTAGATCAACAATACGCCTTGACTAATGTTAGCTTACAAGACCTTCTTCATAGAGTCTTACAAGTGAGCTTCTCTCAAGGTTATCCTTGCCTAGCTTACTTGCAAGACCTTCTTGCTTCTTTAGGAGTATCTCATGTGTTCTAAGTATAGAAATGAGTCAAGTTTTGCCTTTTATTTGATCAATGCATAAGGAATCTTCCTAGGAATATCTCGTTTAACCCTTCTAGCCTTTTTTCCTTGGTAGTTCACGTGTGAGTTTCCTTGTAGGGCTAGGATTTTGTTTTTTACTTCCTTGTTGGACCATGGAGTTAGGCTTGTTTAACCTAAGGTTATTGGATTATTGGACTTTGGATTTAGCTTGGGTTATACTTGACTAGGTTATAGGCTTTTGGCATAGTTACTCTTGGGGCTTAGTCCTAGCTATGTGTTAGTTCAAGATTCTTGCCCTAAAACCATGTTGGGGCCATCTCTTGGTCCTAAATCTATCTCTATTAGGGCTTTGGTTCACTATTTGGTCTTCGACTACATTATAGCTCTTGAACCCGTTCTAAATTTTAATGGACTTTCAATGCACATAGTATACATACATACAAACATACATATGTACATATGTGTGTGTATATATATATATATATATATATATATATTATTTTTAGGGGATGTAACAGAATGTGTGATCCAAGAAAGGATCATAATATTGCAATGCTCCTAAGCAGGATGCATTAGGTCATCAGCATCTAGCATAGGAAATGAACCATCTAAGAACTTCATCTTGTCCTTGGATAACAATGCCATCTTCATGGCTCTTGACCATAAGTGATAGTTGGAGCCAACGAGAACAAGAGACACCAGAACCAAAGCTAGATTCTTGTTCGGAAGCAAAAAGAATGCACTTTCAGGATCCGTATCTAGATTTGTAGCAGCAACAACAATAATCGCCATGAAAATCTAATCAATAACTTGAATCAAATGAAATCTTGAACCAAGAAAAATCAACAGAGATCAATCTGTAAGGAAACGTAAGCAAAGCTCTCAGAAAGAGAGCTCTGATACGAAAACAAATTTTTGAAGTGGAGGAGAAAATGTGAAAAGTGTATTGATCTGTGCTTGAAGCTCATATTTATAGTACATCAGGATAAATACAAAAAAGTAAACTCATATGAATAATGTGATAATTACATAATGTTAGGCATAATCGGCATTGGGTCATCTACCCACATTAGATGGGGTGCCCATGTTGGGTTGGCCCACACCTATGAGATTAAATCTTGTGGATAATTAATTCAAATTAGTTTGAATTAATTAAAAGGATGTTGATGATGAGGTATAATAGGACACTTATCCTAGTCGGGATAGAATTTGATTTAAACAAGGAAACTATCTATCTCTATCTATAAAAAAGCAATTGAAAGAATATCATTGAGCAACAATTTTACAGAAAGACCAATTCTCTATTTTGAGAGTGAGTAGTGAGTCTTGAGTTCTTCATATTGGTAAGATTGCATATACTATGAAAAAGCTAGATCTAGTTCATGTAATTGGATCTCAAACCATTGTTAGTGGGATAACATTCTTGAAAGTCTTAAGAAACCTCATAAATTAAGACAGTCTAACTTGAAATTGGTAACCATTTCCTTGCTTGTTTAGAATTCAACACATAAACTAACACCAAACTAACTAACTATATGGAAAACCAACATAATGGTCAAATTCTTGAGTGTTCTAGATTATTATAATTTTGATCATTAGATAAGATTTTCTTCACATGTTATAAAGGAAAATGAGGTCATATGAGACTTATTAATAAAGATGACAATGAACAAAAACAACACATTTTGGAAATTAAAACTATCAACTTCATAGGCCATTCCCATGGCAACCATGTTTTATTTGACAAAGAGCAGCACCAATAGTTTCATAGAACAATATATATGTATATGTTTCTGAGAAAAAGATTACGGTTTTCATATGCTCTCTATAGGAGGATGTTAATCTAATGACACTGCTAATGAAAAGGCATGATAGAGGTTGCAATTGCAAAAGATCAATGTGTCTGAATAGTTATTATGAATGTTATAAGGTTATGTATCATATAGTTTACATTTTTATATGCTACATTTCACCAGTTTATCTCCTACATCTGATTACAATAATTGTTTTTTGAATTTGAAAAAGGCTAATATTGGATGCACCAATAGATGTAGATGCAAGGGAAGTAAAATCCTTATAGCAGGAGAGAAGGTATAAATGTATATTACAAACATACGTTGTTCATTGTTAGTGCTAAATAAAGTTTTATTTAATTTTTGTCAGATAAGTAGAACATTATGAGATGAAGTTTACGAAGTTTTTGCCCTACACATTCAAACATAAGGAATGTTAAATCCTACTCATACAAAATTTAATTTAACTTTTGGTGGTGTGATTTGTTGAAGATAAGGATAACTATGATTTGTAGTTTATGAATAGATTAAACCAAATAGTTGGCTTATACTTTCTTATATAATGATAGTTACAAACATAAAGAAAAGATAGGATAAGATTAATAAGACAAGATTAACTATTCCTAAAATAATGCTAATCCTAGTTTGTTTATAAAATTGAGATAAAATAATGATAATGATTATTTTCCTTTGTTATCACCACCTTCAAACTAGACAATGTTGTGCATAGTCCACATTAGGATAGAATATTTCATTGAGACGTGAGCAAAGGCATCTTGAAAAGCTAACTATCCTTCAATAAACATCTTTATATCGATGATAAAGCTAAGATTTTCCTCCATTAAGAGACTAGTTATCCATGCATGGCCAGACAGTCAGATTTGTGCCGATGAGAATAATTTAGGTTGGGATTGATTAAGCCTCACTACAGAAATGTGTGCTGTTATGGTACATAATTTTTTTTTTAAAAAAGGATAAGCTTTTAAAAAAAAAAAGAGAAAGAGAAGGACTTAGTATCATCTCACAAGGATTGAATTTGATTACTGAAGTTAAAACTACTTATTCTTAATAGAGAAGAACAATTAAAAAGAAGAATTAATATGAAAGTAATGCTTAAACAAAATAGATAAAGTATCAATCAAAGAGAGAGATCTAGGGCTTTCGATTTCACCTTGTTTGTCCTTTTGCAACCTTGGTCGATTCATACACCTATTCTTCAATTCTCAATGACAAGGTCTAATTTCCTAAATTATTTAATATTCCCTTTCGAGCAGACATTAAAACTATCCTTAAACTGACCTAATCTATCTTCCTCAAGCATAGATTAAATCAATATTAACAATGCATTAGTGCTCATGAGAGATTGTTAAATGATCTATACAAATCATGCATAATACACAATTCATGGAACTCAATTCAAGATGCTTTCATACAATTGCCTCTTGGTCTCATGTATGTCATCTAATCATCTAATTTGTCCTCATGCAATTAGAACCATTAAAACATAATTGAATTGAATTCAAATTTAAAAGAGAAGAAACATGTAATTGAATTAATAAAGATAAAAAAAACTTCTAACTTGGAATCATCTATGCGCTAGAATAAAGAACTTAAAACATTAAGAAAAGAAAACACAAAAACAAAAACACCAAACTCAAAGCTAGGCTCTAAGCCCTAAGCACCTAAACTACTATCTCCTTGCTCCTTTTATAGAATTTAGAGAACCTAAAGCAACTAAGGTTACAAGCTGTCAGTGCCTCTAGCAACTTGCATTGACTTGTGGTAGATTTTTCTACTTGAAGATGGCAGAATCAAGGAAAGTGATAAACATAAGATTCGTAGATCTGTCTCTTAGCTTTCCAACACCAACAGAATTATGCAATTAGATCTCTAGAGCGAGAATTATGCCTAAAATATTGCAAAATGTTTGACAGCGAAAGTTTTCTTAAATAACCTTTGACCAAACCTTCTTTTCCCATCATTATTGGCTTCCATGGATTAATTTTCCTAATTTACATATAAAATTGATTCCAAATCAATTTACCCATAATAAATTATAAATTCAAATAAATTTTGAGAGAGTATATGATAAATATCATAATAAAGATATGCAATAAATGTGCAAGATATGGTTTATCATCTCATATTTGAGAAATAAGTATAATATTATTTTACTTTTAAGTCTCACATTAGAATAATAGTAAAACCTTTACCGTTAAGTGTA
The DNA here is from genome assembly GCA_019955255.1 of Castanospermum australe. Classification (NCBI taxonomy): domain Eukaryota; kingdom Viridiplantae; phylum Streptophyta; class Magnoliopsida; order Fabales; family Fabaceae; genus Castanospermum; species Castanospermum australe. Next base: position 127,397 of record NSJW01000594.1, on the reverse strand, counting down.
ATATTCTCATTTAAGTAAATATGGATTATAAAAATCCTAAATTAATTTTAAATTTTTTTTATTATTTGTCATTATTAATTGCCCTATTTAATTATAAGTATTTTTTATTTTATTATTTAAATAAAAGAAAGCCCTAAAAATTATTCAGGAGAAATTAGAAATAGTTGAAATATTTGAGAGAATACTCAAAATTATGTAGTGGCAATTTAGTAATTTTGAGGCTACAAAGAAGTATACTTTTGTCTTGTAAAAAATTAGAAAACAGAACTTAACCAAATTGATTCCCTAATTTATTAATTGGTTTCTAAACACTTATTAATTAAAAGAAGTGAAATTACCATACTTTAACCTAACCAAAATGTGACATTTAGAGGAGTTTGCATGTGTAAACATATACTTGGCCATAAATAACCAATAGAATTGTGACAAATGGCAAATTTTAATTGGTTAGGAGAAATAATCATTGTCTAGCTAGAGTAACCAAGCTAGTTACTATTTAGTTACTTTCATTTAGTTTTGTTCTAACTAACCTAGTTTTAACTTAGCCAATTCTCAAGATGATTAAGTTAACCACAACCAAAAAGTCTTAACTCTTATTGGTTGCCTAACAAGACAAGGTAATTAAAATATAATAAATAATTTGGCTAATCCCCTACTTGTCCCTAAACCCCCCGGCCACATTAAAACCAAGAGGAAAGAGAAAGAAAAAAAAAAGGAGAAGGCAAGGAAGCTCATGGCCAAGGGAAGAAGAAGGAGAAGAAAGAAGAAAAAGAAAAGAGAAAAGAGGAGAAAAGTGATAGGAAATCAAGTATTAAGCAATTATCAAGAGGTAGGGACTCTAATTCATTCTTTTTCCTCTTTAAATCTATAGTTTTTATGGTGGGTTGATTCTCTTGAATCTATAGAACTTCCTCTTTCTTGAGTTTTTAGCTTGGTTATGGATGATTTGTGCAAGAAAAACCCTTTTTGTGAAGGCCGCAAGCCTACTTTCAAGTGAGTGATGGTGTTCTTTAAGATGCCATAATCAAAATCTTGGGTTAATGATTTCTTCTATAGTGGATGTTGAGGATTATGTATGACTAAGGGCTTTATAGAGTAGTTTGAACTTGTTTTATACATGAATATTGTTGAAATATGCATTTTGGTGCCCCTATAGCTCATGGCCAAGCTGGGGTTTTTATGGAATAATTATGATTTTCTTGTTTTAATTTTAGTTTTGATAGAGGATGATGATTTTAAGGCTTCCATGATGTGTAGTTACCTTAATGAGTTCTATTATCTTTGTTTGTTTTTTTAAAATTGATATGGATTACTTTATGTGATGCATGGCCAAAAGGATGTTAGTGAGTTGTGTGTTTAAATTGATACTAGTAGGTTACTTGAGTGATTTAAATCTTAAACTAGGTAAAATTACACTTAGGTGATAAAAAAATTGAAATTTGGCAATCTATATGACATTCACATCCAAAGTGGCTTAAGTAGGTTTGTAATTGTTTCAATTATGAGTAAGTTAGAATTTTGTTGTCTAAAGAGATTAGATGTAACTCTAATGGAAAATAATCACAAGAAACCTACAATGAGTTATGGTCACCAACATGGTCATGCTAGGGTTAATGGGCAATGACATGAGTAAATAGAAACTTGAGTGAATGTTAACTGACCTAGAGTGAGTTTAGTGTATTCCAAGTCAAAATATGCAAATTTTGGTCCTGAGTACCTTGGGCATGGCCCACAGCCTTAGATGGTTTTGGTAAGATATAGATACTAAGTTGTTAAATCTTGAGGTGATTCTGTGTTGTTGGGAAACCTTTAGTGCATTTGAATGGAAAAAGTGAAATAAAAGTCCTAAGAGACCTTAGGTGAAGGCATGATCACACTAAGAAAAAGAGGAACATGAGTAGTTTTCATGTGAACCATTAGGTTATGCTTATGTTAAGACTATGAAATAGTGAATTTGCGGTGCATTAGAGATATATTATTATTGATGATGTTATATGAAAGCAATGAATGGCTTCAACTCACTTTCATATTAATTACATACTTACTTTAATCAAAGTGAAAGAAATAAGATAGCTTGGATATGATCCTGTAGTAAAGTCAATGAATTTGAGGTGGTATGAAAAGATTAGAAAATAATTTTTAATAAGATATGATGGAAGAAGTCCATGAGAAGTCCTACATAAGTCTAGGTCTACTTTGTGAATAAGGTCCACTAAAGGTGTGGATAGTTGAGCAAAATTCACTAGAGAGTGTAGAATGGCCACTCTAGTTTAGGGGACGCCCTATGCCAAGGAGAGTTCTCAACTGAGCTAATAGTCATTGAAATTAAAACAGTTAAAGTTACAGAACCAAGTAGGCAAAGAGTAATTAAAAGAGGGCTAAACCCTAGTTCAAGATTAGTAAGCATGTAATTTCCTTGAAATCCAACCCAACCTAACCCATAACCTGCCCTAGTAATAATGTTACTATATCCAAACTATTAACATATGATAAATGCATAAAGTGTCATCCCATAAATGCTATGTGAAACAACCATATAGCAACAAGTCCATAGAAAGATAATCATGATATACATGCTACCCCAATAAAATTAATATAAATTTTGTTTCTCTCATTTAGAATCAATATGAAGCAATTATTTCCATAAAACTCAATTTTTTCACATCGTATTCTGTCATGGATCCATATGTAGAAGTTTATCGCTACCTAAATGATTCTATCGAAGAAAGTTACTTTTGAGATCCTGGTGGTTGATTTCTACCGACAAATGACAAGTTAGTAACTACTTATTTGAAGAGGCAAAAAAGGAATGAAGTAGTACTGCAAGTACATATGATGAAAAAAGTTAACATCTATGATAGTTCCCTAGATAAACTGACTAGTAAATGATATCCCACTATCTTTTTTGTCTCTTGAGAATCTTTATATTTTTAATTTTTGGTTTCTTGAGTGCTATTATTTGAAACAACACCTTATCCATTGGAAAAGGAGAAGTTTTGGAATTTTTTCACTTCAGAGAGGGTGTTAGGAAAGTTGTTGGAAGTGGATTTCGGAGAAAATGGAAACAGGTTCTTGTTTGGGATGAGAATGGCGATGAAATTGGAACAAAAAGCTTTCTTACTTATTATAGAGGAAACAAAAGAAAGTCAACTATCACAAGATGGACAATGGATGAATACTTGGTGAAGAAAGAGCAAGATGAACTTCTTCAAGTCTTAATGAATTGGTTCTTAGCATAATTAAGTCTAATCCATCCATTAAGGCTAGGAGAATTTTACTTTGAGTTCTTTCTTCTAGTTCAAGTTTTAGATGTCATTTTCTGTTGTCCTTCTAACACCTATGCCTCTGTGGTTTTTTGATACAATGTACCCTTCTTTTACCTAATTAACCTTCTCATGAGATTTTCCAACCCTCGCAAGGCATTCCTGAAGCTGAACAAGAGAGACTAGTACATGAAGAAGACATTCCTAAAGGATCCGATACTGAACCCTCTAAAAGTAGAGTTGAGAAGCCTGTTGTTGATCTTTCTCAACCCTACATGTATGTGGATCCTGATGTGGCTGTTGCTAGCATTATAGCCTAACTTTCTAAAAATGGAAACCTATTCTATTGAGAACCCTTGATCTATCCCATTCCACTAGAAGTAGAAGAAAAACAAGAAGAAAGAAAATGAGAAGGAAAAGAAAAGGAAAAAGTATAAGAAGCTGAAACTGAGGATAAAGCTAAGAAAGATGAGTCTAGTGAAGCATTTAAACCTTCTCAACCTCAGACTGAGAAGACAACAGAGAAAGGAGTAGAGAAAGAAGCATATGATGCTGCACAAGGACAACAAGAGCAATAAAGTGTGGAATCACATATGCTGAGCCCAAGACCTGGAACTCTACCCCTGGAGTCTCCAATCTTTGATATGACTGCCCTTAGAACTGCTCAAAAAGATTAACCTAAGAGTAGTACTCATACTACTATGCTTGAAGGCACTCAAAATTTCTATTAGTTCATTTTTGAATCAATTAGAGGAAGAGCAAATTAAGTTGAATTAAGAAATGGGCAAGGGCACAAGGATGGAAGGAAGTGAAACTCATCATGGTTCCACTCAACGTGAGCCAACTCCTTCACAACCAGCCATGAAGACTATCACTCCACCAAGGATGAGCTAAAAAAACTAAACTCTTAAGTTAAGAAGCTGTAGAATGGTCAAGAGGCACTGAAGAAAGAGATGCATGAAGGACTGAAGAAAATCCAATCAACCATTCATGAGTTCATGGATAGATTCTAAATATTTGAGGAATGGTGGCAAGGGAAGTATGAAATTGAGATGTGGCCTGACACTGTTAGAAGACCCCATTTCCCTCATCCTACTCCCAGACCTATTCCCACTATTTCTCGATCTGTCTCATCCTTGGATGAATCACCCTCTTAGGAACCTCTTGCTTCTTAGTTGTTCTGTGATGGATGATACTCCTCTCATCCCTCTTTTTTCGCTTGATGACAAACGGGAAGTAGTATAGTTTGAAAATTTTTCTAAGTTTTATGTAATAACAAAAGGGGAGTATCATAAAGATGTGGTGGATTTTTTTTGAGTGGTCATTCTGGGGGGAGCTAATGATATTTATTGCTCAATTTACATACCTCTTGTTTTGATACCTATTTGTGCTATCATATATCAATGTTCTAATTCAAATTATCTAGCTCTAATACAATCTATTAAGCTATTTTGATCCATTTTGGGATTACTATTTTTGCTAGTGATATTAAATGAGTCATAAGTTAAAGTGGAGCCATTGAGCCTTCTCAAATGTTATGCTCTGACTCTTCTCATCCTGCAAAGGAAGAATGGTAAACCTTCTCAACTTATATAGTTTAGTTAAATTTTCAAATAGTTTCTCATCATCAAAAAGGGGGAGATTGTAAAGGGGTTTGAAAGCTACAAAGTCCTCTTGATTTAATTTTTTTTTATTTGTTTTGATGATTAACAAACTATATTGAAATGTTAATTCATTGCTTTAACATTCTTAAGTGGATTAATGTGTTCTTGTGAGATTTTCTTTAAAGCATTTATGTGCAAACCTCAAGATTATTGATAAGAAAGATCATTGGATGGCTGGAGTATCACCAAAAAATTAATGAGAAGATTCAAGGAAGACTTGAGAATGTTAATCTCAGAAGCCAGCATCCAAAACTTAAGAAAGGTCAATATTAAACTTGAGAAAGCTTAAGGATCTCATGAAAACAAGATTAAAAGTCTGAAAGACCTTCAAAGAGCAAGATTTCTCTACATATTGTGACAAGACACCAATATATGAGGCAAAAGAAATCAATTTGAGAGTAGTCAGGACTTGAAAAAGTTAGTTGAGAAAGCTAAGAAAGTTAGAGTTGAAAAAGGTCACACTGAACCTTCTCAATTCAATAGTGGACAAAGTGTACCAGAATACTAAGTCATCCAAAAATAGTTGCTGTAATGGCTAGTATTTGTCCAGAGGTTAACAAACTACACCAAAGCTTTAATGGCTAGTTTGTGAAGACTATATAAAGTTCTAAACTTAAATTTTTAGAGGTTAGAAGTTTTTACAAGGCTTAAAGTGAAAAATCTCTTTATGAACCTTAAAGACCACTTTTCTCATCTATCCTGAACCCTACATAAGAGAGCATAGCTTAGCTAAAATCGCTGTATAGGTAGATACATTGCTCTATAACTTGTGTAAATCCACTCTGTTAGTGTTTCTGAGAGCAACTTATTACAAAACACTTATTGTAACATCTGATCTTGTGAGATCTAAAGTGAGTTAGTAGGTGGTGCTAGTCACTACATTACCATTTTAGCTTGGAGAGGCTGTGACTCAAAGACTACTCAGAGATTTAGCCTGGAGAGGCTGTGTTTCAAAGAATACTCAGTGTGTGTTATCCTAAAGAGGTTGTGGTTCATAGAATACTATTGTATTAGCATGGAGAGGCTATGTCTTAAAGAATACTCAGTTATATAGTGGAAAATCTCAGCAAGGAGCTAAGGACTGGATGTAACTCACATGGTTTGGGGTGAACCAGTATAAATCTCTGTGTTAAGCTCTCTTCTCCCTTATCTCCTACTTTAGTTTTAGTTCTGAGCTCATTTCATGTTCATTGCGTGATTTTTGTTTGAACCAAAGTATATGCATTTTTTTTTAAATCAACTGAACCAACTCAAGTATTTAAAACTTTAGCTTCCTTAATTTCAAATCTGATATAAATCATTTTTAAAATGTTAAATTTGATTTATAAGTTTCAAAACTTGTTTTGAAAGATATCTAGAATAGATTTACATCATTACTACATTTTGGAATTACTTGAGACAGTTGAGAATGTTGAACTTTCTCAACTCTAGCCTGTGTTGCATTTGAACTTTTTTAACTCTAAATATTCGCATTTGAGAAAGTTTCGAGAGAGGTAATTGTGTTTGCTGTGAATTTCAAAATCCAAAGGAGTACAATTCAACTTCCCCTTTTTATGCTTTTGCTAACTTTAGCTCTTTGATAATTATCCTTTTAATTAATTAATAAATCTTTCTATCATGATTGTCAATGTTGACATGATGACACTTTAATAATTTTTAATCATTTAATGAATTCTTTTATCATTATCATGTCAGCTCTTTGATAATAAAACATTTTTTGAATTAATGATTAATTAATTAAAATTCACTAACACACAATCATTTTTAGACAAACTACGTAGGCTTAATTCCTCACTTTGGGGATACGTAGACACTTTGGATAAGTTCAACCTAAATAAACTCAATTTTTGGTTTATTGGAATTTTAAATATTTTTAATTAAAATTGTAAATATATTCTTTCTCCAATATGTAAAAAAATATTTTAATTTTTTCTTTAGTATAATTTTTGGTGGTAAATTAAATATTATTGTAATTATTAATAATTTACATAATTAAATTAAGGTAACTATCTTAGGATGAATGTATTAGGGTACAGTATGATTAAGTTTCTATCTTTTTCTATACATAAAAAGACTCACGGATCCAATATAGTTTGAAGACCAATTCTTTTTTAAAGGGTTTTTCAATTGTTTTCTCTATTAAATAAAAATTGGTGGTGGCTCTATTTTTCTATTAATTTCTCCCACTATTTTTATTATAGCACGCTCCTAGGACAGTAGTGACATAGCTACATGTCTATTTGTGATTTTTAAGTTTCAAACAAATTTTAGAACTTTTATTTTGAGTATATTAGAGCCTAAAGTACTCTTGGGACAAGCAAAATTTTGAAAAATTAACTATTAACTTTTGAGCATTGTTATAATGAATTCTTAGTTGAATTGATAAAATTTGTTGTAAGAGAAATTCTTGTTTCACATATCAGTTTTGAACCAATGATAATTATTGTTACAGATAATAGTTTTTGGACCATTAATGACAATTGTTTCAAAATATGATTTGGAATTGTATTGATTATTATTATAGGCATTAGTTACTTATGAAAAGCATATTTGAAAAATATTTTTGAGTAAGTTTTCTGGTGTTAGAAAATGTTTTCTTTGAAAAAATATTTCTTTTAATAAGTTAGAATATTTATTTTTACTTGAAAATTTATTTTATTGAGGAATATGTTATTGGATATTTTTTTAAACAAAATTGTTTTGGGAGAAAATCATGTTAGAATAGTGTCTAACAGCATTAAATGTTCGTTTTGGTGTACCATAGATTAGACCCTGTAGAGGATATACTAACTTTGTGTTAAGTAAGTACACATAAGTTAGTTATGAATTTGGAACGAGATGCTCATTAGTTCCAATTGTGTACTTATCAGTTTCGTTAGTTTACCTACGAGCTGTGAGCTATGTTTGTTCAGTTCAAGCCTTAGGCTTGTTAGTTAAGTTAGCTTACCAACAAGACATGTGCTTGGTTTACTCTAGCTTTGCCTAGTGAATTGTCATACTGTTTATGTCTTAATTGCTTACTTTAGATTTTGGTATATTAGATATTATGGTATTGACTTGTTGTATTCTGAAAATCTTTTAGATAGAAATTATCTTGATCACAGTTTTGAAATGTTTTATTGTAGAAAGTACTATTTTTAAGTTATTTTATTGTTTATTAATTCTTAGTTAATTTTTCTTTATACATACACTTTTCAGCCATTGTCATTTTATATTTTCTTATAGAAAAACTTGTGCCTTCACTTGCCTTATTTCTACTCTAGTTGATATTGATTGGTTACTGAGTTATAAACTCACCCAAATCATGGTTAAATATTTTTTTTAAATATAGGAAAAGAGATTGTCCCTGGTTTCACTCCTTTATTTTGGTCAAGGGAGTCTTCAATAAGTTTGGTGGGCCCAATACATTGTTCGTGTGGACAAGTTTGAAATTTTTATTTGTTTTAGATTTTTAATTTGAAAGCCTTGTAGGTTGACTCTTAGATGTGCTCCATTATTTTACAAGCAGCATCCATGTTAGTATTATGTACATTATTTGAATATTGAATTTATAATAATTTGTTTTTAAGTAAATTACTAGTGATTAGAATTCACTTATCTGATATTTTATGAGCTTGAACTTATAAAGTCTAAGTCTTTTAGAGTAAAGTATTTATGATACCCTATGCTGACTATTTTGAATTATCTGTTCAGAGTTACAAGTTTGAGACTTGTATGGTTTAGGTGACTCCATGATAAGCCCTTGTCATAAATCGATCATGGACCCCAGTTTGGGTCATGACATGTACGTCATGGGTAAGGCAATCTTAGGTATTAGTGCAGATGTTTCCACAATGATAAATCCACCAAGTCTTGACTCTCAAGTTAGTTCTTCATTTGTACTCTCCATAGAAGATAATAGGAAGAGGCTAAGATCTTGGCTGTGGAGGTAAAGCTAGGAGGAGAAAGCTATCATCCTAGAGTTCAGCGTGATATTGGCCATTTCAACTCTGATACAATGTAGAAATTTATAGCTAGGCTCAACCAAATAATTAACTAATAATTTATTATATAATTAGTATAGTTACAAAAGATAAGGAGAGGATAAGATAAGATTAACAAGATAAGATTACTCCTAGAATAATGATAATTCTAACTTATTTCTAAATTTGAGAAAAAATAATGATAATGATTGTTCTCCTTTGTTATCATTATGTAGTTAATCGGTTAGGATAATTTTCATTTTTAATGCTTATTTTTTGTTATATATATCATTCTCTTGTAATCTCTTATATCTATCATGAATTTTTTATATGGGTAATGGCTATGAATAAAGCAAGGGTTTTTACATTTTCAGTTTAGAAGGGACCATTAAATCTCTCTGTCCTTAATATAAAATATAGCTATGAATTTATTTGCATGCCAAAAAGTACGAGAGATAGCCAAGAATGCCGGTCAAAGTGATACATATTTTTTGATGTCTCTTGTTTTGTTCTTTCAGATTAACTCCATTTTGTCTAGGCAAGGAAAACATTGGCAAATGGGTCAATCATCACCAACATGTAACACAATTATCAACACAAGTCATCATAGTCCTCTTTCCAATCCTGTGGCATTGTTAAGTGTTTCATGGTTGTCATCTATCCTATAGGATTTGACACGTATCTTGCATTTTGAGTTTAATGAGTTATTTTGTTGAAGTTTAAGCTAATATCTTTCATTAAAATTAACTCAACCTAATCAAGTGTTTGACACTTAAGCTTCCACGTGTTTAAATCTTATCAAAATCACTTTTGAAATGTTATGCTTGATTTACAAGTCTCAAAACTTGTTTTAAAAGATATCTTAAACTAATTTGCAACTTTATTGTTCATTTAGTATTATTTGATATAGTTGAGAAAGTTGAACTTTCTTAACTCTAACATGTGCAACCTTTGAACTTTCTCAACTCCAAGTGTCCAAACTTGAGAAAAGTTTGAGAAAGATGATTGTGTGTGCAAAAAAATCCAAAATCAAGAAGAACAATTCAACCTCACTTGTGCTTTTGGAAGGTGACCGCTACACAAGAAGAGGAGGTTGAATTGTGCCTTTTCTAAAAGCTTTTTTGTTCTAAAATATTGACAATTTTTCTCAAGTAGTACTTGGACGTTCAGTAAGGTCAGTTAAAATAGTCTCGTGAAACTTTATCAGAATACTTGTAAAGCTCTTACTGATTATTGAAAAACTCTTATTAAGCTAAACCAATGCTTAGAAAGAAATTTTTACTCATATAAGATCTTTGCCATTTCAGTTGACAAAGTATTTTCTTTATGAACAATCAATAATTAGAATTAAAGCAAAGAGAAGGGTGAGAAAGAGCAAATACATAGAGTTTATACTAATTCAGCCAAATCCACGTCCCTACATCCAGTCCCCAGCAAACTAGCTGAGATTTTTATATCATAAAGTACTCTTTCTTTCACCCTAGCCTCTTCAAGTTAAATTACAAGTATTGTTTTCACACCTAGCCTCTTCAAGCTCTTCAGAATCTTCACATAAACCACTACTGAGTCTAGGGTACAAGAAAATATGAAGTTTGTGTTTTTGGTTCGCTCTTAAAATCACTCAAAGAGTGTATAAGCATAAAGAATACAGAGCAAGTGTATTTCTACAGATAGATAAAATCTGAATGGAAGCTTAATGGAATAGTAGAGAGTGAAAGACATGAGTAGAAAGGAAAATAATTGATCAGAATAGTTATATCTTCACAATATGCATGCGTGTTCAGAGAGATCTTTTATCTCTATTCAGCTCCTTATATAGAGTTGTTTGAAGACTAGCCGTTAGGAGCATTAAATGCTACTGTAGTATCACAAGTTGTTAGAACAGTTAGTTTGTCCTATAGTTTTGCTGCAGTAGCTTTTTGACAAATTTAGGTCAGTATTTTGTCCTCCAGCAGTGATACTCAGAATGGTAGAGAGAATGCTCGTTGTATGACCTTTCTGATCGAATTTTCTTGTAAGTTGACATTTCTCATTCTCTTCAATTTGATTTATCTATTTGAAAAATGTGCATTGATGAGTATCTTCCTCTGTCTTTGAATTAATCCTTTAGGCTTCATTTGATATCTTGTCATTCAACCTTGATTCTATTGACTTGAGATTGATTTCCTTCCATTAGAATGAAATGATTTAAGCTTTTTCATTTGTATAATTACTAAGCTACACAACACACTCAGAATCATAGAGATAATGAGAGCAATAATTCCACAAAACTTATGTTGTTTGTCATTCATCAAAACTTAGACATTTTTATGGCTTTCGAACTTACATTCTCCCCCTTTTTGATGAAAAACCTTCTTTTATAATACTTCTTTTTAACTCTTACAAGGTTAGGATTTGATTCTTCTGATGAAATTATTTGAATGATTTTAATCAATTTTTATTTTGAAGTATTTTGTTATTTGGCTCCCCCTTAGATAAGTATTCATATTGATTTTTATTTCTTTAAAGTATATGAGCATTTATTTCTACTCCCCCTTTGATTTGTAACTTATGCCTAGTTTTGCTTCAGAATAATCAAAATACATCAAAGTGATCAGAATTAAATTTATCAGAACAATCAGAATGCATTATAGATCATTGACTAAAAGATGGTTCATTTATGCATCAGTCAGTACAAGATAGTAGGGAGAATGATTGTTTACAGATATAAATAGTCAAGTAGTCAATTTTCTTTTTCTCCCCCTTTTGGCATTAGCAAAAAGACAAAGAAAACATGACTTTTAGTAGAAAAGCATAAGAAAACCCTAACTAGTGAAAGCATAAGAGTTGGTGGATTCATCATTAGCATTAAAAGTGTCAGATGATGAGATGGGAATGGGCTAGGATGGTTCTAGTCATCTGGAGCTTAGGGCTCTGGCCTATAAGTCCTGGTAGTAGTAGGTTTAAGTTCCCTTTCATACTTAAGAACCCACCAGGTCTCAAACATGGAGAACCTTTACTTAAACTCCCTAAGGCTTTCTTGAAAGGTGTGAAAACCATCTCGTATTTCCCTTCTCATTGTCTTCTAACTGGTCTTCAAGCGTTTAACTATAGAGTTCAACTTATGCAACTCTTCCTCGAGTGATCCAGTAAATTTCATCTTAGGAAGGTGCAAAGGAATGTATGGCACAATGTTCAAATCAGTTGGTGCAGGCAGGCTGAGATGATTCACCAGCTTCAGTAGATGTGAATATAAGTGCTCCAACACCTTAAGTGGATTTAGTAGCAGCAACAGCATTAACAGTGCCAACTGTGGCAAAAGTCAAATAAAAGGGCAACAAATATGGTAGTAGCAAAAGTAGCACTAGTGGCAGTAGGAGTAAGAGAATAGATAGGATGAGAAGGTGGGGTTGGAATTCCCAGTACCTTAATATCAGTGGAATTTGGACTCTGTTGTTGGTAAGCTCCTGTTAGAGACTCAGTCTCATATTCTGTTTGATCATAGATGGGAGATGTAGTAGGGGGTGTCATAAGAGACTTCCAAGGAAATGTGGAGGTAAAGATCTGATGGACTAATCTTCTAACTTAGGATTTTCTAAGTATTCCTCTGAATACTCAATGTTTTCTTCATCCTTCCCCTCGTTCTCCTCTTCTTTATCACTTTCTTTTGTCTTTTCTTTCTTCTCTTCCTCAGCAGGACCCGTAAATAGGGTGTATTCAATTTTTGATGGCCTGTCTACTATACTGTCATTTAAGTGAGAAGTGTTATCACTATTTTGACCTTCAGAAGCCTTTTTTCTATCTTTTTTTTTTTTTACCTACTAAGGTTCTTTTAGATCTTTTTCTTCTTCTTCTTCTATTATTCTAACTCCTTTTCTTCTTCCTCCAGACCTTCTTCCATCTCTTCTTCTTTTTCATCTGCCTTTTGTTCTTCTTCTTCTATTACTTAGTCTTCTTCTTCTTACTCTTCTTCTCCTGTTTGCTTTTCTTCTTTTTCTTGCTCTTCTTCTCCTTGCTCTTTCTCTTTCTCACTGATGTCAGCAAGGTCTTTCGGAAACTTAAACGCCTTAAAACTTAGTACCTCTTCTTTAGATTCTTCTTCAGTAATGAAAATCTTCTTTTCTTTTTTCTTCTTTCTCTTCTTGTCCTCAACAACACAGGATTTTTCAATGTGCTTCTTTCCTTTCCTTTTTCTTTTCTTTTCTTCTTCACCAAATGAATCACTTGATGGCTTTTTTCCTTCTTTTTCTACCTTTTTTTCTCTTCAGAGGTTTTGGAGCTTCAAACCTCTTTTTACTCCTTCTCTTTTGCTATTTGGGTTCATCAAGATCCTCCTAATCCTTTTCTTCAACTATGGGTTTTAACTTCAAACATATGAGCTTTAGATTTTTGGCTCCATATTCAACACCCAAGCCCTCAGATTCTTCATGCTCAAGATTCAGGCCATTGTACCTGAATATCTTCGTAATAAGCATTCCATAAGGAATGCAAGATGTTTTCTTGACTGTATTGGCTACTACAATCATGTGATTAAGAATAAGATAAGGCAAGCTTATCTTCTTTATCTCCAAGCAATGGTATAGAATCAATATCCAAAACCCTTTCAAAACTACCAAACCTAGGCAAAATAAAATGCATAAGCAGAGTGTGAAGGAAGCTAGCCTTATTCCTCAGTTTATCAGCCTTCACGGGGTGATATTACTGTCTTTGGCAATTTTCTTTAGAACATCTTGTTTTGTGTCATTGTGAACTTCCCACTAGTCTAACTGGAGTGGAATCTCAATCCTATATCCTTTATCCCAGTTACTTGCTCCAGCACCTTCATGTTTATCAAAATATCTTCACCATACAAGTTTCCCAAAGGGCTGGGAGGATCTGTGGATACTTCATAAATTGCAAAGAAAGCCCTAATCAAATTAGGGTAGACTAGTTCAGACAGATCAAAGAATTTCCTCCAGTGCTGCTTCTTTATTTCTATTCTCACATCCATTCCAAGTATGGCTATGGTGCCAAGAAATATTTTCCTTCCAGCAACCATCCTCTTAGCGGTAAATCTTTCTTTGAACTTCTTCTATGTTTTCTTATTGTAGAATAGAGAGATCTTTGGATCTTCTTCTTCCAAGCTCAGCAAAATAGGTTCTTCCTTCTTACTTTTCTTCCTCTATTTAGACTTGGGTGTTCCCAAATCAGAAGCCTCCTTCTTTTTTTGAGGAATGGTTTCCATCCTTTTTATTTTGTTCTTCATAGAGGCTTGACACGAAGAGCTGCGTATGGGTTTTTTGGAAATTTCTTTAGAGGACGAGGGTTTGGCCATTTCTGTGTATTCTAGACTTGCCCTTCCTTTAAAAAATAAAAGGATATGATAGTTATGGAAGCTCAAGAGATTTATGGAGAATGGAAATTGAAGTTAAGAGAAGCTAGGAAAAGTTAAGGGAGAGTGGGAAGTTAAGAGTTATGGAGCTGGAAAATAGTAACTACTTCTTAAGTTGTGATTTTTAAAGAAGAACGTGGGAAAGAGAAACAAAAAATCGGTACTAAAAAGTAACCGTTGGAAGTCAAACTGCCACACAATAAAGCCCATCAGAGCATGTACAGTAATAGTAATATTACCATTGGAGGTAAAAGTGCGGTAAAAATTCAAAGTGTTGAAACACAACCCATCTCATCATTAACACTTATGAATATGATGATGATCTATTGTATCAAATAATCTAAAGATACACATATAAGTAATTCTGACATTAACTAACAGAACATTATGATTAAGTTTTATTTAACTTTGCATGCCTATGTTCTTTCAGATGAAGCAATATTTTTTTTCCTTATGCAGTGGTTTAGTAAAAATATCAGTCCACTAATGATCAGTATTAACAAATTTTAGTTCAATAACTTCCTTTTGAACATGATCTCTAATAAAGTGATATTTTATATTAGTATGCTTTGATCTAGAGTACTAGATGGGATTTCTAGTTAGAATAATAGCATTTGTATTATCACATAAAATTAGAATCTTAGAGCATGTAACACCTATCTAGTATAGGCATTGTGTTATGTGTTAAAAATTAATTATTAAATTTTAATTAAGTTAATGTGTAAATTTAGTTTAAATTTATTTGAAGTTAAGATTACGTGTTTGTTATGTTATTGGAATTTATTAATTTATTAAAACCATTATTTTGGTTAACACGTGCCTATACATTAAATTCTTTGCAAGAAAATAAAATATTAGTCATGTGTCGAAAATTCAGAATTTAATTTTGAGTCAGAAAATATCACTCATGGAATAAAAATGCCATTCAACATGTAAATATATCTAATTACGCATTATCTTCTACAAAGAAAATTTATCTCATTTAAGCTCCTAAATAAGCTTTCTCCTTCAAATAAATTTTAAATTCTCTACATGCAACCACATTCCATATCAACCATCTACGTCATCAATAAAGAATTGTACAATATTATACATACATTGAGTTTCTAAATTGTATATAATTAGACATTACTGTACATTCTAAAGATTACTAACCTGGCACTTTTGTCTGCACTCCAACCTATATACATATGCACATCAAAAGAAAAATGACTGGTCTCACTTGGTCATGCAGGAAAAGAAAACTAGGGTCAGTATCCTACACATACATGCTACATACCAAGCTGATTCTTCCTAAGCTACTAATAATTAAGATTCAAAATAACCAAAACAAATTGGTCCTCCTATGAGGAGACATCCAGCTAGCGTCAATGTATAAAGAAATATATATCCTCATCTTTGGTCAACTGTAGGAGGCTCTGAAAATACTACAGTCTATAGGGATAAGAAATAAATTTTCAGCAGATACTCAAGTATATAAAAATAAGAAACGTAAGTTCCATAGTATTTTCAATTGTAATAGACACAAAAATACAGTTTCATGATTAGTCAATAATCTCAAATATGAATAACAATTAACATTTACAATTCCATGAAACTTTACTTTACGTTACATGCTTACTAAGCTTAAACTAGGGCTTAACTACTTTTAAATTTCTCTTTTGCCTCTATGGTCCAAAACTTTAACTATTTGAGAATTCTCCCTCAACACAGGCATCCCCTAAAACTAGAGTGGCCATTCCACTTGTGTACCAGTGGATTCCACTCTACTATTCATATCTTTAGTGGACCTCTCCACAAAGTGGACCTAGACACATGTAGGACTTCTCATGAACTTCTTCCATGACATTTGATTAGAAATTCTTTTCTAATCTTTATGGAGCACCTCAAATTCATTTTCTTTCTCCAGAGAATCGCATCCAAGCTTAGCTCATTTCTTTCTCTTTAATTAAAGTAAGCATGTAACATATTAAGAGAGAACTTTTTAAGACACTAATTTCTCAAAGAGACATTATACAAGAGAATACATCTCTCAATCACCTCAATTTCACTATCTAACATATTGTAACATCCTTGAACCTATGCTCACCTTAAGATTACATGGTTGGTAACCTTGACTACACAAAACCTTTCAAGGCTGTCGGCTAGGCTTAGTGTGTTAGGGGTTTGAAATTTGTCTATTCTAACTAAAAATACACTCAAGTTAGCCAAACTTACTAGAAATACATTCAAACCCATATCAAGTCCTATCCTTTCCCATTGATTCTAACATGAGGATAACTTATTGAAGTACACACTATGGTTTCAAACCTCATCCTTTTAATAATACAACACCTTCTCCACTTATCATGACATACTCTAAGATTACTACTTAGCACCAAAACCACTTGACTTTCATTAGAAATCCTCACATGATCGAAACCTAGAAATATATATACATTACTAGTATAGGTTATTTATTCGCAAATTAGCACCATATCATGAAGCTACACCCTAAAATCATCAAACTTCCATTACCTACTAAAAGAATTATGTCCAAACAATTTGTTCATCAAACTCCCAAAATTTGTTACCCATGGCCGTGAGCATACGCACATAAGCACACATAGATTTTCATTACAATAAGAAAGAATTATCTATAAAAATAAATACATCATCTTTCCAACAAGAATACACACTAACAATAAAAATCAACAAGAACACCCCCTAGAACCTAGTGTGGCCGGGAGATAGGGGGTCCAAAGTTTAGGATTTCAAGTGATTTTCACCAAGATTCATGAACAACAATGATTCCAAATCCCCTAATCAAGCTCATAACCATACAAAAAATCTAAAAATCACATACTAGTAAGATTCTAACCCCAAGAACGCAAAATATGGCAACTTGGGAAACTTAACCTCCCACTTGAAAATAGGTTTGGAACCTTAACCTAAGTGGTTCACCTTACTCCAAACCACCTATAATCACTTCAAAAATTTTAGAGAGAGAAAGTATCATGGATTCAAAAATCATCAACCACCATGAAACTATGGTTTTGAAAAGGAAAAAGTTAGGTTTGAGTTCCCTACCTCTTGGAGTTCAAATTTGGTGATGGTTTTGGCTTGTGTTCCTTCTTTTGTTCTATTTCTCTCTTTCTCTTCTTCCTTCTCTTCCTTCTAGCCATGAGCTCCTCTCCTTTTTCCTCCTTCTCTCTTTTTTTTTTCTTTTCTTTCTCCTTTTTAGTTAGCTTGGCTGTGGGGTTAAGGGACACAAGGGGAATTAGTTAGTTTATTTTTATTAGTTTTTTAATTGCATTGTCTTGTTAGGTAACCAATCAAAAGCCTTACTTTTCATTATGTTAATCTTAATAATCATGACTCTTAGTTAGTTTATAACAAGGTTAATTAGAAGGAAACTAAATGAGAAGAACTAAATAATAACAGATTTAATTACTCTAACCCAACAGTAATTATTTCTCTTATTTGATTAAAATTACGCACTCATCATAGTATCATTGGTCATTTTAAACCAATTATATTTTTACTTATGTAAATTGTTTTAAATATAAATTTTTAATTTGGTTAAATTATTGATAATTTCACCTATTTTAATTTATAAATGCTTAGAAAATAATTAACAATTCATAAAATACATTTGGCTAATTTTTGTGTTTAAATGTTTCACTGAACAAAAATGCTCTCATTTAAAACCACAAAATCACTAAATTGCCACTATATAGTTTTTGCTATTCCTTCAGGTATTTCAGTTATTTCTAGTTTCCCTTAAGTAATTTTCATAGTTTTCTTCTATTTAAATGCTAAAATAAAAATATTAAAAATGAAATGAAACATTTACTAATGACAAATAATAAAATACATAAAACTACTTTAGAAAGTTTAAAATTTATATTTACTTAAATAGGAATGTTACAGAGCACCTTAGATAGAAATCCTTTAACTGATATTTCATCCGAAGTAAATATGAACAGTAGCTTGTTGCTAAGACATATTCAACTTCTACAGTTGATAATGCTATTGAGTTTGGTTTCTTGCTTGACCATAGTATAATTGATTTTCCTAGAAATTGGCATTACCCACTGGTACTTTTTCTTTTGACTCTGTCGCTAGTATAGTCAGCATCAAAGTACTCTACTAATTCAAAACTTAAGGATTTATCATACTAAATTCCAAGGTTAGTAGTTCCAAGCAAGTATCTAAAGATTCTCTTGATTGCCTTAAGATGAGATTTTTAAGGACATGCTTGAAATCTTGCACAAAGACATACACTAAACATAATGTCTAGCCTGCTAGCTGTTAGATGCAGTAAAGAGCGAATCACACCTCTCTAAAGATTTTTACTTACAGGTTTACCTTTATCATCTTTATCGATTGTGTTTGAGGGATGCTTGGGTGTGCTCATTGGTTTTGCACCATCTATCTTGAATTTCTTCAATAAATCCTTTGTGTATTTTTCTTGATGGATCAGTGTTTCATTCCTTTCTTGCTTGACTTATAGTCTAAGGAAAAATTTGAGTTCACCCATCATGCTCATTTCAAATTCACCCTTCATATGCTTAGAAAATTTTTTAAAAAGATTCTCATTAGTAGATCCAAAAATAATGTCATCTACATAGATTTGGACTAATAAGAAATCTTTCTTTGATGGTTCTATAAAGAGAGTAATGTCAACTTTCCCTCTTGTAAATCCATTTTCTATTAGAAATGTGCTAAGTCTCTCATACCATGCTATTGGAGCATGTTTTAAACCATATACGACTTTTGAGAGCTTTAACACATGGTTTGGAAAATTTTCATTCTCAAAACTTAGGGGTTGTTTAACATATACTTCTTCTTCGATAAATCCATTCAAAAAGGCACTTTTAACATCCATTTGGTATAGTTTAAAATCTTTATAAGCAGTATAAGCAAGTAGTATTCTGATGGCTTCTAACCTAGCAACAGGTGCATAAGTTTTATCATAGTCTATACCTTCCTGCTAATTGTAGCCTTGAGCAACAAACCTTGCTTTGTTTCTTGCCACTTTTCCTAATTTGTCTAGCATATTTCTAAATACCTATCTTGTTCCAATTATAAAGCAGTCTTCAAGAGCAGGAATAAGTATCTAGACTTGGCTTTTTTCAAATTGGGTTAATGCTTCCTGCATTGCTTGTATCCAGGCCTCATTTCTAATAGCTTCATCTACTATCTTTGGTTCTATTTGAGATAATAGAGTGATATTGTTCTAATTTTTGAAGGTTAAGCATATTCTTATTCCTTCAGAAGGTTATCCAATGATGAGTTCTTTGGGATGAGATGATGTCTGTCTCCATTCTCTGGGTAGATTAGGTCCCCATAAGGTTGTTAATCTTTCATTTGTGCATCTCTTTTAATGTTTCCTCCCTTGTCTTCTAGATTCAGTCCATCAAGTTCATCATCTAATTTCATAATTCTTCTATATTCTGCACTTCAGTTAGTCTTATTGAAAGAAACATGCATGGATCTATCTACTACAAATATTCTCATGTTATATACTCTATATGCTTTAGAAGTAGTAGAATATCCTAGAAGGATCCCTCTATCAACTTTTAGAATCAAATTTTCCAGCATTATCTTTGTTATTTACAATGAAACATTAGGATCCAAAAGCATAAAAATAAGATATGTTTGGTTCTCTTCCTTTCCACAGTTCATAGCACGTTTTCTTCAATACTAGCCTTATTAGATTAAGAATGTAGCAGGAAGTATTTACTGCTTCTGCCTAAAGTACTTAGGAAGATTATTTTCACAAAGTAATGTTCTGGTCATTTTTTGTAAAGTATGATTTTTCCTTTCCATAACTCCATTATGTTAAGGAGTTCCTAGACAGGAGAAATTGTGCTCAATTCCATTTTCAATACAAAATTGTTGGAAGGCAAGATTTTCAAACTCTCCTCCATGATCACTTTTGATAGCAAAAATACAGAAACTTTTTTCATTCTAAACTTTCTTACAGAATATTCTGAAGGCCTCAAAAGAATTGTCTTTCATAGGTTAGGAATAATACCCCTACAAATCTTGAAAAGTCATTCACAATGACAAAACCATATCTTTTTCCACCAAGACTTGCAGTTTTAGTTGGACCAAAAAGATCAATATGTAGAAGATCAGTTGATCTTATTGTAGAAATTATGTCTTTTGCTTGAAATTAGGCTTTGGTTTGTTTTCATCTTTGACATGCTTCACAAAACAAATCTTTATCAAATTTGATTTTTGGAAGTCCTTTCACTAAATCATGTTTCACTAATTTTGAAACTAGTTTCATTTTGCCAAGTTTTTTGTGCCAAAGTCATTTCTCATCATTCATAAAAGCAAGACACTTGACATTTTAGGATTTTAGATCCTCTAGACCAACGCTATATATATTGTTCTTTCTCTTGGTAGTAAAAAGAATTTTGTCACACTTGGTGTCCTTTACTATACACTCTGTCGGTTCAAACATAACTTTGTATCCTTTGTCACATAATTGACTAATGCTCAGAAGGTTATGTTTGAGTCCATCAACTAAATAAACATCATCTATAGAGGGAGAGAAGTTTTTTACTAATTTTACCAATCCCTATGATCTTTCCTTTTGCATTATCACCAAAGGTGAGAAACGCTCCATCTCTTGTTGTCAAGGATATGAATTTTGACTTATCACCTTGATAATTAATTTTATCACACTTAATTGTTACATTTGGTTAATGATTTTTAAGGCTGTTTAGTGTGTAATTAATGGTTTTTGGTCCAAATTGGGCTTTGGGCTTTTTAATTGGATTTAATTCATTTTCGTGCTAATTTTTCAGATTTACATTGTTTCCAGTATTTTGATCATAACTTTTGTTCTAGGTATCCGATTAACCTCATTCTTCTTTCATTTTGCAGATAACTCAAACAGCTACAAATGGTATTAGAGGCTTGAAGGCCAAATTCGGATGCTGTGGTCATTAGTCTGTGGGTGGTATGCTGTGACAACTTTGTGAATCACTCCATACCTCCGTAATAAAGCACCCATGCTTCGGTTACAAAAATGAGAGCCCTGGTCACTGATAATAGCTCTAGGAATACCAAACCTGCAGAAAATGTAAGACCTGACAAAATCTACAACCACAGTAGAATCATCAGTCCGGGTGGCTTTCGCCTCAACCCATTTTGAGACATAATCAACAGCCAGCAATATGTAAGTAAAACCATGGGAAATAGGAAATGGGCCCATAAAATCAATACCCCAAACATCAAAAACTTTACAAAATAATATAGGTTGCTGGGGCATCTCATGCCTACGGGAAATACTCCCTACCCTCTGACAATTCTCACATGACTTACAAAACAGATATGAATCATGAAACAGGGAAGGCCAAAATAAACCAGAATCTAACACTTTCCTAGCAGTTCTTTGGGGTCCAAAGTGACCACCACAGGCAGAAGCATAGCAAAAATGTAAAATGGAATGAAACTTATTATCAGGCACACATCTCCTAATTACTTGGTCATTACAGAATCTCCACAAATAAGGGTCATCCCAAACATAGTATTTAGATTCACTTTTCAATTTCAGACTCTGGGCCCTAGTGGAATCAGCAGGCAAAACACCAGCAACCAAACAATTTATCAAGTCAGCATACCATGGAAGCTTACCTTGCAGCTGTAAAAGCTGCTTATCAGGAAAATCATCCCGAATGGGAGAGAGATCAACAAGATGGTGAGTGATCCGACTCAAGTGATCAGCTACCCAGTTCTCTGCTCCACTTCTACCCTTAATCTCAATGTCAAATTCTTGGAGCAACAACATCCACCAAATGAGTCAAGGCTTAGCATCTACCTTTTTCAAAAGAAACTTCAAGGCTGCATGGTCAGAAAAGACAATCACCCTAATATCTAGCAGATATGATCTAAACTTATCAAGTGCAAAGACTACAGCCAACCAGTCTTTCTTAGTGGTTGTATAATTAGACTGAGTAGAATCCAAAGCCTTGGAGACATAAGCAATGACGTGAGGGGCCTTATTGAACCGCTGAGCAAGAACTGCACCAACAGCGTAGTTGGAGGCATTGCACATCAGCTCAAACGGAAGAAACTAATCTGGTGGCTGGATCACCGGAGTTGTGGTCAGGTAGTGCTTCAATTGATTAAAGGCCGACTTACACTCATCATCAAACACACAAAATCTGTGTCGTGCTGTAGAAGGTTGGACAAGGGCCGGGCAATCTTGCTGAAGTTCTGGATGAAGCGCAGATAGAATCTTGCATGTCTAAGAAAAGAACGCACTTCCCGCATCAACGTAGGGTAAGGTAAAGCAGAAATAACATCTATCTTAGCAGGATCTACCTCAATACCCTTTCTAGACACTATGTGTCCTAAAACTATCCTTGACTCAACCATGAAATGACATTTCTCAAAGTTCAACACAAGATTGGTCTCAATGCATTTATTCAAGACTCTAGCCAAACCACCCAACCATGCATCAAAAGAAGACCCACACACAATAAAATCATCCATAAATACTTCCATACAATCCTCTAAAAATTCAGAAAAGATGCTTACCATGTACCGCTGAAAGGTTCCAGGCGCATTGCAGAGTCCAAAGGGCATCCTTCTGTATGCAAATGTTCCAAAGGGGCATGTGAAGGTAGTCTTCTCTTGATCTTCAGGTGCAATATGGATTTGGAAGTAGCCTGAGTAGCCATCCAAAAAACAATAGTGAGACTTGCCAGCCAATCGCTCCAACATCTGACCAATAAAGGGTAAAGGATAGTGATCCTTGCGGGTGGCCTGGTTGAGCCTTCGGTAGTCTATGCAGACTCTCTAGCTATTCTGAGCTCTTGTGGGAATTAGTTCATTTTTCTGGTTGGCCACTACAGTCACAACAGACTTTTTGGGAACTACCTGAACTGGGCTGACCCACTGGCTGTAAGAGATGGGCTAGATAATGCCAGCTTGCAGGAGCTTAGTCACTTCCTTTTTCACCACATCTAGAATAAGGGGATTTAGGCGCCTCTGAGGTTGCCTCACTGGTTTAGCACCCTCTTCCAATGAAATTCGATGCATGCACATGGAAGGGCTAATGCCAACAATGTCAGCTAAAGTCCACCCAATTGCCTTCTTATTTTCCTTCAATAATCTCAGCAGCTGCTCCTCTTGATCAGGTAGAAGATTTCTTACCACAATGACTGGCAGCTGCTCATTCTCCTCCAAGAAGGCATATTTTAAGTGGTCAGGCAGAGATTTCAGCTCCAACTTAGGCGGCTGCTCAGTAGAGAGGAAGAAGCTTGGTAGGTTGCACTAATTCTGCAGCATGTACATGAATTAAACCTGTAGTGCCTAAAAATACATTTAAGAAAGCAAAAGTTTGGGGTATTGATTTTATGGGTCCATTTCCTGTTTCCCATGGTTTTACTTACATATTGCTGGCTGTTGATTATGTCTCAAAATGGGTTGAGGCAAAAGCCACCTGGACTGATGATTCTGCTATGGTTGTAGATTTTGTCAGGTCTCACATTTTCTGGAGGTTTGCTGTTCCTAGAGCTATTATCAGTGACTAGGACTCTCATTTTTGTAACCGAAGCATGGGTGCTTTATTACGGAGATATGGAGTGATTCACAAGGTTGCCACAGCATACCACCCACAGACCAATGGCCAAGCTGAAATCTCAAATAGAGAGATTAAGCAAATCCTTCAAAAGACTATTAACTCTAACCGGAAATATTAGAGCAAGAGGTTACATGACGCTTTGTGGGCATATCGGACTGCCTACAAGACTC
Organism: Castanospermum australe; assembly: GCA_019955255.1. Taxonomy (NCBI): domain Eukaryota; kingdom Viridiplantae; phylum Streptophyta; class Magnoliopsida; order Fabales; family Fabaceae; genus Castanospermum; species Castanospermum australe. The sequence continues at coordinate 103,399 of NSJW01000594.1, read as the reverse complement.
CGATTGGGATGTCTCCCTATCGGCTTGTCTTTGGTAAGGCATGTCATCTTCCGGTAGAGTTGGAGCATCAGGCATATTGGGCCATTAAGCAGTGCAACATGGATTTGGCCCAGTCGTGGGTGGAGAGGAAGCTGCAATTGCAAGAGCTGGAAGAGCTTAGATTGGATGCTTATGAGAGTTCGTGTTTATATAAAGAAAAGACAAAGGCATTCCATGATAAGAAAATTTTGATAAAAAAGAGTTTGTTGTGGGCCAGAAAGTCCTCTTATTTAACTCCCGTCTCAAATTTATGCCTAGTAAACTTAGATCTAGATGGGATGGTCCTTTTGTGATTACTAATGTTTTTCTTTTTGGTGCAATAGAACTGTGTGATGAGTGAACCAGGAGGACTTTCACAATGAATGGACATCGCCTTAAGCATTTTTATGAGGGACCCCAGCAGCAGCCTCTGGAGGCAGAGATTAGGCTCATTGATGCCATGTACCCTCCCTAAGGAGGATGGGGAGTCTTCTTCCTTTTTTTCTCTATTTTTCTTTTCTTTGCACTTTTCATTTCAAATTTGATTGTTAATAACAGGATTTTGTGAATAATACAGTCTGAACCCTCCTTGTGATAATTATTGAGATGTACATAGTTTTCAACTTGGATATTTTGTTTTTGATGGATCATTCTGGTTGGACTGAATTTCTCAACTCTTAGATTATCTGACTTGGTAGTTGATTTTGTGATGCTGATTGCGTGTTGGCATTGACCCTTGTCAGATTTTAGGCTTGTGTGAATAGAATTTATTTTCTGCCATTCTTTCTTTCTTGTGTGCTTCTGCTCATGATTTTGTTCTCTGCAACTTGCCTTTTTCCTTTTTGAAACTACATTTTTCACTAGCATGCATAAATATGATAGAGGCATTCTTTCTTTCTTTCATTTACCACTTTGGCCAAATAGCGATCCCTTGCATTATATTCCTCTTGATTAGCTCCTTTGTGCCTTTTTGTACCATCCTTGTCTTAGCCACATTATAAGCCTAAGTGTAAAACTATTTTATTTCGCACCTTGAAAATTTATTGAGCATTGGTTTCACTTTAGTGTTGTGTTTAAGTGTGAGGGTTGTCCAGGGCGTGCAACATTTTAAGTGTGGGGGGAAGTATCCGATGCTAATTGTCATTCAACATTAGTTTGGTCATTATGCTTATGTAAGTAATTGTGGAATTCTTCAAACAAAAAAAACAAAAAAAAAGATATATATGAAAAGAAAAATGTCAATTTGAGAAAAATTTGGGTGTAATAATGAGTTTTGGGGAAGGAAAAGAGTTTTGTTGAAAAAAGGCGATTCGTTTGTAAAAGTGCATTTCATCACTTAGTTGGTTTTGAACAAACCTTTGTGTTTCTTGACTAATGCTCTTTTAAATTTCTTGGGTGCTTAGCCTTTCATTTCCAAACTTGTCCATGCCTTCACTATAGCCTCATTACAACCTTGAATAATAAGTCCTCTTGATTTGTGCATGCATGTGTTTTGAGTAGTGGAGAAGTAGAATTTGAGCAAGCTTATGGTAGGGGCAATTTTCTTGAGTGGAATTTGAGTGATACACTTGCTACCATATCCACTTGAGAGATTGATTGAGAGCATACCTTGAGAGGCCATTTTGCGTGATTAGCATCATCAATTGAGATTGCCATGTTTTATGATTTGAGATAAAGAAATTTTTGTCATGATTGGTTGATCTTTTGAAGTTTTGTATTCCTTGTTCAAGTTTTGCATTCTTGACAATTGTTAGAAAGGAGACATTTATCTTTTAGTCTTTATCTTTGTTTTATCATTTCTTTAGTTTTGTTTTTGAGTTTTTTAATTTTGCCCAAAAGTGCCAAAGGATAAGTGTAGGGGCATTTGATAATTAAATTTTATCACACTTAATTGTTGCAGTTGGTTAATGATTTTAGGGCTATTTAGTGTGTAATTAATGGTTTTTGGTCCAAATTGGGCTTTGGGTTTTTAATTGGATTTAATTCATTTTCGTGCTAATTTTTCATATTTACATTGTTCCAGCATTTTGATCATAACTTTTGTTCTAGGATCTGATTAACCTCATTCTTATTTCGTTTTGCAAATAACTCAAAGAGCTACAAATGGTATTAGAGGCTTGAAGGCCAAATTCGGACAAGAAGGTAGTCAAAATTGGAGCCAAAGTCAGTCACGGAATTCTGGAGCTATGTTTAGTTAATTGGGCTTAACTTTATAATTAGGAGTCCAAATTACATGGGACCAAAGCCATTAGTTATGTTTTAATTTGGGCCAATTTTTGGAGTCCCTGACCCGATTTAGTTTTAGGTTTAAATAGAAGATTAGGGTAGCTGGACAGCAGCTTTTGATTTTTGAGAAATTTCGAATCTACACCTCTTCTCTTTTCTCTCTTTTGTTCATCTTGTTCTTCTTTTTCTTCTTTTTCGTTTTTTGTTTGTGCATAGCCATGGTAGGCTAACTTTCTAATCAATCAACTCATGAGTTGAGGTTTCTGCTATTAAATCCAGAGGACCCATGTTCTCCATGAACTGAATCTGTTTCTTTTCTCCCTTTACTCGAATTGAGCAACACGATTGTGTAATGATATAATTCACTTTGTTCAATTTCATAGTAAATCTTTAGATGAAGCTTGGTAGAGGTATAAGGAATTGCTTAAAAAGTGTTCATATCATGGCCTACCCTACATGGCTTCAAGTACAAACTTTTAAAAGCGGTTAAGTGATAACTTGCGTTCTACCATTGACGCAGCTGCTGGTGAAGCCCTCGTGAATAAAACCCAAGATGAAGCATATGATTTGATAGAGGTGATAGCTTATAACAATTATCAATGGCACCCTAAAAACTCTATACCCGAAAAGGTTGCTGAAATTCTCAAATTTGATGCTATCACGGCATTGACCGCCAAATCAGCCTTCTAACTTAGCAATTAAGTGGTGCCAACACTACACAAGGAGCCTGCACCATCAAGCATGAGGAATCTCCTAATCTTTTTGAACTTTATGGAAGATCGCACCCCTCTAATATGTGCCAACAAGGAAATGTCTTTGCTTCTTCTCCTAGCTTTGCTTCTTCTCCTAGCTATGTGAATTACATAGGGAATAAGCAACAAAATCCTTATTCAAATTCCTATAACCTTGAATGGGGAAATCACCCAAATCTCTCTTGGGAAGATAATCGATGAAATAATCAGACCATTTGGAGCCAACAGAATCAATCAGATCCATTTGTTGAGAAGAAATCAAATCTTAAGAAATCTTAACCCAATTTATGACTAAAACAAAGAATCAAATTGGGCAAATTGCTAATCAAGTGGGAAAGTTTGCAACCCAAGTTTCAACCATATCTGATGGACAACATAGTAATTTACCTAGTAACAATGAAGTAAATCTCAGAGAACAGGTAAAGGCTATCACACTCAACACAAAAAAGTAAGTTCATGTGAAAGAAAAAGAAAGTGGCGAGATTAACCAAAACTAAGAGGAGAGAGGAATAAACCCTAAAGCTCTTCAAACTGAATTGAAGACAATGCCTCCAAAGATTGAATTGAGCCCTTCGAAAGCAGCCACTTCAGAAATTAAAGAAAAGCATATCTAGAGCTTGAACAAAATACACTTCCTTCAGAGATTTGTCTGAATTTTCAAAAGAATTCATATGAAGACCCATTCGACCAATACATGATCGAATCACAATCAACAAGGAATGAAATCACTTTATTCGTGGGTACAAAAGGATATAAAAGCGATGAACTAGGATACTTGGGCCAAAAGTAATTCATTCATATCTTGATTTTATGTTTTACAAATTCAAGCAAAGATATAACTTTAAGCTTAGAAAGCTTAATCACAATTAGTAAAAAAGATTCAACAAAGCATCCACTTATTATATTTGAATCACTAAAACGTATTTCTTGGGATCCTGGTGGAAAACAATGAAGGGGTCAAGCCAATGACCTTATATTAGCACTTCTTGGGAGGCAACCAAAAATTTTCATTTTTCCTTTTTTTATTTTTTTATTTTTACTTAGTTTTTTGTTTTACTTATTTGTTTCCTTGTTTCCTTGCTAATTTTTAAGTCTTTACTGATAATGGAGATAACATATCTAAGAAGATCAAGCTTATCTAAAATAACAAGGAAGTTCTCTATTTCCTTAATTCCCTATCATTTTACCTTCTTATTACATTGGGGACAATATATTCTTTTAAGTGTGGTGGCATTAGGAAATTATAATATTTAAAAATTTTGTTCATTCAAAAATCCAATCTTCATTAAATTTCAAATTTTACCCTTGTTTACTTAATTTGCTTAATTCAAGTACTAAACAATTTTATTTTTTTTGAAAAGATGAGAATTGCTTTGAGAGATGATCAAGAGACAGAGTGTTTTTTGCTTGTAGCTTAGAAAGGTGTTAATGGAAGGATTTTCATTATTCATTCTTATTTAACATTAGGCATTCTATTTTTCATGCATGTTTATCAAATATTTTGCATTGAATTTTTAGTTCAACAAAAAGGTATATGTACATGAAAATAATCACTAATTGCCTCCTAGAACAAATCCTCTACCCCTTTTAAGACAAAATTACAGGCATCACTAAGTTGAAGAGATGAATTAAGTGATTAAAAAAAGTTATATGTATTCCATCCAAGAGTACAAAAGTGATGTGTCGAGGTGCATAGAAAGTCTCTCAAATTAAAAAAAAAAGAATAAAGAATAAAAAGAGTGTTGGCTTGGATAAAGTTTGTAATGTATAGATTAAGTGCACGGTCACAAATTTGGATCATTTGGCTTAAGATTTTTAATGTGTATATTAGGCGCACAATTAAATGCATTTACATTCATGGAGAAAAGGGTATTGGTTTCACCTTTAAGACTTTTGGGAAATCAGTTCATTCTATTCATTAGAGGCATTAAAGGATTGCCCATTGTGCATATTCTCATCCGAGAAAAAGATTATTCTTGAGATTGATTTACGAAAACATGTACTAAGTAATGGTTTGCGCTTTGTTAAACATCAATACTAGATTGTTTAACCACTAGATGCTTTTATAAGTTATTTTCATATTAATCTTCTTAAGGTTGCCTTTGAAAATCTTGATTTGAAATTCTTGTCATCTCATAAGAAAATACCTTCAATCTGTATTTAAATTTATTTTCATTGCTTGAGGACAAGCAATCCTTCAAGTATAGTTGTATTTGATAAATCATATCTTGCACATTTATTACATATCTTTATTATAATATTTATTAGATATTTCTCTTCTAATTGATTTGAATTTATGATTTAATATAGGTAAATTGATTTGTAATCAATTCTGCATGCAAATTAAGGAAATCAATCAAGGAAAGTCCATAAACAAAGGACAAAAAAAAAATTAGTAAAAGGCTATTTAAGGAAACTTTTGTTGTCATACCTATTGCAGTATTTTAGGCATAATTCTGATTCCAGAAATTCAATTAATGTGATTCTGGTGGCATTGGAAAGCTAAGAGACAGATCTATAAATCTTATGTTGATCACTTTTTCTCAATGTTCTGAAAACCAGACCGGACCAGCCAGTTCAACCGGTCGGACCAGGAACCGGTTCCCTCACCGATTTGGGTTATCTCCCAGAACCGGTGGGGTCAAAAACCGATGAACCGATCAAACTGGCACCAGTTTGTACGGTTGCCCGGTTCTGATTTTTTTTTTTGAATTTCTGTAGGCGAAATGACGTCCTTTTGCTCTGAATTTTACCAAAAAAAAAGTAAAATGGCTTTGCTGTCGCGCACATCGGTCGCGGTTTTCCGTTTTCTACCAGCAAATCGGTCACCTCCTCGGCGGAGTGGGAGAATCGCGCAAATCGGCCATCAGAGAACGGCGATTGGGGTGTGGGTTGGATCAGAATCGGGGTTGGAGGAGAGAGAAAAGTGAAGAGAGAGAGAGAAGAGCGGCGAGACGAAAGAGGAAAGGTACCAGGCTGGGTTTCGGTAGCGTCTCGTCGCCGTTCAGGTCGCGTCTCGTCTCCAAGGAAGCGCGCTTGTTCGAGGTGGCTGGCTGGCATCATCGAAATGCCGGATCCGATCAAATCGGCTCTGCTTGACTGGTGCTGGTTCCGACGTTCCGTAGACGGTAGAAGGCTAGAAGCAGAAGTGCAGTAGCAGTCTAGGTCGCGTCTCGTCGCCATTCAAGTCGCATCTCGTCACCGGGGAAGCGCGCATGTTCGGGGTGGCTGGCTGGCGTCATCGGAATGCCGAATTCGATCGGATAGGCTCTACTTGACTGGTGCTGGTTCCGACGTTTCGTAGACGGTAGAAGGCTAGAAGCAGAAGTGCAGTCGCAGTCTCGCAGAAGGAAGGTTTTGAAATTGGGAGATTTTAAAAAATAAAAGATTTTGGGCTAATTAATTAATAAAATAATTAAATAAAATAAAAGTGGGTTTTGAAATTGTTGTTGGAGGAAAAGGAAGAAAGGAAGCGTGTTGGGGAAGTTGGCGCGTCGTGACTGCTGAGTCAGAGTGAGACAGTAAAATTTTCGTTTGGGTTGGAAGGAAAGAAAGGGATGAAAAATGATAATCTCATTATCTCAATAATCTTATCCACATCTACATCCTAATATATTTTTTTCTCTGCTTTATTCAAGGCTACTCACTGATAAGGTTAATACAATTTAAATTTTCTCACTTTTGTTTTGGTAATTAGTACAGTGCTTTGTGTAATACATTTTTATGTTTTAAATAATTTTATTATTGATTTATATTATATTTTTATAATTTTTATTTATTTTATTAATATATATAATAATTATATATATATATATATATATAAATATATATTTAATCATATTCCGGTTCGACCACGGTTCGACCATTGAACCTTGAATCAGTACCTCGACCGGTTTAATGACTAGTTCGGTTTTCAAAACCTTGCTTTTTCTAATTGTGTCATTTTCAAGTAGAAAAATTCGCTAAAAGTCAATGTAAGTCTTTAGAGGCGCTAACAGCTTGTAAACCTGGTTGCCTTAGATTCTCAAAATGCTATAAAAAGAGTAAGGAGGTAGTAGTTTACGGGTGCTTGGGGCTTAGAGCCCAGCTTTGAGTTTGGTGTTTTAGTTTTGTGTTTTCTTTTCTAATGTTCTAAGTTCTTTATTCTAGGGCTTAGAAAGAACCAAGTTAGATGTTTTGTTTATTGTAATTAATTCAATTACATGTTTCTTCTCTTTTGAATTTGAATTCAGTTCAATTATGTTCTTAATAATTCTAATTGGTGAGGATGAATTAAATGATTAGATGGCATACACGAGACCAAGAGGTAATTGTATGAAAAGCATCTTGAATTGAGTTCCAAGAATTGTGTATTGTGCATGATTTATGTAGATCATTTAACAATCTCTCTCATTAGCACAAATGCATTCTTAATATTGATTTAATCTATATTTGAGGAAGATAAATAAAGTTAATTTAAGGATAATTTTAATATCTACCTGAGATGGAATATTAAATAACTAAAGAAATTGAATCTTAAAATTTAAAATTAGAGAACAAAAATGCAAATTGACTAAGGTAACAAAAAGACTAACAAGGTGAGATCAAAAGTCCTAGATATCTCTCTTTGATTGATACTTTATTTATTTTGTTTAAACGTTATTTTCATATTAATTCTTTTCTTTAATTGTTCTTCTCAATTAAGATTAAGTAGTGCCAACTTTAGTGATCAAATTCAATTCCTGTGGGACGATACTGAGTCTTTTTTGATTCCTTTATTACTTGAATAATCAGTGCACTTGCAGAAATCTCACAACATCTATGTCCAATGTTGATATTATTTTAGGAATGGACTGGTTATCTATGAATAAAGTTATTTTCAATTGTTTTGATAAATCTGTAATCTACCAAAAACTAGTTGAAATCTTAACTGCTAGTTAAGCAAGAAAATGTTTGAAAGAATACACTCAAAGATATGTTCTGATGTATTCTTTGAAAATAGAGGCTAAACAAAGTATTACTTCTATCCCTGTAGTTTAGGAATACCCTGAAATTTTTCCAGCCAAGGTTACCTATTTACTACAGAAAGAGAAATTGAGTTCTCAATTGATTTACTCCCTAGAGTAGGACCTATATCCATAGCACTTTATAGAATATTACCACTAGAGTTAAGTGAACTCAAGAAACAAATAGAGGAACTATAGTCAAAATAATTCATTAAACCCAGTGTATCACCTTGGGGAGCCCTAGTATTGCTAGTTAAGAAGAAAATGAGAGCATGAGGCTATGTATAGACTATAAACAATTGAACAAGGTTACAATAAAAAACAAATATCCACTTCCAAGAATAGATGACCTATTAGATCAATTGAGAAGAGCTTCAGTCTTTTTCAAAATAGATTTGAGGTCAAGTTACCACCAAATTAGGGTCAAGAAAGAAGATATTCCAAAGACTGCCTTTAGAACTAGGTATGGCACTATGAATATCTAGTTATGTCCTTTGAACTAACTAATGCCCCAGTTGTTTTTATGGACTACATGAATAGGATTTTTAATCCTATTTAGACCAATTTATAGTGATATTTATAGATGATATCCTTATCTATTAAAACATGAACAACATCTTAGGGTTATGTTATAGGTCATAAAAGAAAAATAATTGTTTGCTAAACTTAAAAAATGTGAATTTTGGCTAAAAGAAGTAAAATTTTTAAGGCATGTGGTGTCTCAAGATAGAGTAGCAGTTGACTCTAGTAAGATAGAAGTCATGGTTCATTGGAAAAGACCAAAATCAATTACAAAGATTAGAGTTTTCTTGGATTGGCAAGTTATTATAGAAAGGTCATCCAAGGCTTTTCCCAGTTAGTTTTACCCCTGACTAGGCTAACAAGAAAGAATATTCTATTTGTCTGGACAAAATAATGTCAAAATAATTTTCAAAAACTGAAAGTTAAGTTGACCACTACCTCAGTATTGATAATTTCAGACCTTCTAGGCAATTTAGAAGTATATAGTGATGCATCTAAAAATGGTTTAGGGTGTGTTCTGATACAAGACAAGAAAATAGTTGCCTATGCTTATAGACAAGTTAGACCACATGAAGACAACTAACCTTCCCATAATCTGAAATTAGCAACAGTAGTGTTTGCATTAAAATTTTGGAGACACTATGTATGGAGTAAATTTTTAGGTTTTTAGTGATCACCAAAGTCTTAAATACCTGTTTGATCAAAAGGAATTAAACATGAGGCAAAGGAGGTGGATAAAATTTCTAAAGGGCTATGATTATGAATTAAAATACCATCCAGGCAAAGCCAATATAGTAGCTGACACCCTGAGTAGAAAATCACTGCGTATGTCACAAATGATGGTTCATGAGATGGATATGATAGAAAATTTAGAGATTTGAATATGGCAGTAACTAGAACACCTCATAGTTTGTTCATGAGTGAACTTAAGATAGACTGTGATCTTAAAACTCAATAAGAGAAGCTCAAAATCTAGAACAGTTTTTGCAAACTCTTAAAGGTCAAAAGGACATTTCTGTAGCAGATGATGAAACCATTATGTATAAGGAAAGAATATGTATGCCTGAGGATGAAAATTTAAGAAAGAATGTTAGAAGATGCCCATAAGAGTAAGTATACAATTCATCTTGGAGCAACTAAGATGTATCAAGACCTAAAACAAATCTATTGGTGGCCAAGCATGGAAAAGGAAATAGTGGAATATGTGACCAAATGTTTAACATGTCAAAAGGTCAAATAGAACACCATAAACCATTAGGATTGTTGCAATATTTAGAGATCCCAAAATGGAAATGAGATAGCATTTCAATAGATTTTGTTATGGGTTTACTTAAAACACAATCAAGTTATAATGGTACTTGGGTGATTGCAGATAGATTGACCAAATTAGCACATTTTTTACCAATTAGAGCTACATATCCTTTAGAAAAATAAGCCAAATTGTATATACAAGAGATAGTGAAGTTGTACGATGTGTCTACCAGTTTCATTTATGATAGAAACCCTAGGTTCACTTCTAGGTTTTGGAAAACTCTACAAACAGCTTTTAGAACCAAGTTATGCTTTAGAATGGCATATCACCCCCAAACAAATAAACAAATAGAAAGGACAATTCAAACCCTAGAAGACAAGCTTAAGGCTTGTGTTTTAGAATATGGAGGAAGCTGGGACAGGTATCTACTATTAATAGAGTTTGTTTATAACAATAGGTACCATTCTAGCATTAGGATGGCACCTAATGAAGCACTCTATGGAAGAAAATGTAGATCACCTTTATGTTGGTATGAGGTAGGAGAAAGAAACCTTCCAGGACCTAATCTTGTCCAACAAACTTTAGATCAAATTAAGTTGATCGGGGATACACTACTTACTGCCCAAAGTAGGTTAAAAAAGTTATGCAAATAAAAGAAGAAAGCCTCTAGAATTTGAAGAAGATGAACAAGTTTTCTTGAAAGTTATCCCAACAATTGGTATTGGTAGGTCTTTGAAAACAAGAAAACTAAATCCCAAATATATAAGCCCATTCCAAATGATAAAGAAAACTAGATCAGTTGCCTTCCAAATTGCTCTTTCATCCAATCTTTTAAACCTACATAATGTCTTTCACATTTCCTAGTTAAGAAAGTATTTTTCTGACCCTTTACACATCATAGATTCAGAATCAGTGCAAATAAGAGATGATTTAACTTATCAGTCCAAGCCTGTGCAGATCATTGATACTAGCCTAAACAGTTAAGAAATAAAACTATTCATTTAGTAAAAGTAATTTGGCAAGGACAAATATCTGATGAAGCTACTTGGGAAATGAAAGAGGATATGAGAAGTGCATATCCAACTTTACTCTCAGGTAAGTTATAGATCAAATTTTGAGCACAAAATTTTTATGAAAGGGAAGAATTGTAACATCCCCTATATTATGAATAATCTTATATGCATATGTATAAATGTGTTTGTTTGACACTCATTAAAATTTTAGAAAAAGTTTAAATCATATAAGATAAGTTATAACAAAGCAACAAATCTAAATTAGAATAGACTCTAAGTCAACCAAGAACCCTAGCTCTCGTGTAACATAAAACCCAAAAACTCAAGTTTTGTGAATTAAGCTAAGAAGCCTAGTAAGTTAAGCCCAAAAACCCTAAAAAACTAAGACTATAATTAAACTTAGGCACTAATAATAATAATTAGCACAAAAACCTTAGCCCAATTTAAGTACTAGTTGATAAATTAAATTAGCCCGAATGAATAACCCAAAAAGCCTAAAACTAAAAAACCCAACCGAAGAAGACTAGCCCAAGTACTCTACCGCAATTTAAGTTTCATTAGAAGTTAATTAGCCCAAGGAAGTAAGCTAAACCCAACCCAAAGTATAAACCCAATTAGCACATAAAAGCCTAAAATTAAGCAAGACCAAACCTAAAGGCCCAAAGTCTTGACACAATTGCTCTAAGAAGAAAAAAGACAAAAGGACTTGTCTCCCAAGAGAGAGACCCCACGTGAGAGAGATAATAGAAGAAGAAGCAAGATGCATATAGGAAGTTTCTAGGAAGATGCATGGCTTAAAAGATAAAATAATATGAACAAACGTAAAAAATTGATAGAAGAAAGGAAAAGCCTCACGTGGAGAGCTAGGGATAGAGTTTTAGTCTTCTAAATTAGCCCAAATTCAATGATAAGACTCATTAATTACATGTAATCGTAGTTGGCCTAACTAGAAAGTAAAGAATCTAGTTAAAATTCAATGAAAAAGTTAAAAGGAAAAAATGTCATGTGGGTACTCTTAGATGCCATCATATGTCCCTTGCTGCAATTCATATTATTCTTAATTTAAGAAAAATTTAAATGTAATAAACTCATTTACATAATAATAATAATAATTTATATATAATCTATATTATTATAAAAGAAATTCTCCTCTCTGCACTCAAATTTTTACTTTTTAACAAAATTATTAATAATTAATTAAACACAAATAGAAAAGGAATAAAATTAAAAACATAAATATTTTTTGATAATTATATTATATACTTATAATTGCTTTAAAATACAGATAGTTATCTTTTTACATTTTCTTAAAATTATTTTTATTTAATTAATTAAATTTATAATTATAATAAAAATATAATTAATTAATTAAAAAATAATTATATAAACAAAAAATAAAAAAAATAAATTGAGAACCGGGACAGTGCCACTCATGACACTAATAATACATAAAGAGAATGTCTAATAAAGGAATACTAAAAAGAGTGGATGCCGTGTGATACTCTAAGTTCCCATGTGATACTTTAAATGCTATTAGCTAATAATAATAATAAAAAATAATTTCAATGGAAGAGAAGCTAAAAGGAGATGATATCATATGATAGTTTGACATGTTGACATATGATCCTATTTTAATTGATGTAATTAAATTTAATCTTAATTTTAGAAAAAATTAAATCCAAAAATGATTTGATTAGCTCTCTTTCTTTACCTGTGTTATTTTTTATAATTAAATATGTTATTTTTTATAATTAAATATATTTTTATAAGTGCAATAAGATGTTTAAAAAATGGTAATTTTATTATATATTACTTTATAAATTGAAATTTATTCTTTTGTTTAGGACTCATGCATCACATAAGTATTATTCTAGTAATATTTAAAAGTAAGACCCTAATTTATATTATCACGACTTAAACTAGGAACCGTAATCGACGTATATGATGGATTACCAACTCAATAAGCCTAGCGAAACTCATGAACAAAACAAATCAAATATACAATTTTTACCAAAAATTTGACAAAATTTCACCTAAAAGTCAGACATAAGTTAGATGTTCCAAAAATATATTCTTCTTGCTTAAGTCGACATATCCACAAATAAATAGGTTCCCAACATGCAAAGCATCTACACGATGCAAATAGAATACACACATACACACACACACACACACACACACATATACACGAAACTCTTACAAACTCATATTAACATAAAATACAACAGAGGCTAGATCCTGTCTGTGGATAAATGGAGCATATCTAAAGTTTAATGCACATACAATACATAATCAAATAAATACAAGGAAGTACCCACATGATCAAGATGTCAAGCTATCCAAAAGTAGTTTCCTAAATAGTAGAAGAATTTGGACACGAAACAAAAATACTATTTGAAAAATGTTAAAGTAATGAAGTGAGTCATGAAACTCAGTAAGAGACAATATATACTATAACAAATTAGGGAATAAACACAAGTATTAAAAAAATATCTTCGTATACAAAACTGGAAATTAACATAATTTTCCAAGTGTAACAAAAGGTCATCAAATCTATAACAAATACGTCAATAAGTCATCATTATAGGTATCAAACCTTTCAAATCAAATTATCCAAATATCCAAAATTAATCCAAATTGCACGAGGGAAGGTCTCAAATCCAAATGAAATATGCCTACCCACCTGGGGCCAAAACAAACTGAACGTTTTGGCCTTACATGTCGAGCTAGCACCACCCCTGCCAGCTGAGGTATCAAAACATAGCGCACCAACATTAACGCCTACTATCGTTAGCTACAGTGTCTGTGAAAGATTTCTCCCAACAAATTACACTTTTCATAATCCAAGTATGCAAATAATTTCTCTAAAATATTCCTTATCAAGAAAATTTCTAAAAATCCTTGTCCCAATAGATTCCAAGGTGAATATCATAAAAATACTCATATAAGCTTGCTAAAAATGTCAAATTGATAGGACAATTTATATTTCCAAACTTTCAAGTGAATATCATTAGAGATCATCATATAGAAAAACATTCCCAAGACTAAAAAGCAAGTTATAGAGTATATTGTCTACTCACAACACAAGTCAAGGTAAATGGGTCTAAATTGAAAATGTTGTAACAATACTAAAAGTGACAGAACGGTCCTCCAAGGAATCTATAATCACAAATAAAGTTATAATATCAAGAATCACTAGTTGGAACCTTGGGATAACCAAATAATACTCATATTCAAGAAAGCCCCAATTCAAACCTTAAGTTCTAACACTAATAACGTCAAATCGTAATACGCATTGTGAAATCTAACTAAATATATAAAATAAGATGTATTGTGAGCCTTAAGATTACCTTTAAGAGCCAAGGAATTGAAAAGGAGTGAGTGGATAGCTTGGGTCTCCTCCAAACTACAGCTCCTACACCTAAAAATGGAACTATGATAGCAAAATCTCATTGAGAAGCAGGTCGCCTATGTCGACAACGAAGAACGGTGGGTGTGGGGCAACTGGATCGTGGAGAAACAAGGAAGAAGAATGGAGGTTCTGGAATGGGGAAGGAGTGTCCATGAAGATGGAAGTGTTTTTGGAGTGCTGGTCGACCAAATGGAGGGGTTAACTTGTGGCTTCTTTAATATTTTATTTATTTTACTCTCCATTAACTTTAAAACATAAATCTAACTAAGGTAATATCCCCTATTTGAATTCAAATAAAATATCATATAAATCAAAACTTTTAAGAAACAAAAGTCAAAACTCAAATTCTAGTTCAAATTTATGAAAATCTTGATTTTCTAAACTTTTAGTCTTCAAGACGAAAGGGTATAAACGTTCCCAAAAATTCATCAAAAATCATTCTTCAATTCTATAATATCCAGGGGTCCATTACCAACAGTTTTAGTTTCAAGAAAATATATATTTTATATAACCTTCCAAATAAGAGCCTATCTCAAACTTAAAACATTTTCACACCCCGAAAATAGTAAGTAGTCACTAATTATGTCAAAAGAGCTTCAAATAAATTTTAACAGGGCATATCAATTGGGTGAAACTCATAACTAAAATAAAGTGACTCTCAAGGTCAATCCTAAGAGTTCAAGCAACACATTAACCACTTGCCGTACTAAATTAACCACTTATTTGTATATCATTAACCACTTGTTGTACTTTTAGCACATTAACCACTTAACAAACTAAATTAAATACTTACTTATACATGGTTAACCTCTTGTGGTGCACCATCAACACATGCCATTTCAAAATGTACTAAGGTTATTACACATATAATTTTGCTAAGTAGCACTCTAGTGCAAACACCTATACCAATTTTTCTTGACACGAAATATTCTCTCACATCACTATTTTTAAATAATGATAATTCAAGAACTGCATTTAATATTAATTGTAATCTACATTTAATTAGAAATTTTATTTGATTACAATGCCTAATTGCTATAAATTTAGTGTTTGCTATTCTCTTAATTATTTTTTTGAACTTTTCTTTTCTTGAAGGTAAAAAAACGAAGGCCTTACTACTTTTGTTGAAATGCAATATTTTTTAAAGTTTACTTTAAATGATTAATGAATAAACATAATATAAAATATTTTTTTATTAGTATAAAATTATATTTTAATAACAAATAATAATAATAATACATTTAGGCTCGTGGTGCATTGCATAGATTCGATTTTAATTTATTGTAATTTTTTTTTGTTAATGCTAGGTTTTTGTTTTACTTAGTATATCTGTTAGACTTGAAAAATTTTATCATAAAAAATAATATAGGCTATGAACAAGATTACATCAATTACCGACAATTATCATTGTCTTATGAATTTATTGAACTTATTACCTTTTAATTGGGTTTTTTTTAATTTATTTCCTTTTAAATTTAGTAAAAAATTTAATGAATCATTATATGATTTTTAAATATTTCTTTTTGGATTTATTGTATGTTAAATTTTTTCAATTTAGTAAAAATATTATTAAATCATTACACAATTTTTAAAGATTGCCTTTTTTATTAATTGAGTTATTATTTTTAAAAATTTTTAATTTTATTTCCTTTTAAATTTTTTTAAAAAATTTATTAAATTATTATATCATTTTAAAGAGAGAATTTATAGTTTTTTTCTTTGGAAACATTTTGCATTACCAAATAAGATCACCGTATGTAGATAACTATGAGAAATACTTTTGAAGATTATCAAGAAAGTAAGAGAATCCCACCAACAAAATTTAAGTAGAATGCAAGAGAAAGTCATGAGTGAAGCAACAGAACCACACCAACAAAATTTACAGATAAGCAAGTGAAAGATCAAAGAAGACTTTTGCTTTTGTACTGTGAACATCATATTTGTTTAAGAATAAAATTATCTTAATAACATTTTATAAAGAAAAAAGGAAAAATTATTATAAAAAAATAATGAGTGGCACAATGTCCACACTTAATCTCTTAACCCAACATACAAATTTCTTAACCCAATTAAAATAAAACATGTGACACAATTATAATATTAAAAGTTTAAATTTCTCTCCAGTACATAATTTCCCTCTCTAATTATTTCATAATTCTAGGTGTTAAATTCTTTAATTTTTTTCACAATTTTCTCCCGAACATTCTCCACATATTGAATATATTATCTTGATCCTAGCCAAAACCTCTTTAAAATGCCTTATCTTAATAAAGACAGAATCCTTACTAAATAGATTAGTTGGCAAGGAAAGTATCTTATTTAAGGAATTCCTATTGATTGTTCAAAAGTAATATTAAATGTTCTGATTAATAGAAAATAAAATTTCTTAACTGAGAATTCAGTTTCACACCTTCATTATCCACCTCCTTCCATCCACCTATTCTTACTTGAACATTTATTTGGCATTATGTCCTTATAATTTCTGCACATTTTTTATTAGACCTTTTCAAATTTTTATCCCTCTAAACTGATATTTATTGTATTATTATTAAATTTGAGAGTTATTTATGTTATTGTAATTTCATTTGTTTCTCCTTGCAATGACTTAGCTATTGATATATATATATAGAATAATTGAATTATATTATTAATTTAATATTTGAAATATATTTATAGAATAATTGCACTATATTTGGCAAAATATTGTATCTCATGTTGTCAAATTAATTATCGTCCTAAATTTTGACTAAATATATTCTTTTAAATAAAAATTTAGACATATTAGTTTTTTATTTTTTTTATTTATTATATCATATCTTTATATTATCTCATGCATCACAGGATAAAAAACTAGTAATATATAAAAATAATGTCCTAACTCATTTCCTTATAAAAAGTGTCAATCTTTGAGATAGACTAAATTAATACTTATACAGATGCGCGAAATAATATAAAATGTTAGTAAGAGTATACTTTTCATCTCTTAACTTTATTCTAAATTTCATTTTCATCTCACAAGTAAGTTTTGTTTCATTTTCATCTCAAATATTTTTAAGAGTCAATAAATTTGTCATAATCACTAACATCGTTAAAATTTTAACAGAATTTACTAACATAGCATCCTATGTGAACACAAATTCACAATTGGCACATCTAATTTTTTTTTTAAAAAAAGTGATTTGAATAAATTTTGAAACTTTTCGAGATATTTGGAATGAAAATGAAATTGTTAGAATCAATTAGGATTGTCAGAATATGTAAAGAATCTGTTAGAATCAATTAAGGATCAATTAGGTGTTAGAATCACGTAGATTATGTAATAAGGATCATTACATTATTTCCTTTTTTATTGTATACAAGTATTATAAACTCTGATACAGAGGGCAGTGTTTTTTCACTGACTCATTCTCACAAACTAAGGGTTTCTATGATCCTTCCTTCCTTTCAACATGGTATCTAGAGCCTAGGGATAGAATGACCCAAATTTTTTTTTTCTGCTTGACCAGTGTTTTTTGCTTCCCTGCCGTCAGCGTTTTTTTTTTACTCTCTCAATATCTCATCCAAAAGCCCTCCTTCGGAACACACCTAGCACCCCTAGCCAGATCTGATCGGCATTCTGCTTCAGTCGTGCGTGGTGGTTCTGCTCAAGCCGCGGTGGTTCTGCTCTAACCGACAGTGGTTCTGCTCTAGCTGCAGCCTACCGACGAAGTGGTTTTGCTCTCGCCGTTATTTTTCTTTCTCCTCCTGCGGTTTCCATCTTAGATCTACGCATCTGAGGTGTGTTTTTCCAGCAACGACCCACCCACGACGTGCGTCTCCCCGAACCCGTCCAATCCCCGGAGTCGCGCCGTCATCAGAGCTCCGACGCGTCGCCACGCGTACCGGTCACCAGAACCCCGTCCAAGCAGGTGTTTTCAGCGCGTGTGAGAGCGCGTTTTGCCCTCTTTCCGGTCGTACCGTTTCCCCCGACCACTTCTCTGGGGGTTTTCCGGTTCAGATCCAGCCCTTTCCACGTGGTTTGTGATCTTCCAGTGAGGTGTTTGGCTTCCTCCACCTCCGCGCACTGCGTCTCCTATCGTAATTTTTTGGGTCTTTCGCTCGCAACTCAGGTTCTTCTTTTCTGAGTTTCTTGCAGTTCTGTGCCTATCATGTCCACCATTGCTGCTGCCAGTTCTGGGTCTTATGGTTGTGGCAAAGATCAACGTTCACAGTGCAATTATTGCCACAGGTTTGGCCACACTCGTTGCACGTTGCTTCAAACTCCATGGGAAAACCCCTCGCACAGCTAATACTGCTCAGTCAGACTCTTCTGTTCGGCATCTGACTCTTTGGACGTGCCCACTGTCACTATCACAGCTGCTATCTATGAGGGTTATCTAGCGTATAAAGCTGCTCAGTCATCGACCTTTGCCTCTGCTTCTCAGACTGGTAATTCTGTTGCTTGCCTCACCCATTCTTCCCTTGGTCCATGGATTTTGGATTCTGGTGCCTCCGATCACATATCTGGTAACATTAGTCTTTTTCTCTCATCTTTGTCATTCAAATTCCCTCCCTATGGTTACCTTTAGCCAATGGATTCCAAAACTATGGCTAAAGGTCTTGGTCAAATTTGTCCTCTACCCTATCTAACTCTTGATTTCTGTCCTTTATGTTCCAAGTTGTCCTTTTCAATCTTATCTCTATCAGTAAATTAACCAGCTCTCTTCATTGTTCTGTCATTTTCACTAATAATTCTGTTCATATGTAGGACCTGGGATACGGGACGGAATAATTAGTGAAGGAGCGTGAGTCTCACGGGCTTTATCATTTTACCATCCTTTCATCACCTGCTGACTTTACTTTGGTTGTTTGTCCTTCTCTCCTCCACAAGTCGCCTTAGTCATCCTAGTATCTCCAAACTTCACCGAATGGTTCCTACATTATATCTTTATCATCTTTAGATTGTGAGTCGTGTCAACTTGGAAAACATATTCGCACTTCATTTCCCAAAAGTGTCAACAATCGGGCTATGTCCTTTTTGATTTTAGTACATACGAATGTTTGGGGTCCTAGTCGTGTTCCCACAACTATGGGATAATCAATATTTTGTCACTTTTATTGATGACTTTTCCCACTGCACTTGGTTATTTTTAATAAAGAGTCGTGCTGAAGATCTTTTCTGTTTTTCAATCTTTCTGTGCTGAAATTCGCAATCAATTTAATACTTCTATTCGCATTTTACGTAGTGGATAATGCTCGTGAATATTTTTCTTCTTCTTTTACCTCTTTTATGGCTTCTCAGGGTATTTTTCATCATTCCTCTTGTGCTCACACCCCACAATAAAATGGTGTTGCTGAGCGTAAGAATCATCATCTCATTGAAACAGCACGAACTTTACTTATTCATAATCATGTCCCACTACGATTTTGGGGTGATGCAGTTCTCACTGCTTGTTATTTGATTAATTGCATGCCTTCCTCTGTATTAAATCATCAAATTCCTTCATCTATTTTGTTTCCTGTCTAAACCATTGTATTCATTCCACCTCGTGTTTTTGGTTGCACTTGTTTTGTTCATAATCTAACCCCTGGACAGGACAAATTTCAAGCAAAATCCCTTAAGTGTGTCTTTCTTCGCCTATTCTTCGTCTCCAGAAAGGATACAGGTGCTTTCACCTAGACAGTAACCGATATATCACCTCAGCTAATGTCACCATTCTTTGGAGGAGTCACCATTTTTCTCATCATCTCCTGCTGAGCGTTCTTCAGTGTCTGATGCTCTTCCTGTTCCCTTACTTGGACATCCTGCCGAAGCCACTTCTTCTCCTCCACTTCAGGATACCTCCATGGTGGTACCGATGGACTCTAAGCCCTGAACCAGTACCTTTACCGCTCCAGGTCCTACCTCCTGCTAGTCCGCCAGTTGCCATTTCGCAAAGGTATTCGTTCTACTCGTAATCCTCATCTATTTATACCTTTTTAAGCTATCACCGTTTGTCCTCTCTATTTTTTCTTTTGTCACCTCCTTGTCATCTATTTCCATTCCTAAGACTACAGGTGAGGCACTATCCCATCCAGGGTGGCGAAAGGCTATGGTAGATGAAATGCAAGCTTTTACACTCTAGTGGCACTTGGGAATTAGTTTCGTTACCTAAGGGTAAAGTCCACAGTTAAGTGTCGATGGGTGTATACTGTGAAAGTTGGCCTTGATGGACAGATTGACCGTTTGAAAGCTTCGCCTAGTAGCCATGGGATACACATCAGATATATGGTTTAGACTATGATGATAACATTCTCACCTATTGCCAAGATTGCTTCTGTTCAGCTTCTTCCTATCCATGGCTGCCATGTGACATTGGCCTCTATTCCAACTTGATATCAAGAAATGCCTTCTTACATGGTGAAACTTGCTGGAAGAGATTTACATGGAGCAACCTCCTGGTTTTGTTGCTCAGGGGGAGTCTGGATTAAGTTTGTCGCTTACATCGTTCTAATTTATGGGTTGAAACAGTCTCCCGCGGGCATGGTTTGGACGGTTCAGTACAGTCATTCAGCAATTTGGCTTGATTCGCAGTGAGGCAGATATTCTGTTTTCTACCGCCATTCTCCTCAACATCAGAGTATCTTTCTAGTGGTATATGTAGATGATATTATCATCACAGGTGACGATCAAGACGATATCAATCAACTAAAATAACACCTCTTTTGTCATTTTCAGACTGAGGACTTAGGTCGCCTTAAATATTTTTCTTGGTATTGAGGTCGCTTCAATCCTCTACTGGTGTCGTTATTTCTCAAGAGAAAGTATGCCCTTAATATTTTAGAAGAGACTGGCATGACAGATTGTCGACTTGTAGATTACTCCTATGGAATCCAACACATCAAGCTTTTACCAGGATAAGGGAAGCCCTTGTCAGATCCTTGGAAGATATCAAAAACTTGTTGGATAAACTAAACTACATTACCATCACTCTACTAGACATCTCCTTTGTTGTAAGTGTATTTAGTCAGTTTCCTACAAGCTCCTTGTAATAGTCATTGGGATGCTGCGATCAGAATATTCAGGTATATCAAAGGAGCACCAGGTCAAGGCCTTCTCTATAAAGACAAAGGACATACTCAGATCATTGGTTTCACAGATGCAGATTGGGCTGGCTCTCCCTCAGATAGGCGTTTTCTACCACAGGTATTACGTGATGATTGGAGGCAACTTGGTATCTTGAAAAAGTAAGAAATAAAATGTTGTTGCAAGGTCAAGTGCAGAAGCAGAATATCTAGCTATGGCATTGGCAACATGTGAACTTATATGGCTGAAACAATTGCTTCAAGAGTTAAAAATTTGGAGATGTTAAGCAAATGCAACTAATCTTGTGATAATCAAGCACTCTGCACATTGCCTCAAATCAGTGTTTCATGAAAGGACCAAACACATAGAAGTGGACAGCCACTTTATCCGAGAAAAGATTTTATCTGGATGCATTACCACTAATTTTGTCAATTCAAATGATCAGTTAGCAGATGTATTCACAAAGTCTCTCAAAGGTCCTCGAATTAGTTATATTTGTAACAAATTTGGTGCATATGATTTATATGCTCCAGCTTAAGGGGGAGTGTTATAATCAATTAAGATTGTCAGAATATGTAAAGAATCTATTAAAATCAATTAAGATCATGTTAGAATCACAGAGACTATGTAATAAGATCAGTACATTATTTTCTTTTTTATTATACACAAGTATTATAAAACCGATACAGAGGGCAGTGTATTTTTACTGACTCATTCTCTCAAACTAAGAATTTCTATGATCCTTTCTCCTTTCAACAGAAATAATATAGATGTGGGATAAAAATAAAACTCAAAGTAAAGTCAATGAATGACCCCTTGAATTAAATAATCATTAACCAACACTTTGTATTAAATAGTTAAGATTTAATATTAATATTTGCCTCGACTTAAAAATAAAGTAAAGCTTTTCTCTCTTTGTACCCAACAAAAAAAAAAAAACTTTTCTCTCTATAATTCAATGGTGATGGATTTAATTTTAATTCACTATTAGTGTAAAATATTTTTACACTATCATCCAATTAAATGTAATTTAGTCTTTTACTTTTTAAGTAATTATTATCTTAATCAAACTTTTTTAATAATTTAACTATTCATAATTAAATGACAATATAAAAATTTTTATATTGACAATTGATCAAAATTAAACTTAAATATGATTTGATAATAATACTTCTAATATTTTAATTAAAAGATATGATGAAAATTTGATTTATGACAAATATTTTTGTAATTGAATGCGATTTTAGTAACGAATCTATATAAAAAAAATAAATTTTCATTTAATGTAAAAATATATAAGTTAAAAAATAAAATGATACATATATTATATAAAGAATTATATTTTTCCTTCCTTAACTATATCTTATGTTTCATTTTCATCCTAATTTTTTTTAAAATTGATCAAATTAACCCCAACTACTAATTTTAAAACAAAAAAGAAGATCCTAGTTGAACGTGCTAATTGTGCATTTGTATCTACATAGGATGCCTTGTCAGCAAATTTCAATAAATTTCTAACAGTGTTAGTAGTTAGGACAGATTTGGTAACCTTTAAAACGATTTGGCACAAAAATGAAATAAAATATAGTTATGAAACGAAAATAAAACCTATAATAAAGTTAAGGGACAAAAAGTATATTTTTACCTAAAATGTTATATAATGCATAAAATATATAAATATAAAATAAAAATTAGTTGATTTAAAAATCATATATCATAATTTTGAGATAAATAACTTAAATCTCATAATATATTGTAGTGTAAAACTTTTTTTATGTATTACAATAAAAGAATAAAAAGATAATATGAGTTTTACAACTTTTATATAAGCACAATTACATTTGACAGT
The DNA here is from genome assembly GCA_019955255.1 of Castanospermum australe. Lineage (NCBI taxonomy): Eukaryota > Viridiplantae > Streptophyta > Magnoliopsida > Fabales > Fabaceae > Castanospermum > Castanospermum australe. Next base: position 80,325 of record NSJW01000594.1, on the reverse strand, counting down.
ATTAAATTTTTGTTTGTAAATGTTTTTTAACCTGCACGTGCTTTTTAGACAAAACAATGTATAAGTTTTATTTTAATTTTTATTTAATTATTGACTTTTATTATTATTAGTATACAATTTTACTCTAATAAAAAAAATTATCTTATATTATCTTTAAAGAAGAATAACAAAACACACAACTATACAACTCTCCACACTCAACATACACCACCTTTTATATGAGATTATATTATCATAACTCACAAATCATTCTTTAATTTTTGTCATTAATCCATTAAGCTCTGCTGATTAATTTTTTATATTCAAAATTTCATATGAACAAAATTTTGTAAATCCATTGCAGCATTGTGCATTATATGCTATTAATGATAAATTTTTATCTTTATTGAAAATAAAATATTAAGTTTTAAGTAAAAAAATTGACTCTATATCGGAGGATAATGAATGGAAAAAGGGCAAACTAGAAAAAGGCATAAACGGATGCTTCTCTCATAAACGCAATATATGTAACCATATTTATACTTCAATATATTTAAAGAAATATTTAAAACTGATTATAATATAAAAATTCATATTTTAATCAATTAAATACTGTGATGTTAGTTACATATAATGCGATATCATGAAATTATTTCATGAACCAAATTAATGAATTCCTAATAGTACGTTAGAATGTAAGGCTCTCAATGTTTAAATTCTCTAAATGTATATCAAAATAAAGGCCTTTAATGGAAATAATCAAGATTAGTTTTCCAACTAATAAATTTACTATTACTTTTGTTGATATTCTCTATAGATATGCAAATTTATATAATAGTACTAGATAATTAGGGTTATAAATTAATATTTATTTGATTGTCTTCATAAATACATTTATTAACATATACAATAATAATCAATTTAATGAAATATTAGATTCATGATATTAAATTGAATAATTGTTGAAAATACTATTGTAGAGTGCTAGATGTCAAAAAAGAATATGAGTGAGACTATATTAATAATAATAATTGATAGCCAGAGTGAGATTATCTGCAACATTAGAAAAATTTGATTTAAATAATAATAATATTTTTGCATAATAACTATTTCTTTACATTCTTTAGATAAATCTACTTTATACTTTACATAATTTAAATTAATTTTTAAAATATTATCGCTTATATATCATTCATTAAATTGTATTTCTTTTTTTATTTTTTATTAATTGCACACCACATATTACAACAAACCCAATAGAGAGTCAATTTGTAATATGTAATAGAATTATTGAGGTCTACATTTTTGTGAATTTTATAAAAAATTATGAGAAAAAAATTACATTCAAAAAACACAATGAAAATTACTTTTAAAAAAATGTCTAGCATCACTAAATTAAAGAAAAAAACTTTAATGATAACTAACTAAAATAATAATGACTAAAGGCACAATAAAAAAAAAAGAATAATACTCATTGTCATATCTTAAATCATAATCCAAAAACAAAAGTGATTGTATATATAAGCAATAACAATGAACAAATATTTGTGAAAAAAGGAAAACAACCATAAAGTATCAAACTAAAATAATGGAGGATTTTTGAAGATACTAACCTGGAAATAAAGAATCTTTAATGAATTCATATAACCTATAAAATTAAAATATCTAAGAACTCCAATAGAACAACTATTGTCGCAAACCACATGATAGAGCTTTCAAGGACGGACACAAAACAAAGCTATAGCAAAAAAATAAAATTATATGAAATAGAATCAAAAGTTTTTGGGACTAAATTAACAACAATTAACTATATGAAAGAAGATATATAGATTTTTCATTTGAACAGGGTATACAACTTCCACTTACCTCGTCAAATTGCAAGAGATCTTCAGTGTAGAAAGAAAGAAATCATCCAAAGACAAAAATAAAAAAGATCACAAATATTACAACTTAAGTTGATAAAAAGACTAAAATACATAATTCAAAATATACCCTACCAAGAAATAGATAGAATTGGCACATTTTCTTATTCGACAGCACTTTACTTAAAATTAATCTTACTAACAAAAATAAAGCCACCATCGTGGTAATTACTAAGAACCAAAAGAACCCAAATCAAATGCAAACTTAAATACATAATTTATATTTATGGTATGCCCAATAACACAATTAACACAGCAATTGTATTCTTAAAATTTATTACATTAAACCCATGAGATATAAATGTAATAAATATGAATTATGCTTTCAGACACAAAAATTACAATTCAAATCTTAAAAATCTCATTTCAATGGAAAGATCATATTATTATTAGTCCTAGTCTAGGAAGATTAAGATTATACAACGATTCAAATGAATCAACTCTCAAAAATACTCTTAATTCACATCAAAAAAAAATTATTACATTAAACATATATGTTTGATATATTTCACATTAATGCGTAATACGAAATTGTTTCCTTATTAATTCTTGATTTATGATTTTAACAATTATAATAATTACATCTATTTAAAATTTTAAATTAGTAAAAATTAGCACATATTTTTGCATAAACAAGGCAAATTTTTGTTCGTCCTCCAGGGATCGGGGTGCGTGAGTAACCAATAGTTTATTTTGTTTATTGCCCTTAGCTATGTCATGTCATTGTCATAATTTTTATTTCTCTTTTAATTTAGTTTCTTGCTTATTATTTTTGGTTTTACTTTAAAAATATATATATGCTCTTGTTTGAATGGACTCAGGCATCTCTATATTTGGTTTTTCTATCCCTGTTGACACGAACAGAATCGGACCCAGAAACTTAAAAACAACGCTTTTAGTATGATTTTCTGACGATTTCGGTGTGGATTCAATGGCAAATCACTCCTCGATCAATTGCAAGCAATATCCCCAACATAATCGTGCCAAAAAAATATTAAAATAAATAAATAATTTTTATATTTTCACTTAATTTAAATTTTAATTTTTATAATTTTTTTCTTTCTATACTGATTTATATAATTTCACTCATTTATATTTTAATCATTACTAATAAAATATCAATCATTATATTTTTCATTCATTTATATTTTAGTCCTTATAACTTATATTCAGTGAAGTATTGATCATTATTTTCTATAAAAAAATTAGTCTCTATATTTTTAATTATTAAGGAATTGCTCTTTAAGATATCAAAATCTAAATAAGTAAAATTATATGAACCAATATCCAAAAAAAAAAAATTAAAAGGACCAAAATTCAAATTAACTGAAATTATAAAAATTAATTGTTTATTTTAACAAAAAGAATGAGGATTCAAATAAAAATTTTCTAGGTTTTTGAACAAAAACACTTCATCAAAATCTGTATGAGATTTTCCATTTCTGAACTTGTTTTCGTCATTTCTCCATGCCATTTGCATGGGGTTTTAAAAGTTTTGATCATTTCTAACACTAAGCTTGAAGAAGTTTTAGGATTAAATACCGTTTTAGGGAGGAAAAATGAGTGATTTTAAATATGGTGCATGAAACCCTAAGCTTAGATATGAAAAGCGTAACATGAAAATCTCACTTTATAGAGAACGATACGTTGCAATTTTGGTATCTATAAATTCCTTTCATTTAGATCTACACTACCCTAAAGAGTTTGATTAAAATTTGCACAAAATTTCATCATATCTAAAGCAAAAATTGTGCATGAAAGGAATAAAAAAATCCAAAAAGGTTTATTCTTGTATTAAGAAATAAGACCATCTAGATAGAGTACTACTTGTACACTAACACTGCTGAAGATACTAGAGGCTCTTATAGAAAATTTCCATGCAAGTATAGCTAGATTAGTATTAGTTCAAGTATTGTTACCTGACTTCTCCAGTAAATTTAATTGAGTTATACATATCCAAAATTCTTAAAATTTTATAGGCTGAGTTCTTCTATATTTATCTTCTTGCCCACAATTTTCAAGAGCAAAGGAGACCATTTGACCCCTTAAACAAGCCCAAACAGTTGTGAACTAATTGACAGAATAGGATTTATTCTACAGAAAATGGCTTGATTTCAAGCCACTATTGGGAACACATGAAAAAGGTAAAAGTTCAGAAATTTAAACTGATAAATACCCTATATCTTAACTTCAAAATGCAACAAGTTTCATGTTAATTGGAGTTTTGTTGCCTGAGATATGCATCAAAGTATGCAAGTGATCAGCTTTCTTTAGAGTCTAGCTAGATGGCAAACTGCATTATGGTTGAATCAGTACTTGCTAGTGTTTCCAGCAGCCACGGAAACATAGTCTCAGGATAGGAAACAACTTGAGCTTGGCGGAAGTTGTTTAATCCATTGTCTATAAGTACATCAAGAAGACTTTTTTGTTTTGACCATTTCTTGTGAAATATTAATTAAATACATTAATTAAATACATTGTCTTTAGTAAAATCTGCACTTCATATCAAAAAGGAAAAAAAAAAATGTTCCCCTTGGTTTTACAATCAATGGAGGTTAAATGGACCGACCATTGACCCTAATAGGCCATGAGCTACCACAAAGTTTGTGTGTGTGAAATGCCTACACTGTTAGAGAGAAGGGTAAAGGTGTGCTTGTGGGCACAACATGGACATTGGAAATGGGGATTTTCCAAGAGGGTATTACCAAGCTTGGAGGACTTTCAAGGACAGTAAAAGAGCATAAAGAAGAAAAGAATACGTGAAGTGTACAATGAATCTGTGAAAGTGAGATGTGTGTGACAAAATCAAGTGTAAATGGAGATAAATGAAACACATTTTAAAAATTATTCACATAAAATAATTAAACTACAAAGTATAAAAATAAATAAGAAAATAAAGGTGTGTGAACAATATTTACTATAATTAAATAGTTCTCTGCGGCAGAGATCAGTGGCTCTAATGGTGCAGGCATAATGACACAGTATATCCCTCCATGACTGATAAAGGATGATTTCTATAAGGTTTGTGATGTTGACAAAAAGGTTATCATATGCCGAAAGCTAATCTAAATGTATTATCAAATCAAAGTCCAACTGAAAAATCTGCCACATCTAAATTTATTATCCAAGGAAACTCCAATTCAAAAATCTGCCGCAACAACAAGGTCCCCATCATTGTACAGTAAAAGAGATATTTCTTTTTTAATTTACTAAACTGTTGGATTGAAGGAAAGACAGCAGAAGGGAAAAGAATATTTGAAAATTTTGAAGAGATCCTACTTTTTGTATTTTGTTTCCGCTTTGATCTTTCCTCCATGTAAACTATATCAATTTTCTTTTGGTCTAGGTTACACAATCTAGAGTTTCCATTAAGAATCTCCCCTTTGTTTTCTAGTTCTGAATCCAAAATCTACAATTTGAATTGATCCGGGCATTTCCTAGGAGGTAAACCACATCCAGACCTAATAGTGGATCAGCAATAGAAGAGTCCATTCTTGAAGTACATCAAATATTAAATCTCTAATTTCTATGTGACTGCATGCCATGATATTCATTTTCATATAAGATTTCCAATTTTTACTAAATAATTTTAAGCTCTGCTTGAAGGTTACATGCCTATATAAGTTTTAATAGTCACTGAATGCATGTTTGAGTCCATGAAAAAGGAAGTTTCCTGGTGATACACAAATCTCTCTAAGTTTTCAATCATATCTCTCTAAGTTTCCTTTGCCAACAAATACAAAATATATGGCATAAAATGAGTGATCTGTTACAGAACACACCTATGAGATTCAAAATAACCCTTTATTAATGATTTTAGCTTGTGTTGTTTTACAATGTTTTAATCATTTGATTTTGTTAAGTCTCTTGTGAAGAATATATATAAATAAATGGTAGCGTAGTTTGGGTAGCATGTATGTATGTATGCATGTATAAATAAATTCCCATGTCTAGTGTATGAGTGGGTCAAAGGGCTTATAAAACCTACATAATTTTATATGCAATTGTGCACATAAAGCATCCTAATATTTTTATAGAGCCACGTTTGGTTGTTCTCCCACAATTCTATATAAATCATTTTTATAAATATAAATTTGTTCTTGTACTTAAATTTATCTTGTGCCAAGTTACATCAAAATCTTCTTGCACAAATGCAGATACTCCATAAGTAGCTTTATACTTCCAACAGCCCTTCATAACTTTATGTAACGCAGAGCAATCATGCACTAGAACTTAGTTTATACTGACACACACATACTGTACAATATCATCATAATTTTTACACAAAAGATTAATTTTATTGTGCAAGTTGCAGCAGCTTGGTAGTTTACATAGACTTTAGAAATAACATATATTGTTTTCAAGCATTGGTGGAAACTGACATTTTCAAGCATCTTCCTTAACAGGTTAGCTTTCATGATTTGTTAACAGTGATCTATCTCAACGTTTTATGTACTAAAATTTATTATGTTACAGAACACACCTATGTAATTACACTAAGGTTTTATCTCTCGGTTCAATTTGAGCTGAATCCCTAAAATTGGTCTTAAAATGCAATAGATTATGCAATTTGAAGTTCCTGAAGAAATCTCTCGTTTGGAAAAAGATAAGCATTTCAAAATGGAAAATCTGAAATTTAAAAAAAAAAAATCTGCGACTGAAAACCTGAGGGCGAAGATCAAATTTGGGCAAAACAGCAATTACAGAAATTTGGTTACCTGAGGGCGAAGAAGCAAGAGAGCAAAATGGATTCCGTGACCGTGATTTGGAGTTCTTCGATTTGGGGACGGCAAAACAAAAATGGACAAGAGAGGTGGCTATGACCGTGACCAGAGAGGATCAAGAGGGAGCCGCCGACAGTGACGAGAGAGATTTGGTGGTGGACAGAGGTTGATTTGTCTGGTGATGGTGGCGAGAGAGATTTGGAGTAAGGGTTTGAGGTATGAGTAACTTTAATTTCTTATCCCAGTGACAGTTTTGTTGTAGCTGTCATTATTTCACACTTAGAGCAGCATATATCTCACTTACAGCGACAACTTGTGAAGTTGCTGGAATATCTATGTCAGAAAGTTATCGTGATATTTAGACACCAATGGCAGCAATTTTTATTAGTAAGCGGTATAGATCTAGTTTTCCTTGCAGAAAATTAGCCGTTGAAAAAAATAATTTTATGCTAATGATTTATTAAAATTGCAGTTATATGTACATTTTTGCTAATAATAATAATATTACTGGAAAAAAGTCGCTGTCATCTCCACTCTTGAAGTGTTAATCTCCATTAAAGAATATATTTCAAACCAATTTTATATGCAAAATAAGATAGCAATTTGCTTTATTGTCTCATAAGAGAACATTAACATTTTTTTTATCTTCATATACCCTTTTTTTTATGTTTATCTTCATATACTTTTAGTTTGAAATACTTGAACATAAGTTGCAATTAGTATTTAAATATGAAATTCTTAAATTATATTCTATTTAACTATAAATCCAATTCTCATATTTTCAGCAATATCCTTATATATGTTACTTTAATTGTTTAGCATATTTTCTTAATTAACTAACCTATAATATTTTTTTTGTTTCTCCAAAAAATTCACTAACTTAGCATCTCATATACATAATGTATGAGTTTTAGACTTTTATACAGCAGCCTATGCAAGTAGTGTTTTATTTCATTTTCAAATTTACTCAGTTATGTCCAAATAATTTTTCTAATCTTGTTTGGAAGGCTACGTTGCTTTGTTTAAGGAATCGGTAATTGGTTTTGTAATTAAATTCCAAAATATTTATAGTAACTCAAGTAACAAAGGTGAGGGGAAAGACTTGGATATTAGTCTTGTTCCCTTCAGCTTTCAGATCATGTACACAAACATGAAAGGATTCTGATAAAATCAACCAATATGTAGTGTTCCTTTATTCATTTTTTTTTCTTTTTCACTACAATCCTTTATTCATTTTTAACTTTTTGAAGAAATTAATTACATGAAAATAAGCATCAATTACCACAGTTGCCCCCAGGTCCTCCGAGCAGGAGACAATATCCCATGTCCTGCTCTGGACGGCGCCCATAGTATTTTGCATCGTAGCAAGAGGGGTTGTCTGCAAAAGTGTACACCCCAGAGGAACTGGGTCCAAAATCTTTTCTAGATTCATTTTTAACTGCAATCTGTCTAAAATAGCATGCATGCAGATAATTGTCATCATCTGGAAGGTGTCCGGATCCCATTGGAGGGCTAGGGCTACCTGGAGGAGACGTTGTTCTCCCACTCCACCCACCTCTTGCTGCAGAACCCAAGTTGGAAAACAAAGCCGCAGGGAAATATCCAATGTCTGCGTCTTGAGCCCGTACCCACCAGTTTTTGGTATTTGGATCCTGAAATACACAGACAAAAAACATGCATTTAGTTAACTTATGTCTAGTACACTAGTACTCTTTATGAAAGAATGAAGCATACTTTATAGTATTTCTATCATGTTTAATTTTGAATGTGCTATTGTTTAGATTTTGTTAGGAGAATTAAGAGGTCTTGTAGTATGCATGTCTATTCTGACATAAAATTTTAGTGATTGGAGAGTATATATTAGGATAAAGGCTCACGAGAGCTACTTTTTTAATTTCATAGATGATTCTCAATGAATCAATTTTTTCTTTTTAACAATAGATTTTGTCGATACATAATTATTTGTTGTGGGTGTGTGTGTGTGTGTGTTATGTTGGACTGGTACTGTGGATGCATTTGCTATGGGTGAGTTTTACCTGTGAAAGAGAGACCCCCATCTCATATTGATCTCCAGCATAGGTAGATGTATTGGACACAAGTAAGCCAGGATAAATAGTTTTGTCAACCTGCACAAAACCAGGGCATTGCATATCGTAGCATCCTGTACTTGTGGATTGATCTACCTGCATTTGTGCAATAATTCTGATGAGTATAGGCCTAATAAAGGTACCATTATTGTCATGATAAAACTCATACACTAATGTAAGATGTTTTCTTACCCAAAATGTGAAGAAATGAGTGTTGTCATCTCGATATAAATCTGGATATACCTGGCACCAATGTGAAAGAAAGATTATCCAAAAGTAACTACTCTAGTATTCCAAGATCATTAGTAAACTAATAAAATCCTTTTTGAAATAAAAATTAATCAATAAAAATAAATGAAACTGTGATGCATGATTCTTTATTTCAAAAATAGTTTTAAGAGTCTGTTTGTCGGATAGTAATACGAGGATGGCATTGAGCAAAATAAAAAATAAAATGTGAGGATGGCAAATGATGAATAATAACAGAATAAATCTTCTTCTTTTTTTTGCAGTTTAAATATTTGTGTAACTAGAATGAGTGTAAAGGTCTGTATCAAAGGAAAAAAAGAAAGAGTGAAAAGGAAATAATTTGTTCTTATTCTCTCAATTTTATTTTTTACGTTTCTCAAAATTTCGAATAATAGAGGGAATAGTTTTACTTTTATTCTAAGTTACTAACTCGTTCCTGTTTCTCCCTCTATAAGATGTATTCGTTTTTTTTTTTTTATCCACTAACTGCATGAGTTATACACTCTTCAAAAGCTTAATTCACTGCTGAAAATACAGCCTTAGAACTGGAAATAATTTGTCAGTTTTTTACAATACATACTAAAAATTATATTTAATGAAAAATAAGAAAAGTATTCAGCTTGTACTTATATATCGCATGAAAATATTCACCGCCAAAAGGATCATGTTATTTGAGTTATTAAATGTTAATATTTCCATTGTTATTAAATTATTTATTCTATTAAATGTATTCATTCAGTTCATAAAATATAGGACTGGGACAGGTTCAGTTCAATTCAATTTTTTTTGAGAAATTGAACTGAACCAAAAATATGGTAAATTGAACTGAACCAAAAATATGGTTCATTTAAGATATAAGTTTTCGTCTAAACTGAATTTGTTTTGTCAAAAAACTGAACTACATTGAAAATGTAGTTCAATTAACCGGTTAACCGATTATTAAATTTGTTACCCATTGTCGCAACAGAGCTTCAAGAAAAAGAAAACAGAGACTTGTACGAAGGTCCTTCTTCGTCTTGTTAACCGAATCCCCAGCTGAAGAAAGTGATTATTGCAGACTTGGATCGGTTTGTGCGAAAGAAATAAGTTCTAAAAGAAGGTCGGCAAGGTATGAAAAAAGGAGTATTTGTTGTACTGTCCACCTGGTACCGGCAAATCCACTTTGCCGCCATGGCCAATTACATCAAGTTCGATATTTACAACAGCACCAAAGTTTAATCAGCAGAGCATAGAGAGAAAGGGAATAAAGTTCTTGAGTGGCTCCATTTATTGTTTATTTTATTAAAATAATTGTTTTAAAAAAAAACACACAAATTCATTGCTTTATTTGTCATTACAAAATGTTGTACTTAATATTTAATGTTAAATTTCTAAAACTTACAAGCAACAACCTAGTCTTGGTTGCTGCAGGCTAAATCCTTTATTTTTGTTTTTGTCATCAAAAGTTAAGAGGAGTATATTATTTGGAGTATATTAAAGATAAATTGGGAATTAGGGGAATAAAAAAGAAAAAGAAAAACCTGCCATCCAGTGTAGACTTCGTTAAAAGCATCCTCTAGTCCATTTTGAAGCCATATGTATGCACTACTCTGTTGTTGGTCGGTAACAGTTGGATTATAAACACTTGTAATTCCGCTTACTCCATAATAGGAACTATATCGAACTGGTCTTAAGATAACTTGTGCATACTGCAAACATGAACTATTCGTAAGTTAAGAGATTTCAAATTTCAGTAAATAGTTGCATATATGATAGTCTGTGCTTTAAACAATTGGCTAAAAATTTTTATTACAGAAATAATAAATAAAAGGTTACTATTTCAATTGTTTGTTAATTTAAATTTGGTTATGTATGAGGAAACTCACATGAATCCCAGGCATATCCTGAGTTAGGAGACCAGTAATATTTGATAACCTTTTTGCACGGATGAGATCATCTTTGGTTGTTCTCTTGATAGGAACAGTTCCTCTTGGACACAAGTTCTTACGAACCCCAATCTTTGAGGGTCTGGCTGATCTATCATGTACTTTTACTTTTGCTGTTGTACCTTGAAAGCTAGGTTTTCGCTGCAAAATTATATAGGAAGAAGATAATGGAAGAAATCAAATTTAAGTACTACTAAGTACTAGAGAAATTGTTTCTATTAATGATTTAATATATACCTGGAGCTTATGATTCTTTAGTAGAGGATGGTCAAATGCTGGCTGTTTATTGATATCAATACAATCAACAATGTACCCAAACTCTGTCTACAGAAATCAAAAATCAACAAATAATATTATCAGAATGAACTTATAAGATCAAAATTGGGAGAGGGATTAAGAAAAAAAAGGATGAGAATGGTGATACTTGAATAGTCTGGACAGGGGACTTGTTGATGAGTTTCAACTGCCTCTCCAAATCTAAATCTTCGTCTTTTGATATACTTGGCATCGACCCATCAACTTTGTTGTTGCTGATTCCCAGACACAAGCAAAGAAGTAAGATAATGATCATTTCTGCAACCTCAGCTGAAAACAGTGTGAACTTGCAGATCGTACTGCTCGTAGGTTACGATTTACACAGCTAGTATATATAGCTGGTATAAGTTGTCAATAGAAACGCACAAAATGTGTTATAGATGCTAGGTAATCATAGAGTTTAAATGTAGAAGTAATTACAAAAGATTCATGCTATTATAAGCGTTAATTGTTGATTTTGTACATATTTAACGTTTGTATATAAATCCCCCAATCAATGTTTGTCTTCTAATTAATTTATATGTTTTCTCAAACAAATATAAAAATAAAAATATTTCTTAATTTCTGCAACAAAATATTTCAACAGCAGTAATTCATGACATTCAGAATCTGAATTACTGGAAAGAGTAGAAAATTTTTATTTGAAGACACATGCATGTTTGTTTGTGAATTACTAGTTGCTATGTTGAAAGTAAAATGAATCTTGATCTCATAATGCCCTGAGGAGAAGAAGAGTAATTTAAGAGATGAAATCAAAATTCCTGCAAGGTAAAATCAATGGCATAAAAATTTCAACTAAATCAAAATTCAAAATAAGTAGACGAACTCCACGAAACCGTAATTAATGGCATATGATATGAATGCATTAAGTTAACCAAAATTCAAATGACCTATAATGTCATACAAATAAAAGCGAAAATAATGAAGATAAAGTGAGCCACGTCCTTAAGTTAAAGAATTGCGAGATATATTGCCATGTGACAAGCTCAAATGACAACATGTCTAAATTTTTACTGTATCATGTGAATGTTGAGTGAAAATAGATTTTATCATTAAAGAGAATTTTTAATAGAAAAATAATTTTAATTAAGAAAAATGATTTAAATAATTTTTTAGTCAATAAATATTAAGAGTAATAAACAAAACTTCAATTCAAAATCATTCAATAAATATTGTATAATTAAAGTGATATAAAAGATCATATATATTAGAATCAATAAATATTAAGAGTAATAATTTAATGCCCTAATTTATATATACTCTATAATAAATATTAGAATCAATAAATTAATAGTAAGAGTGCCAATATTATAGAGTATCTTCATGGATATGTAAAACTTTATGAATTTGTATCATCTACCTTAGAGTTCGTTATACAAGAACAAGAATACATTCCTGGATCTTGAGAAAATCATGCTTTCACGTTTTAATTTGCACAACAATAGGAATACTAACCTTTGTCCATGATTCTTGATAATAATACTTGATTTGTAAACTTTGATTACAGAAGATCTTTTCCATCTCTTCACCCTTTCTTTTCAACGTTCTTTCTCTATTCTTGATGGAAAGCAAAAGGACGTTCTGCTTTTGGGTTGAGAATGAGGGATAGATTGTTTCATACATTTTACAATTCTTTTATGTAGAAATAGTTATTGTTCCCATTTACTTTCTATAACTGCTCCCATCAAGCAGTTATTCTATCCTTTATAACTTCCTACATCATTCACCAAAATTACCCTTTAGCCCTTAATATATTTTATTAAATCACACATTTAATTCCCATAAACATGAGATACATTCTAACATTCTCCCACTTGGCTCATGTGGTAAATGTCATTCCATGATTTAATAAAACATCAACATTAATATGCACAATTCGGCTAAAGGTTTCATACATTGATTTCATCATAAGTCATAATTAAGAATAAAACCAAGAAGAGTCATGGTGGTTCTACACTATCAAATCGGCATAGTTCCTTCTATGTACCACTATATTAGTTTTTCTCCCTAATATGATACTTTAATGGAAGTATACATTATGTCCCACAACAAAACAATAATGTCTTCATTATGGACAAATCCTATATTTCAACATCAACATTCATATATGCATATATTCATAAATTTGAAAATAGGATAATTTACAAAAACTTATACATTCATTAAATCCAAAGTGTCAATAGTCAATAATTACAATAATGATCAACAATTATTAGCTGACATAATACCCATACTATACAAATGACTAGTAAATGTCTTGAGTGGTAATCTCTTCGTCAAGAGATCAGCTATCATAAGATCAGTGCTCACATGCTCTATAGGCACTCTAAGTTTCTAAATCTCCTCTTTAATGGCAAAGTATTTCAACTCCATATGCTTAGTACCTTTTGAATACTTGTCGTTTTTTAGAAAAGAAGATTGCTGTAGAATTATCACAATAAATTTTCAGCGGCCTATCAATACAATCGACCAATCCAAGCCTATCAAGCCATTTAGCCTGAACCATGGCCTCAAAGCATGCCACAAATTTTACTTTCATAGTGGATGCAGCAATTACTGACTGCTTCACACTTTGTCATGATATAGCTCCTCCAGCTAATAAATACAAGTAGCTAAAAGTGGATTTTCTTGTATCCACACATCCGACAAAGTCTGAATCTGAATATCCAAAGACCTCAAGGTTATCAGATCTCCTATAAGTAAGCATGTGACTCTTGGTTCCCTGCAAATATCTCAGCAGAACTTTCTTTGCAGTTTTCCAATGATCCATACCAGGATTACTCTGGTATCTTCCTAATATTTCAACTGCAAAGCTTATATCTGGTCTCGTGCAAGTCTGAGCATACATTAAGCTCCCAACAAGCGATGCATACGAAATTGCTTCCATTTCTTTCCATTCCAAATCATTCTTTGGACATTGCATGAGACTAAATTTGTCTCTTTTCTGAATTGGAACCGGAGATTATGAGTAATTCACCATTATGAATCTCTCTAGAACTTTATTGATATATGCTTTCTAAAACAATCCTAACAATTCTTGTGATCTATCACGGAATATTTCTATCTCAATCACATAGGTTGCCTCACCCATATCTTTCATTTCAAAGTTACCAGAGAGAAACTTCTTAGTCTCACTTAAAAGACCAAGATCATTCGTCGCAAGCAAGATGTCGTCAACATACAGAATTAGAAATATAAACTTGCTCCCACTGACCTTTAGGTATATACACCGATCAACGGTGTTTTCCTTAAACCAAAGGAAATAACAGTATCATTAAACTTAAGATACCATTGTCCTGAAGCTTGTTTAAGTTCGTATATTGACTTCTTTAATTTGCACATTGACATGAACTATAGAACTCACTCAAATTAATCAGGCTTATAAAGAAATTTATAATATAGGACAACCTGAATCGTCTCTCAAGGAATTTTGCATAGGATTAAATCATTCAATTGAAAAACAGAACAATAAACTGGGGGGAGGGTTTTAATTCGATTGAAATTAACAAGATAAAACGAAATTAACCGAACAATAAATAGAGATGAAACGAAATTAACAATTTAAAAGCAATCAACCCATAATTGAGGTTTCAAGGACATCCGTCACTGGATAAAGAATTACTAAATCTTGTGATTGACCCTAAACAAATCGGAATTCCTGCATTCATATAGGAACCCTCTCTACTAGACAATCACCTAGCATTTAATTAAACACTTGGCGCGTTCACTCATGTCATCGCACAGTGTTCACTTCAACCTGTTTTGATTTTAAGTCCCTTGGGTTAATCAACCTAAATATTAAATTAACATTTAATCCCTTCCCCTAGATGATCAAAATACAGAAATCATAGACAAATCTCATATGCTCAGATTCAACATACACAATCGTGTTGCTCAATTCAAGTAAAAGGGGAAGAGAAAACGAATTCAGTTCATGGAGAGCACGGGTCCTCCAGATTCAATAGGAGAATCCTCAACTCATGAGTTGATTAAATGGAAAGTTAGTCAACCATGTCCTAATATGCTATTTTAACCTAAAACTAAACCGGATCAGGGCTCCAAAACTGGCCCAAATTAAAAACATAACTAATAGCTTTGGTCCCAAGTAATTTGGACTCCTAATTACAAAGTTAAGCCCAATTAACTAAACATAGCTTCAGAATTCTGTGACTGACTTTAGCTCCAATTTTAACTAGCTTCTTGTCCGAATTTGGCCTTCAAGCCTCTAATATCATTTGTAACTCTTTGAGTTATATGCAAAACGAAAAAAGAATAAGGTTAATCAGATACTTAGAACAAAAGTTATGATCAAAATACTGGAACAATGTAAATCTAGAAAATTAGCACGAAAATGAATTAAATCCAATTAAAAGCCCAAAGCCCAATTTGGACCAAAAACCATTAATTACACACTAAACAGCCCTAAAATCATTAACCAAAATAACAATTAAGTGTGATAAAATTCAATTATCAAATGCCCCCACACTTATCCTTTTGCACTCCTGGGCAAAATTAAAAACTCAAAACAAAATTAAAGAAATGATAAAATAAAGATAAAGACTAAAAGATAAACCTCTCCTTTCTAACAATTGTCAAAGAATGCAAAACTTGAATAAGGAACACAAAATTTCAAAAGATCAACCAATCATGACAGAAATTTCTTCATCTCAAATTATAAAACATGACAATTTCAATTGATGATGCTAATCACGCAAAATGGCCTCTCAAGGTATGCTCTCAATCAATCTCTCAAGTGTATAGGGTAGCAAGTGTATCACTCAAATTCCTCTCAAGAAAATTACCCTACCTATAAGCTTGCTCAAATTCTACTTCTCCACTACTCAAAAACACATGCATGCACAAATCAAGAGGACTTATTATTCAAGGTTGTAATGGGGCTATAGTGAAGGCATGGACAAGTTTGGAAATGAAAGGACTAAGCACCCAAGAAATTTAAAAGAGCATTAGTCAAGAAAATACAAAGGTTTGCCTAAAACCAACTAAGGGATGAAATGCACTTTTACAAACAAATTGCCTTTTTCAACAAAACTCTTTTCCTTCCCCAAAACTCATTATTACACCAAATTTTTCTCAAATTGATATTTTTTTTTTTTTTTTTGTTCATTTTCTATCATATATATATATATTTTTTTAGATTTCTTTTTTTTTCTGTTTTTTTTTTATTTTTTTTTGTTTTTTTTTAGAATTCTACAATTACTTACAGCAAGCACAATGATTAAACTAATGCCAAATGACAATTAACATCAAATACCTCCCCCCACACTTAAAATGTTGTTGTACGCCTTGAGCAACCCCCGTACTTAAACACAACACTAAGGTGAAACCAATGCTCAATAAATTTCCAAGGTGCGGAATAAAATGGTTTTACACTTAGGCTTGTAATGTGGCTAAGATAAGGATGATACAAAAAGGCACGAAGGGGCTAACCAACGGGAATATAATGCAAGGGATGGCTATCTGGCCAAAGTGGATAAATGAAAGAAAGAAAGAATGCCTCTATCATATTTATGCATGCCTAGTGAAAAATGCAGTTTCAAAAAGAAAAAGGGCAAGTTCTAGATAACAAAATCATGAGCAGAAGCACACAAGAAAGAAAAAAATGGCAGAAAAATAAATTCCATTCACACAGGCCTCAAAATCTGATAAGGGTCAATACCAGCACGCAATCAGCATCACAAAATCAACTACCAAGTTAGATAATCTAAGAGTTGAGAAATTCAGTCCAACCAGAATGATCCATTCAAAAACAAAATATCCAAGTTCAACGCTATGTACATCTCAACAATTAACACAAGGAGGGTTCAGACTGTACTATTCACAAAATCCGGTTATTAACAATCAAAGTTGAAATTAAAAGTGCAAAGAAAAGAAAAATAGAGAAAAGAGGAAGAAGACTCCCCATCCTCCTTAGGGAGGGATACGTGGCATCAGTGAGCCTAATCTCTACCTCCACAGGCTGCTGCTGGGGGTCCCTCATAAAAATGCTTAAGGCGATGTCCATTCACTGTGAAAGTCCTCCTGGTCCGCTCATCACACAGTTCTACTGCACCAAAAAGGAAAAACATTAGTAATCACAAAAGGACCATCTCATCTAGATCTAAGTTTACCTAGGCATAAATTTGAGACGGGAGTTAAATAAGAAGACTTTCTGGCCCACAACAAACTCTTTTCTCAGGATTTGCTTATCATGGAATGCCTTTGTCTTTTCCTTGTATAAACTCGAACTCTCATAGGCATCCAATCTAAGCTCTTCCAGCTCTTGCAATTGCAGCTTCCTCTCCACCCCCGACTGGGCCAAATCCATGTTGCACTGCTTAATGGCCCAATATGCCTGATGCTCCAACTCTACCGGAAGATGACATGCCTTACTAAAGACAAGCCGATAGGGAGACATCCCAATCGGAGTCTTGTAGGTAGTCCGATATGCTCACAAAGCGTCATCTAGCCTCTTGTTTCAATCTTTCCGGTTAGAGTTAACAGTCTTCTGAAGGATTTGCTTAATCTCTCTGTTCGAGATTTCAGCTTGGCCATTGGTCTGTGGGTGGTATGCTGTGGCAACCTTGTGAATCACTCCATACCTCCGTAATAAAGCACTCATGCTTCGGTTACAAAAATGAGAGCCCTGGTCACTGATAATAGCTCTAGGAACACCAAACCTGCAGAAAATGTGAGACCTGACAAAATCTACAACCACAGCAGAATCATCAGTTTGGGTGGCTTTCGCCTCAACCATTTTGAGACATAATCAACAGCCAACAATATGTAAGTAAAACCATGGGAAACAGGAAATGGACCCATAAAATCAATACCCCAAACATCAAAAACTTCACAAAACAGTATAGGTTGCTGGGGCAATCTCATGCCTACGGGAAATACTCCCTACCCTCGACAGTTCTCACATGACTTACAAAACAGATATGAATCATGAAACAAGGAAGGCCAAAATAAACCAGAATCTAACACTTTCCTAGCAGTTCTTTGGGGTCCAAAGTGACCACCACAGGCAGAAGCATGGCAAAAATGTAAAATGGAATGAAACTCATTATCAGGCACACATCTCCTAATTACTTGGTCATTACAGAATCTCCACAAATAAGGGTCATCCCAAACATAGTATTTAGATTCACTTTTCAATTTCAGAGTCTGGGCCTCTAGTGGAATCAGCAGGTAAAACACCAGCAACCAAATAATTTACCAAGTCAGCATACCATGGAAGCTTACCTTGCAGTTGTAAAAGCTGCTCATCAGGAAAATCATCCTGAATGGAAGAGAGGTCAGAAGGATGGTGAGTGATCCAACTCAAGTGATCAGCTACCCAGTTCTCTGCTCCTACTTCTATCCTTAATCTCAATGTCGAATTCTTGGAGCAACAACATCCACCGAATGAGTCGAGGCTTAGTATCTGCCTTTTTCAAAAGAAACTTCAATGCTACATGGTCAGAAAAGATAATCACCCTAGTATCTGGCAGATATGACCTAAACTTATCAAGTGCAAAAAAACTACAGCCAAAAGTTCTTTCTCAGTGGTTGTGTAATTAGACTGGGCAGAATCCAAAGTCTTGGAGGCATAGGCAATGACATGAGGGGCCTTATTGACCCTTGCTGAGCAAGAACTGCACCAACACATAGTTGGAGGCATCGCACATCAGCTCAAATGGAAGAGACCAATCTGGTGGCTGGATCACCGGAGTTGTGGTCAGGCAGCGCTTCAAATGATTAAAGGCCGACTTACACTCATCATCAAACACAAAATCTGTGTCGTGCTGCAGAAGGTTGGACAGGGGTTAGGCAATCTTGCTGAAGTTTTGGATGAAGCGCCGGTAGAATCCTGCATGACCAAGAAAAGAACGCACTTCCCGCCACAGACGCGAGGTAAGGTAAAGCAGTAATAACATCTATCTTAGCAGGATCTACCTCAATACCCTTTCTAGACACTATGTGTCCTAAAACTATCCCTGACTCAACCATGAAATGACATTTCTCAAAGTTCAACACAAGATTGGTCTCAATGCATTTATTCAAGACTCTAGCCAAACTACCCAAGCATGCATCAAAAGAAGACCCATACACAGTAAAATCATCCATAAATACTTCCATGCAATCCTCTAAAAATTCAGAAAAAAGATGCTTACCATGCACTGCTGAAAGGTTCCAGGCGCATTGCAGAGTCCAAAGGAGCATCCTTCTGTATGCAAATGTTCCTAAAGGGGCATGTGAAGGTAGTCTTCTCTTGATTTTCAAGTGCAATATGGATTTGGAAGTAGCCTGAGTAGCCATCCAAGAAACAATAGTGAGACTTGCCAGCCAACCGCTCCAACATCTGATCAATAAAGGGTAAAGGATAGTGATCCTTGCGGGTGGCCTGGTTGAGCTTCCGGTAGTCTATGCAGACTCTCCAGCTGTTCTGAGCTCTTGTGGGAATTAGCTCATTTTTTCTGGTTGGCCACTACAGTCACTCCAGACTTTTTGGGAACTACCTGAACTGGGCTGACCCATTGGCTGTCAGAGATGGGGTAGATAATGCTAGCTTGCAGGAGCTTAGTCACTTCCTTCTTCACCACATCCAGAATAAGGGGATTTAGGCGCCTCTGAGGTTGTCTCACTGGCTTAGCACCCTCTTCCAATGAAATTCAGTGTATGCACATGGAAGGGCTAATGCCAACAATGTCAGCTAAAGTCCACCCAATTACCTTCTTATTTTCCTTTAATAATCTCAGCAGCTGCTCCTCTTGATCAAGTAGAAGGTTTCTTGCCACAATGACTGGCAGCTATTCATTCTTCTTTAAAAGGGCATATTTTAAGTGTTCAGGTAGAGACTTCAGCTCCAACTTAGGCAGCTGCTCAGTAGAGGGAAGAAGCTTGGTGGGTTGCACCAATTCTGCAGCATGTACATCAGTTGAACCTGTAGTGCCTGAAAATAAATTCAAGAAAGCAGAACTTTGCCCGGACTGCACAATGTTCACATCAGAATTAACATCAGCAGGCAAGTCAGAATCACCAATTAAATCAGAATCACCATCACTATCTAGTGCATCACAAAAACTCGAAAAGCATGAAAAATTTCAGTGCAAATAGGGCATCATTCATTATCAGTATACAACCACAAACAACAGCGTCATTAACAGATGCAAAATCTGAATAATCAACACATAATTTAGCATAAACATCATCAACCACATCATCAATCACATCAATGCACAAAACTGAATGCTCTTCCCTAGGATGTTTCATAGCATCAAAGATATTAAAATGCACAATACTATCACCAAATTCCATGGAAAAGAGTACCAGAATGCACATCTATCTTAGTCCTAGCTGTTTTCAAGAAAGGCCTCCCGAGAATAATTCGGGGGTCCACTGCTAGGAGACTCACCCTCCATCTCTAAAATGTAAAAATCAGCAGGGAATATTAATTCATTGTACTCTAACTAAAACATCCTCAATCAGACCAGCAGGGTGAGCATTACTCCTATTAGCTAACTGGATAACAACACCAGTAGCATGCAAAGGACCAAGACCAAGAGAATTATAAACAGATTCAGGCATGACATTTATGGAAGCACCTAAGTCTAACATGCAATCATCAAATTTACAATTTCCAATTATGCAAGGAATAGTAAATGTCCCTGGATCTTTGCACTTCTTAGGCATGGGCTGGATGAGTGCTGACACATTCTGGCTCAAGCTCACTCGCTCATTCCCCTTCAAGTCGCCTCTTGTTGGTACATAACTCCTTCAGAAATTTGGCATATTTGGAGAATTTACTTGATCGCATCTAAGAGAGGGATGTTAACTTCAACTTTTCTGAATGTCTCTAGGATCTCCTTCTCTTGTGCTTTCTCTGCTAACTTTTTGGACTGAAGGGCTCTCTGAGGGAAAGGTAGAGGGATGGGGGTTTCAGACTCATCATTGCCTTGCTTCAATGTTTCACTTTTCTTAGCATCAGTCTTCTCCTTTTTCTGGTGTTGGTTCAGCCTCAACTGCAGCTTGCTTGGGCTCTTCTAGTTGCTTGCCAGACCTTAAGGATATAGCACTGACATTCTCCTTCGGATTGGGAATTATCTGTGAAGGAAGAGAGTTGTTAGATCCCTAGTATTGGAACTGGTTTCAATGATGTTGCTAACTGCCCAATCTGAGTTTGCAAATTCTGAATGGAAGATTCAATTCTCTGCTGGAATTACAAACTATGTTCGTTGCAAGCTGCTTCACCAAATCTTCCAGTGAAGGACCACTACTGGTCTACTGTTGTGCTGGTGGCTGCTGTTGCACTAACTGTGGAGGTGCAGACTGTTAGAAATTCTGTTTGTACTGTGGAAACTGCCTATGTTAGTATTGTGGAAAATTCTTACTGGTTCTGGTTCTGGTTCCACCTTAAGTTTGGATGATCTCTCCAAGCCTAGGATTATAAGTGTTTGAAAATGGATTATGTTGCTGCTGACACTGTGGCTTTCCAAGAAAGACTCCTGCTGCAACTACTGATTGGTCTGGAGATGTGCCCTCTTGCAGAGTTGGGCAAGCATCAGCGGGGTGGAGTAGATTAGAATAGATACCACTTGGTCTGCTTATCTATGGAGTGGGAGACTGCACTGTGTGTTTGTCACTGCCAATTGCCTTACTAATGAGGTTAATTCGTCTTGTCTATTTTCTAGTCTCTGGTGGTCTGCACTGGACACTACTGCTAGTTTATGGGTACTGTGATATTGGACTGGGGGCGTTTGAATTGAGAACACCCCACTGCTGGTTGCTCTAGTGCCAAATTGTTGGGAATTAGCTGTCATGTTTGCTATCAATTCTCTGACCGCAGCAGGTGTCTTATCAACTAAAGCTCCACCACTGGCTGCATCCACCATATTTCTGTCCATGGGTAACAAGCCTTCATAGAAGTATACTATCAGCAACTGATCAGATATCTGGTGGTATGGACAGCTTGCACATAGCCTGTTGAACCTCTCCCAGTATTTATGCAAATTCTCTCCATTTGCTTGCCTTATGCCACATATCTCCTTTCTAATTACAGTGGCTCTTGAGGCTGGGAAAAACTTCTCCAAAAATAATCTCTTCATGTCGTTCCAGCTTCCAATGGATGAGGGTTGAAGGTAGTACAGCCAGTCCTTAGCTCCTCCATCTAGAGAGAAAGGAAAAGCTCTCAATTTAATCTGCTCCTCATCAATTCCTTGTGGTTTCATTGTGCTGCAAACCACATAGAACTCCTTCAAATGCTTATGTGGATCCTCACTTGCAAGACCATGAAACTTGGGAAGCAAATGGATAAGACCAGATTTAAGCTCAAAGTCAGCATCAAGATCAGGATATTGGATGCACAAAGGTTGATAGTTAACGTCAGGTGCAGTCAATTCCTTTAAAATTCTATTATCCATGCTCTCAGAATTAATGAAACTACCACTAAAATAAGTAAAATCTACACTATTAGAAGAACTAGGAAAAAACTAACAAATGGAACATAATCAGAATGCTCAATATGCTGAATATGCTCAAATTCAGGATCAAGTTCAGTAACAATCCTATGACCTAGCCTAGAAGCCCTTCTAACAAGCATGCAATGTTCTCTCTATTTTAGGATCAAAAGCAATTAGGTCATATGCATTGCTACTACTCCAAGTCATACAGCATAAGGCATAACAGGCAAAAACACTAATAGCATACAAAATATGTAAACTACACTAAGAAATTAGCTAAAATAAAATCAGAAAATACTATCAAATGAATGTTAAAAATTATGGGACCACCACAGTAAAATTATAAAATACATTTTTTATTTTATGTAATTTTTTGGCGATTTTTAAAAATTTTTTTAAAAAAAAAATTGTGAAAAAAAAAAAAATTGAAAAAGTGGTCTAAATGATGGAATTTCAAGATTTCGACCCCAGATTAATCCTAAAAGGGTTAGTTTTGCTCAGGATGACAGATAAACTTTGGATGCCAAGCCTCAGCACCTAACTCCACAGGTTAGTCCAATTATGTGACACTTGCGACACTTTCGACACTACTAAGCTACTCTACTCTACTTAAGTGTGGAACAAGGAACAAAATGAAACGTAACTACTCTACTCTAATCTACTATTAATATGCAATAATCGAGATCAAAAGAACAATGCAAAAATTCCCCGGCAATGGCACCAAAATTTGACGTGAACTGTCGAACTCACTCAAATTAATCAGGCTTATAAAGAAATTTGTAATATAGGACAACCTGAATCGTCTCCTAGGAAATTTTGCATAGGATTAAATCACTCAATTGAAAAATAGAACAATAAACGGGGGAGTTTAATTCCATTGAAATTAACAAGATAAAACGAAATTAACCGAACAATAAACAGTGATAAAACGAAATTAACAATTTAAAAGCAATCAACCCATAATTGAGGTTTCAATGACATCCGTCACTGGACAAAAAAATTACTGAATCTCGTGGTTGACTCTAAACAAATCGGAATCCCTGCATTTATATAGGAACCCTCTCTACTAGACAATTACCTAACATTTAATCAAACACTTGGCGTGTTCACTCATGTTATCTCACAGTGTTCACTTCAACCTGTTTTGATTTTAAGTCTCTTGGGTTAATCAACCTAAATATTAAATCTAACATTTAATCCCTTTCCCTGGATGATCAAAATACAGAAATCATGGACAAACATCATCTGCTCAGATTCAACATACACAATCGTGTTGTTCAATTCGAGTAAAGAGGGAAGAGAAACGGATTTAGTTCATGTAGAGCACGGGTCCTCTAGATTCAACAGCAGAATCCTCAACTCATGGGTTGATTAAATGGAAAGTTAGCCAACCATGGCTGAGCACGAACAGAAAATGAAAAAGAAAGAAAAAGAAGAACAAGATGAACAGAAGAGAGAAAAGAAGAGAGGCGTTAGATATAAAATTTCACAAATATAAAAGCCACTGTTCGTGTTGCCCTAATTTGCTATTTTAACCTAAAACTAAAACGGGTCAGGGCTCCAAAACTGGCCCAAATTAAAAACATAACTAATGGCTTTGGTCCCAGGTAATTTGGACTCCTAATTATGAAGTTAAGCCCAATTAACTAAACATAGCTCCAGAATTCTGTGACGGACTTTGGCTCCAATTTTGACTACCTTATTGTCTGAATTTGGCCTTCAAGCCTCTAATACCATTTGTAACTCTTTGAGTTATCTACAAAATGAAATAAGAATGAGATTAATCGGATACCTAGAACAAAAGTTATGATCAAAATATTGAAACAATGTAAATATGGAAAATTAGCACGAAAATGAATTAAATCCAAATAAAAGCCTAAAGCCTAATTTGGACCAAAAACCATTAATTACACACTAAACAACCCTAAAATCATTAACCAAATGCAACAATTAGGTGTGATAAAATTCAATTATCACACACCATGTACTTTTTTCTTTTTTTTATGAACCCCATTGGTTGGTCCATATATACATCTTCCTCTAAATTCCCATTTAAAAAGGCAGTTTTCACATCCATTTGGTATAGCTCCAAATCATAATGAGCCACCAATGCCATAATGATTCTTAGATAATCTTTCTTAGAGACTGGTGAAAAAGTTTCTTTGTAATCAATGTCATCTTTCTGAGTGAATCCCTTTGCAACCAGTCTGGCCTTGTAACATTCTAAATTACCATGAGAGTCATGTTTGGTCTTAAAAACTCACTTACATCCAACTCTCTTACAACTTTCTGGTTATTCAACAAGGTCCCAAACCTCATTTTGTTCCATGGATTTTAACTCTTCTTTCATGACATCTAACCACTTTTCACCATTATTACCATTCATGGCTTATGAAAACATAATTAGATCATCTTCTATACCCAAGTCAAATCTAGACTCTTATAGATATACCACATAATCATCAGAAATAGAAGATCTCCTATCTCTTTAAGATCTTCTTAATGCTATTTGTTGTAGTTTCTTCTACTATAGGTTCATTCAGTTCATTTACTATAACTTCATTGTGAGTAGTAGGATCATTTATTTGTTGCTCTTCATGATTATTTATCGGTTCAATAATCTGGGGACAACAACTTTACTAGAGCTACAAGTTAAAGGAATTTGCACTCTCAATTCTTGAATTTCCACTTTACGTTGTGTTTCACTCCCACTAACTTCACCATTTTCAATGAACCTAGCATTTCCAGTTTCTATAACCCTTATAGTATGAGTAGAAAATTTTTGTGGATAACTAATGAAATATCCACTGATTATTCTTGCATCCAGTTTCTTTTCTTGTGAATTATAGTATCTAATTTCTGCCTGGCAACCTCAAACATGCAGGTGCCTTACACTAGGTTTCCTTCTTGTCCGCAGCTTAGAAGGGGTCTTTGGAACCACCTTACTAGGAACCTTATTTAACAGATACATGGTAATTTTAAGAGTATAAGTCCATGACAAAATGGGTAAAGATGAATTACTTAACATACTCTTACCCATATCTAACAAGGTCCTATTATGCCTTTCTAACACACCATTTTGTTGTAGTGTGCCTGGCATTGTGTATTGCGCACATACGCCTCTCTTTTTGAGGAATTTAGCAAATGGACCAAGATATTGTCCACTTTCATCATACCTTCCATAATATTCACCACCCCTATCAGATCTGATAATTTTTACTTTTCTATCTAATTGCCTTTCAACTTCATCAATGTAAATCTCTAAAGCATTTACAGCTTGAGATTTATCATGTAGCAAATAGACATAACCATAACGTGAATAATCATCAATAAAGGTGATAAAATATTTTTCTTTATTGAAAGCGTTTACATCAAATGGCCCACAAACGTTAGTGTGTATTAGTTCAACTAGCTGAGTGATTCTTGTGGCTCCTTTCTTTGTGTGTTTCTTTTGTTTACCTTTAATACAATCCACACACACATTCAGATTAGAAAAATCTAAATTCGGAAGGATTTCATTCTTTACTAATCTTTCCATTCTTTCTTTGGAAATATGTCCCAATCGTTTATACCACAAATAAGCTGAACATTCATTTATTAAAGCACGTTTGGTGCCAACGTTATGATGCAAGGTCATAAGTGTTTCAGCATATAGATTATCAAGATATAATTTATATAATCCATCACATAAGGTATCATTGTCAATCAAATAATTATGCTTGTACAAACTGAAACAACCACTACCAAATGTAAAGGAATATCCAGCCTTGTCAAGTTTAGAAATTGAAAGCTAAATTCCTAGTTATACTAGGTACATACAAAGTTTTCAATAAATTTAAATGATATCCAGTTTCAATGATTAAATGATAAGTCCCGACAGCTTCTACTGAAGCTTTCATTCCATTGCCCATGAAGACAAACTTTTCATTTAGCCTTGTGGCCTGGGTTGTGAGGAATCCTTGCAACATATTAGAAACATGAGTAGTACATCCAGAATCAATCCACCAGGTGTTATAAGGAACTTCAGCTATGTTTGATTCATAACATACATAAGCACTACGCTTACCTTTCTTTTCGAACCAAGCCTTACGTTTTAGGCAATCCTTTTGGAAGTGCCCAACCTTATTACAGAAATGACATATGTTTCTATTATGTTCCTTCTTGTAAATTTTAGAAGAAGAAGCTTCATTAACCTTCAGAGGTCCTCCTCCTTTCTTCTCATGTTTCTTGAAAATTTTCTTTTCAGCTCCTTGACGTTTCACATAATTGATGGAATTAACTCCCTGGTTCTTGAGTCTGGTCTCTTCCTGAACCAACATACTGTGCAATTCATGCACATTCCATTTATCCTTCATGGTATTATAGTTCATTTGGAAGGGACCATACTCAGACGGTAATGAGTTTAGTATGAACTGCACCAGGAAATTTTCATCAACATCCATTCCCAATGTCTTTATTCTTGCTACAATGTTTGTCATTTTGACAACATACTCATGCATAGTACGTGAACCATCAAATTTTATGGTGGTCAGTGTACTTATAAGTGTCCCAGCAAAAGATTTATTAGCAGTTTAGGAGCGTTCTTTCATATTCTTTAACATTTCTTTAGCATTATCAGTCTGTGGAAGAGCTGACTTAATGTTGCTTGCTATGCTCATTCGTATATACATTAAACTCAATCTGTTTGACCTTTTCCAGTTTTTATAATGGGCTTTTTTAGCTTCAGTGCTTGTAGCAGTAATAACACTAGGCTGCTCTTCTCTAAGAGTCAAATCCAGATCCATTACCCCAAGGCAAAATTGGATTTGCTCACTCCATTCAGAGAAGTTAAGTCCATTAAAAACTGTAACAAATGAAAACATTGAATTGGGAACAATCGATACTGCAAGAAATAAACATTTAACTATATTAATGCTTTGAGTTATACATATATATACATCAACATGCTTCACAGATTCAAATATACTTCATACAATGCATATTAATGTTCACCTTTGGGCAATCCATTAATATACAACATACAACATAATAATGCTAATAAAGGTTTCACATAATTTGGCAACAATGCATACCTCAACTAGAAATATTTATCATCTTTGGATGTCTAAATAGAACTAATGGCGTATTAATGGTGCCAACATTCATGTTCAATTATTATAAAGACAAGTGATCAAGGTTTGGATTAATCCTTAACTGTCTCATAACAAATAACTTCAATTTACCCATAAGACAACCAATAATTTTCATAATAGCATCAAGTTATGGGTAATTGAAACACAATCATAATGTTCGAAATTACAATAATTCATAAGGATTTGACCACTTTGGTGACTAACAAATCCACCATACTTAATTCCAAACACAAATTTTTCTAAACAATTATAGGATTAAAATTTCACATTCATTTTTTTTTATCCCATCAACATCATAAACACATTTCAATTTCAACATGAAGCCATACAACCATTCGGTAATACAATTGAAACCATGGCCTTAATATTTTATGTTTGTAACCATTTCCGAAATCGAAAAAGCATTTGAATCATGACTATAAAACATTACTTTACACAATTGAATTGGACAAAGGGCATCGGTTTGGTAAAAGCCGTCATTTCAATTCTGGCATTTCAATTCAATAGTATCACCATTTTACACACAAAAGGCCACTTTCATATGTATATATATTTAACAATCATAAGACCCACATATATATATACCCACAACTTTTGATTCTCATTTCAAGAATTGGGTTTAAATTTTCAAATATGAAGCCACGGGTTTCAAATTTTTTTTTTATTTCAAAAAGAAAAAGACCTTTTTCGAAAGAAACCGTCAATTGCCTTCGTTCTTGTCCATTCGTTCAATTGAGATTTTTGAAGTAACAGTATTATCAAATCATTCGATAATATAAACGAAATCATGGAACAAACTGACAGACATTAACTTTGTTCAGAATTCAATCAATTCAAACCATAAATTCAATTTTCAGTCATCCATGATTTCTTTCTAGAATTAACATGAATTACAAAGAAAACATGAATCATACAAGAATCATACAAAAAAATGAAATTCTCAAACACAAGCTCTAATACCACATGTAAAACTTTATGAATTTGTGTCCTCTACCTTAGGGTTCGTCATACAAAAACAAGAACACATTCTAGGATCTTGAGAAAATTATGCTTTCACGTTTTAATTTGCACAATGATAAAAATACTAACTTTTGTCCATGATTCTTGATAATGATACTTGATTTGTAAACTTTGATTGCGGAAGATCTTTTCAATCTCTTCACCCTTTCTTTTCAACATTCTTTCTCTATTCTTGATAGAAAGTAAAAGGACGTTGTGTTTTTGGGTAGAGAATGAGGGATAGATTGTTTCATACGTTTTACAATTCTTTTATGCAGAAACAGTTAATGTTCTCATTTACTTTTTATAACTGCTCCCATCAAACAGTTATTCCATCTTTTATAACTTCCCACATCATTCACTAAAATTACCCTTTAACTCTTAATATATTTTATTAAATTACACATTTAATTCTCATAAATATGAGACACATTCAAACAGGATATTCAATTAAAAAAAAAAGACATCAATTCATTTTGTATGTGAAAGGGAATAAAAATAACAAACACAATTTCATTCCTAATAAGATCTTGTTTTTTCTTTCTTTTTTAGTTTAAGGTAAAGGTTCCGACAAAAAAAGAAAAAAATCTTAAAATAAAAAAGAAAAGGAATTATTGATTGCATTAGAAATCCAACTTTTGAATTTGGTATGGATAAAAGATCTTCCTATGTTATACTATTCAATTCTCGACGATGAATTGATTTGATAGCTCAGATATTGTTATTCATGATATTGATCTGATTTGATATCATCGAGATGTAATTTATACCATTGAATTTATGGACAAAAGATTTATCATCTCTATGGGATTAAATCCCGAGTTATTTAATAGAAATTAAAGAGAAATAAAACATAAAGATTATGGAAGTAAATATTATCGCATTTATTGCTATTGCACTGTTCATTCTAGTTCCTACTGTCTAATTTTTTGTTTCTTTTGTCTGTTTCTAATCCTATCATACAAATCAAGTGTTGACAGATTATTTAAAAAATATATATCTTTTTTAATTAATATTAATTTCTTTGAAGATATAAATATTTTTCTAGTGATTTGTTACCACTTAATTGGGTACAGGATTGGAAACAAAAAAATGAAATAGAGGATTTGAATTCAATGTTGAGATATAAAATTAAGGTTTATTATTTATAACATTAATAATTATTATTCTCATAATATTTTAATGACATTAACAAAATATTTGCATATATAAATAACATTAAAAGTAATTGCATATATGAAATAATGTATTATGAATTTGAAAGATATTTATCATCATTAAATACATGTTATGACCTTAAAACATATTGGAATAATATGAATTTAATGTTTTAAATTTGAAATTTTAAAATATTTCAAATTTTACTATCAATACTAATTTATACATAGAAATGTAATATCAATAAATAATAAATATAATATTATGACATTTAAAAATCAGAAAAATTATTAATTTTACATTTGAAATGTAGTTCCAAAAATTTATAATTTTCAATTTTATTGGCAATATATATATATAAATATTTTGAATTTTATATTTGGTTAAAATAAATAATTAGTCCCTATAATTTTATTCAATTTGGATTTTAATCTTTATAGTTTTTTCTTTAGATATTAGTCATTATAGTTTCATTCATTTAGATTTTGATGCATAAGAGACTAATACCTTAATAATTAAAAATTATAGGAATTAATTATTTATAAAAAATAGGGACTAATACCTTATTGAATAGAAATTACAGAGACTAAAATCTAAACAAGTGAAAAATATAAGGATTAATACCTTATTAATAAGTATCAAAATCTAAATAAGTGAAATTATAAGGACTGATATAAAAAAAAATTATAGGAACCAAATTGTATGTCATAATTGTTAGCTACCAAATTGATTGATGCACAACGCATTCGGACTTTAAAGGCTCAAATAAAATAAAAGAAAGTAACAACAATTATATAATATTGGGTGGTGGAGAGAGCCAATGACAATGCTAATGCATATGAACCTCTCAACTTCGCACTTATTTTGAAGAAGCACTACAAAAAATTTGACAATTTGCAAAGGTTAAAAAGTAATTTCACAGCGGTTTAAACCGTCACCAAAATCCTGTTTTTTGTAGTGAAGGTATTCCGCATATTAAGAATATGAATGTGTGTTTGTGTTTAGGACAAAACTATCATTTTATGAACAATCGATTTGATTCTTTGCTTATATTAAGTCTAAAAGTTTTATTTCGCGTTGTTAAAGAAATGGTTTATGTAAACAATGTAACTTTGAATATTGACATTTCTTCAGATACATTACAAATATATATCAAAGCAATGCTTTAAATTTATTAAAACTCATATTATTTATTTTTTTATTTAAATAATTTGTATAATATAAAAATAATATTAGATTAAATTATGTCACAAGAATAAAATATTTGAACGTAGATAATGATAGAAATTTTAAAACTCATTGTCTTTTACTTATTATTTATATACTTTGAATATTTTATCATATATTAAATCATTTAATTATTATAAGGATAATAATTAGAAAAATATTAATAATAAATATTCAACTCCATCACTGAAAATGCATTTTGAGACACAAAAGCAACCTTCATGTTTTGCTTGATTAAGTTAGTGTAGTAAATGAAATATCTTATCAATCAGGATAATATATTTAAGTATCTCTTCTTCCTTTTTAATAAAGTGGCTTTATAAATGACGTTATATGTTTTATGGTAAAAATTTCATCCTTAATAAATATCAAGTAGTCATACAATCTAATTACTTCCTTAAAAGTAATTTGGCTATCATTAAATAAGTAAAGCGAAACAAATATATAAGTAGTAACTATTGTAAGAAAATTTAATTTAAATTATTTAAAGTACATAGTAAAATTATATAATAAAATCTAAATAATTAATTACTAATTATTTTTTATATTGTAATTTTAACTTTTGAATTGATTGATGCACAATAGAAATGTTAATGTTTTATGCATCAATCAATTTCAACTAAATAAATTGTAATTACTAATTAAGCTCTTTCAATTATTTATCATAAAATTATGATATACAATTTTTAAATCACTATTTTTTTATTTGTTATTTATAAATTTTAATACATTATATCATCTTTCATATTATTTCATGCATCGCATGGGTGCAAACTTAGTAAAGATAAAATGAGCTATGACCCTAGGCTAAAGAATTGCAGGATATATTGTCATGTGCAAGCTCAAAATGACATGTGTAAATTTTTACTATTACGTGTGTTAGGTAAGAATATATTTTACCTGCAATTAATTATAAAATAATTACTGGTTCATATAATTCGGCCAAGTGATAGCCTTTGATGCATATACCAATGGCAACATGTATAAATTTTTACTATATTATGAAATACTAGAAGAATATGCTGCAATATGACAAGCTCAAATGACAACATGTGTAAATTTTTACTAAAATATGTGAATGTTGGGTGACAATAGATTTTATCATTAATTAATTATAAAATAATTAATGTGATTAAAAATAATTTTAAAAGTAATTTTTATCTCTTTTCAATCAATAAAAACAATTTAAATTTAAATTATTTAAAGGTTCTTTAAACAATGGTTGTGTAAAATAGATTTTAAGTCAAAATTTTGAATTATAATAAAAATAAATTAATGTTTTTTTTTACATTATCAAAACAAAAATATCATATTCTCTCAAAAAAACCAAAGGTAAAAAAAATCTTATCTTATTGCAATTGCTTTTAAATAATGTATTTTAAGTGAATAATTTAAAATATCTATATTTATATAATATATAAAGAGAGACTTGATTTATGAAATGTTGAAAAATATTATACCATGGAACAACCTTTAGTGATAACATGTGTAAGGATTATTCTTGGAATCATCTTAATGTTAATTGAAAATAACTTCTCTAATTAAAAATAATAAAAAAATCATGTAATTGAGGAAGTTTTTGGTACACTCAGAGTAACCTCCACTAAAAAAGTAAAAAACTAATCTCTCAATTTTTTGTTGTATCTTTTGTGGAACCTTAAACATAATACTTAAGGGATTGAATCTACTTTTACTTATACCAATGCATATTAGTATGTAATTGATGAAGTTATTAATTGATATATTGCACGTTTGAGAGTCTTAAAAATTGTATACTTGATAATGTTATTAATTGTATACAATAATTAAATATTGACAATCACAAAAATATGTAAGTGATAATGTTATTAATTAACATTAATTAAAAATTAATAATATTTTTTATATATAAATAATAAAAATTTTACAAAGAGGGAGTATAATAAAGGAATACTAGAAAGAGAAGATGTCATGTGTACTCTAAGATGTCATCATATGCCCCTTGCTGCAATTAATGTTATTCTTAATTTAAGAAAAATTTAAATGCAATAAACTGATTTACATAATAATAATAAAATAATAATGTATATATAATCTATACTATTATAAAGGAGATTCTCCTCTTTGCACTCAAATTTTTATTTTTTTAAAAAAAATATTAATAATTAATTAAATATAAATAGAAAAAGAGTAAAATTAAAAACATAAACTTTTTTTATAATTATATTCTATAATTATAATTATTTTAAAATACAGAGAGTTATCTTTTTATATTTTTTTAAAATTATTTTAATTTAACTAATTAATTTATAATTATAATAAAATTATAATAATTAATTAATATAAAAAATAATTATATAAGTAAAATATAAAAAAATATAAAGTAAAAAATATGACAATACTACTCAAGATACTAATGATATATAAAGAGATAGTCTAATAAAAGAACACTAATAGGAGAGGATGACGTGTCATACTTGAAAGTGCCATATGATACCTTAAATGCTATTAGCTAATAATAATAATAATAATAATAATAATTCTAGTGGATGAAAAACTAAAAGGAGATGATGTTATGTGATAATTTGATATGTCGACATATGGTCTTATTATAATTGATATAATTAAATTTACTCTTAATTAAATAAATTAAATACAAAAATGATTTGATTAGCTCTCTTTCTTTACCTTTGTGTTAATTTTAATAAGTAAATATATTTTTATAAGTGTAATAGGATGTTTAAAAAAATGATAATTTTATTATATATTACTTTATATATTGAAATTTATTCTTTTGTTTATGACTCATGCATCACACAAGTGTTATTTTGGTAATATTTAAAAGTGAGACCCTGATTCATATTATCATTACTCAAACTGTAGGTCGTGATCGATGTATAAAATGAATTATCCAACAAAGTAAGCCTAGCAAAACAAATAAACAAAATAGATCACATATACGGTTTCTACCAAAAATTCAACAAAGTTTCTCCTAAAAGTTGGATGGCCGTTGGACGTTCCAAAAATACAATCTTCCTGCTTAAGTTGACATGTCCACATGCAAATAGGTTCCTAACATGTGAAGCTTCTAAACAATGTGAACAGAACACACACACACACACACATATATATACAGAACTCTTACAAATTCATATTAACACAAACACAGCGGAAGTTAGATCTTGCATGTGGGTAAACATAATCAAATAAACACGAGAAAGTATCCGCACGATCAAGATGTTGGGTTATCCAAAAACAGTCTCCTAAACAGTAGGAGAATCTGGATTTAGAACAAAAATGCTATTTGAAAAATGTGAAAGCAACACAATACTCAGTGAGAGATAATATATACTATAACAAATTAGGAAATAAGTACAAGTATTAAAAAGATGTCTTCGTATACAAACTTGAAATTAACACAATTTTTCAAGTGTAGCAAAAGGTCATCAAATCTACAAATAATACGTCGATAAGTCATCATTATAGGCATTAAACCTTTCAAATCAAATTATCCAAGTATCCAAACTTAATCTAAACCACAAGAGGGGAAGTCTCATATCCAAACCAAATCCATCAAATCCAAAGGAAATATGCCCATCCACCTGGACCCAAAACAAAACTGAACGTGTTGGCCTTACACGTTGAGTTATCACCACCCTTGCCAGCTCGGGCATCAAAACCTGATGCACCAAGACTAATGGCTACTGTCATCAGCTGTAATGTCTGTTAAAGATTTCTCCCAACAAATCACATTTTCCATAGTCCAAGTATGCAAATCATTTTTCTAAAATATTCATTATCAGAAAAATTTTCAAAAATGCTTGTCCCAATAATTTTCAAGGTGAATATCATAAAAATACTCATATGAGCTTGCTAAAAGTATCAAAATGATATGACAATTTATATTTCCAAACTTGCAAGTGAATAACATTAGAGATCATCATATAGAAAACATTTCAAGACTAAAAAACAAGTTACAAAGTATATTGTCTATTCACGACATAAGTCAAAGCAAATGAGTCTAAATCAAAAATGTTGCAACACTACCAGAAGCGACGGAATGGTCCAGTCCTTCAAGTAATCTATAATCACAAATGAGGTTCCAATACCAAGAATCACTAGTTGAAGCCTTAAGATAACCAAATAATATTTATATTCAAGAAAGCACCAATTCAAACCCTAGGTTCTAACACTAATAACGTCAAATCTGAATACTCATTGCGAAATCTAACCAAATATATAAAATAAAATGTGTTGTGAGCCTTAGCAAGACCTTTAGGAGCAAAGAAATTGGAAATGAGTGAGTTAGTAGCATGGGTCTTTTCCAAACCATAGCTCCTACACCTAAAAATGGAACTCTAACAGCAAAAACTTGTCAAGGAGCAAGTCACTTATGTCGACAATGAAGGATAGTGGGTTTGGGACGGCTAGATTGTAGAGAAAGAAGGGAAGACAAAGGAGAGAGGAGGAACAGAAGTTTTGGAATTGGGGAGGAACGTCAACGAAGATGGGGGTGCTTCTGAAGGGCTGGTCATCTAAATGGAAAGGCTGATTTGTGGTTTCTCTAATACTCAACTTATTTTACTCTCTATTAACTTTAAAACATAAATGTAAATAAGGAAATACCTTCATTTGGATTTAAATAAAATATCAAAAAAATAAAGATCTTTAAGAAACAAAAGTTAAAATTCAAGTTCTAGTTTAAATTTATGAAAATTCTAATTTTTTAAACTTTTAGCATTCAAAATGAAAGTGTTTAAAGGTTCCCAAAAATTAATTAAAAATCACTCTTCAATTTTATAATATCAAGGGCCAATTACTTGGAGTTTTGATTCTAAGAAAATACATATTTTATATAGCCTTCCAAATAGAGGCCTGTCTCAAAAAAAATTCAAAACTTGAAATAGTAGGTAGTCACTAATTATGTTAAAAGGGCTTCAAACATATTTTAAGAGGGCATATTGATTGGATGAAACTCATAACTAAAATAAAGTGGTTCATAAAGATCAATTCTAAGAGTTCAAGTAACACATTAATCACCTACCTTACTAAATTAACCAGTTATTTGTACATCATTAACCACTTAGTAAACTAAATTAACTACTTATTTATACATGATTAACCTCCTATACTTCACCTTCAATGTATGACAATTCAAAACGTACCAGGATTATTACACGTATAATTTTGCTGAGTGGCACTCTAGTGCAAACACCTATACCAATTCTTTTCTTGACATGTAACATTCTCTCATAGCATTATTATTAAATAATGATAAATCAAGAGCATGCATTAAATATTAATTATAATCTACATTTAATTAAAAATTTTATTTGATTAGAATAGTATTTGCTATTCTCTTAATTATTTTTTTAATTTTTCTTTTCTTAAAATTTAAAAACGAAGGCCTTACTACTTTTGTTGAAATGCAATATTTTTTTAAAGTTTACTTTAAATGATTAATGAATAAACATAATATAAAAATATTTTTTATTAGTATAAGATTATATTCTAATAATTAATAATAATAATAATAATAATAATAATAATAATAATACATTTAGGCTTGTGGTGCATTGCATAGATTCGATTTAATTTATTGTAAAAAAATTTTTGTTAATGCTAGGTTTTTGTTTTACTTAGTATATATGTTAGACTTGAAAAATTGTATCATAAAAAATAATATAGTCTATGAACAAGATTATATCAATTACAGACAACTATCATTGCCTTTTGAATTTATTGAACTTATTATCTTTTAATTGGGATTTTTTAATTTATTTCCTTTTAAATTTAGTGAAAAATTTATTGAATTATTATATGGTTTTTAAAAATTGCTTTCTGAATTTATTGTATTTTAATGTTTTTCAATTTAGTAAAAATTTAATTAAATCATTATACGATTTTTAAAGATTGCCTTTTTTATTTATTGAATTTATTAATTTTAAAATTTTTTAAATTCATTTTCTTTTAAATTGGTTAAAATATTTATTAAATCATTATATGATTTTAAAGAGAGAATTTATAGTTTTTTTTAAACATTTTGCATTATCAAATAAGATCACCGTGTGTAGATAACTATGAGAAATACTTTTCAAGATTATCAAGAAGTAAGAGAATCCCACTAGCAAAATTTAAATAGAATGTAAGAGGAAGTCATAAGTGAAGCTAGAGAACCACACCAACAAAATTTATAGATAAACAAGTGAAAGATCAAACAAGACTTTTGTTTTCGCATTGTGAACATCATATTTTGTTCAAGAATAAAATTATTATTTTATAAAGAAAAAAAGAAAAATTATAATAAAAAAAGAAAAAATAATAATGAGTGGCACAAAATCTCTTAACCCAACACATAAATTTCTTAACCCAATTAAAATAAAACATGTGACACAATTATAATATTAAAAGATTAAATTTCTCTCCAACACATTATTTCCCTCTCTAATTATTTCAATAAATCTAGGTGTTAAATTCTTTAATTTTTTTTTCACAATTTTCTCCCGAACGTTGTCCACATGTTGAATATATTATTTTGATCCTAGCCAAAACCTCTTTAAAAAGCCTTATCTTATAAAGACATAATCCTCACTAAATGGATTAGTTGGCAATTAAGGAAACTATCTTATTTAATGATTTCCTATTGATTGTTCAAAAGTAATATTAAATGTTATGATTAATAGAAAATAAAATTTCTTAACTGAGAATTCAGTTTCACACTTTCACTATCCACCCCCTTCCATCCACCTATCCTTACTTGAACATTGATTTGGCATTATGTCCTTATAATTTGTGCACATTTTTTTTATTAGACTGTTTCAAATTTTTATCCCTCTAAACTGGTATTTATTGTATTATTAATAAATTTGAGAGCTATTTATATTATTGTAATTTTATTTGTTTCTCCTTGTAACAACTTAGCTATTGATATATATTTATAGAATGATTGAACCATATTATTAATTTAATATTTGAAATATATTTATAGAATAATGGCATTTAACAGAAATATTTGCAAAAAATTGTATCTCATATTGTCAAATTAATTATTATCTTAAATTTAGAATAAATATATTCTTTTAAATAAAGATTTAGGCCTATTAACTTTTTTTATTTTTTATATTTATTGTATCATATTCTTATATTATCTCGTGCATTGCATGGTGAAAATTTAATAATATATAAAAGTAAGATTTTGACCTTTTTTTTTAAAGTGTCAGTTTTTTGAAAAAGACTAGATTACCACTTATACATATGCACGAAACAATATAAAAAGTTATATAATGCATTAAAAATATATAAATGTCAAATAAAAAATAGTTGATTTAAAAATCATATATCATAATTTTAAGATAAATAACTTGAATCTCATAATATATTTTAGTGTAAAATTTTTTTTATGTATTACAATAAAACAGTAAAAGGATAATATGAGTTTTACAACTTTTATGTAAGCACAATTACATTTGACAGCATTAATTAAATTTTTGTTTGTAAATGTTTTCTAACCAGTGCTTTTTAGACAAAACAATGTATCAGTTTTATTTTAATTTTTATTTAATTATTGACTTTTATTATTATTAGAATATAATTTTACTCTAGTAAAAAAATATTATCTTATATTATCTTTAAAGAAGAATAATAAAACACACAAGTACCACAACTTTCCACACTCAACATATACCAACTTTTATATGATTATATTATCATAACTCACTAATTGTTCTTTAATTATTTGTCAATTGTCATTAATCCGTTAAGGTCTCTTGATTAATTTTTTATATTCAAATTTTAATATGAACAAAATTTTGTAAATCCATTGCAGCATTGTGTATTATTTGCTATTAATGATAAAATTTTATCTTTATTGAAAATAAAATATGAAGTTTTAAATAAAAAATTGACTCCATATCAAAAGATAATGAATGGAGAAAGGGCATACTAAAAACAGGATGAACTGATGCTTCTCTTATAAATGCAATATACGTAACCATATTTATACTTAACTATATTAAAAGAAATATTTAAAATTGATTATAATATGAAAATTCATATTGTAATGAATTAAATATTGTGATATTGGTTACATATAATATGATATGAAATTATTTCATGAACCAAATGAATTCCCAATAATACCTTAGAATTTAAGGCCCTGAATGTTTAAATCCTCTAAATGTATATCAAAATAAAGGCCTTTAATGGTAATAATAAAGATTAGTGTTTCCAACTAATAAATTTACTATTACTTTTGTTGATATTCTCTATAGATATGCAAATTTATATAATAGTACCAGATAATTAGGGTTCTAAATTTATATTTATTTGATTGTCTTCATAAATTCATTTATTTAAATATACAATAATAATCAATTTCATAAAATATTAGATTCATGATATTCAATTGAATAATTGTTGAAATTACTATTGTAGAGTGCTACATGTCAAAAAAGAATGAGTGAGACTATATTAATAACAATCGATAGCCTGAGTGAGATTATCTGCAACATTAGAAAAATATGATTTAAATAACAATATTATTTTTCCACAATAATTATTTGTTTACATTCTTTAGAGAAATCCAATTTATACTTTACATAATTTAAATTAATCTTTTAAATATTGTCGCTTATATATCATTTATTAAATTCTATTTCTTGTTTTTTATTTTTTATTGACTTGTAATGATGTGTGTGTCTATATATAATATATATAATATATATATATATATATATTATATATATATATATATATATATATATATATATATATATATATTATATTAGTTATAATTTTCATTAGGTTACACGACATATTATAACAAACTCAATAGAGAGACAATTTGTAATATGTAATAGCATTATTGAGGTCTAAATTTATGTGAATTTTATAGAAATTATGAGTAAAATATTACATTATTCAAAAAACACAGTGAAAATTACTTTTAAAAAAATGTCTAGAACTACTAAATAAAAAAAAAGGAAACTTTAATAATAACTAACTAAAATAATAATGACTAAAGGCACTATTAAAAAAAGAATAATATTCATTGTCATATCTTAAATCATAATCCAAAAACGAAAGTGATCGTATATATAAGCAATAAGAATGAACAAATATTTGTGAAAAAAAAAAACAACCATAAAGCATCGAACTAAAATAATAGAGGATTGTTGAAGATACATACCTGTAAATAAAGAATCTGAAATGAACTCATATACCCTGCAAAATCAAAATATCTGAAGACTCCAATAGAGCAACTATTGTCGGAAACCACATGATGGGGCTTTCAAGGGCTGACCCAAAACAAAGCTATAGCACAAAAAAATTATAATGAAATAGAATCAATTTTTTTTGTGACTAAATTAACAATACTTAACTATATGAAATAAGATATACAAATTTTTCATTTGAAGAGGATATACAACTTCCACTTACCTCATCAAATTGCAAGAGCTCTTCAGTATAAAAAGAAAGAAATCATCCAAAGACAAAAATAAAAAAGATGACAAATATTTCAACTTAAACTAATAAAAAGAGTAAAATATATAATTCAAAATATACCCTACCAAGAAATAGATAGAATTGATACATTTTCTTACTTGACAGCACTTTACTTAAAGCTAATCTTACTAACAAAAAATAAAGTCACCATCATGGTAACCGGTAGGAATCAAAAGAACCTAAATCAAATGCAAACTTGAACCCAAATCGAAAAAAATTATTACATTAAACATATATGTTTGATATATATCAGATTAACTCCTAATACGGAATTGTTTCCTTATTAATTGTTGATTTATGATTTTTTAATTACAATAATTACATCTATTGAAAAATTTAAATCAGTAAAAATTAGCACATATTTTTGCATAAATAACACACACACATACACATGTGTATATATATATATATATATATAATATATATATATATATATATATATATATATATATATATATATATATATATATATATATATATATATATATATATATATATATATATATATATATATATATATATTATGTTATTATTATTATTATTAGTATCTTGAGTGTCACTGTCGTACTTCTCAATTTGTATTTTTTATTATTTATTTATATAATTACTTTATCAATTATTTGATTATAATTTTATTATTATAATTATTAATTAATTAGTTAAATAAAAATAATTTTTAAAAAAATAAAAAAAATAACTCTCTGTATTTAAATATAATTGTAACTATGAAATATAATTATTAAAAAATATTTATGTTTACAATTTTATTCTTTTTTTAATTTGCATTTAGTTAGATATTAATAGTTTTTAAGAAATTAAAATTTGAAACCAAAGAGAGAGAATCCCCTTTATAATAATAATGATTATATAGACACAAATTATGATTCAAATAATATTTGGCAAAGTTTGACAAATAACACAATTATATAATGCTGAATCAATCCCTCTCCACTGTCGTACTTCTCAATTTATATTTTTTATTATTTATTTATATAATTATTTTATCAATTATTTGATTATAATTTTATTATTATAATTATAAATTAATTAGTTAAATAAAAATAATTTTTAAAAAAATAAAAAATAACTCTCTGTATTTAAAAATAATTGTAACTATGAAATATAATTATTAAAAAATATTTATGTTTATAATTTTATTCTTTTTTTTAATTTGCATTTAGTTAGATATTAATATTTTTTAAGAAATTAAAAATTGAAACCAAACAGAGAGAATCCCCTTTATAATAATAATGATTATATAGACACAAATTATGATTCAAATAATATTTGGCAAAGTTTGACAAATAACACAATTATATAATGCTGAATCAATCCCTCTCCCCTTCCCCAAAATCCTCCACCGCCTGGACCAAAAAGAGAATCAATAAATTTATTTTATAAAATACCGAATTGTAAAATTATTGACTTTTATATCATTTATTACCAAATTTGAATGTTATACCATATTAATATTTCGAATTAGAGCAAATGGTGCACCTTAAAAATTCGAATGAATAATTATAAAAAAATATGAAATCATACTTAAAGATTCAAAATTCAATAGCAATAAATTTCTTTAATTTAATAGTATTAAATTTACAAAACTTCAATATTTTATCTCGAGAGTAAGAGGTTAAAAAAAAAGGGAAAGGAGAAATAAGTAGGTTATAATAAGACTCTCTAACCAAACATTTAAGAAATGAGAATAAAAAAAGAGCGGTTATATTTCTAGACTTAATAATCATGTCATTGTCATAATTTTTATTTCTCTTTTAATTTAGTTTCTTGCTTATTGTTTTTGGTTTTACTTTAAAAATATATATGTTCTTATTTGAATGGACTCACGTATCTCCATATTTGGTTTTTCTACCATTATTATTTATTTATTTGTCGTTCATCTGTTTTTATTAGAAGTTGTTATTAATTCATTTGGAATAATTTTTATGAAATGAAATAAAGTCAATGATTAAATTGTTACTACTTAATAGTCATGCAGAGTCATGTATTTTCTTGAATATTTTAAAACTTATTTCGTAGCTTAATACCATATCCGATTCTCTTAGAGTATGTTTAGTGTGTATTCAATTTAATAAATCAAATAATTTTTTTTTAAATCAAATAATTTTTTTTATATTTATATAATTTCATTTTGATATTGTACGGAGTTACATATTCTCTCGACTACTTTAGAGATTGTTTCATGACATAGTGCTATGTCCAATCTTACTGAGAACTTGTTTGTCTACTTGCTCACTTAGTCAAATTATTTTTATTTATTTATTTATTTAAAATTAAAGTAAATTCTATTTTTTAGTCTTTTAAAAATATAAGTGTCATCATTTTAGTCCTTCAAAAAATTTTATTATCAATTTAGTTTCTAAATCTAGAAAGTAATATTATTTTGATTGTGTAAAGAAATCAATCTTAATTTATTCCATCAATAATTGAAAAATATCATCAATTTAGTCCTTTCATTATATAAAATTTTCATCAAGACTAAATTAATGAAAAAAATTTTAAAAAATTAAAGTGATAACATTTATATCTTTGGATGATAAAAAAGAAGTTTATTCTTAAAATTATCCACATAAAACAAATTTGTTAATATTATCAAAGTATCTAATTAAAATAAACTTGTTTATATATATTGATATATATATTTAAATAATTTCGTTTAACAACCCTACAGAATCAGGTACTCTCTCAATTATTTTAGGGATTGTCTTGTGGCATAATACCAAATTCGATCCTGATTGTGGCTAATTACTCACTTCAATACATAAAATTATTATCATCAAGTAAACTTTTTACGTATAAATAATTTTGTTCGGTGGCCCTGCGGAGTTAGTATTCTCTGGCCATTTTGGGATTGCTATGTGGGCTTGTGTCATATCCGATCTCTCTCATCTTTAGTTTGGATGAAAGGAAAGAAAATAGGAGACGAGATAAAATTTTAAATTTTGAAATGAAGGGAAATTTAGATAAAATTTTTTTGAATATTTTGTTTTTACGATTTTTTTCTCTCTCTATGTTTTCTCTTAATTCAAATAAGAGAAAATTTCATATTTTGAAAGTATTTTTTTCTCTCTATTTTTTTTTCTCTCCATCTAAACAATGGGTTAAAATCCATTGGCCTTTTTGTTTACTTAATTAAATCAAATTTTTTTTCAAATAAGATAAAATCTTCTTTAACATTCATTAAAATGTCCAATTAAAATTCATTTACTCAATTATTTTTTAAAGAACTATATGGCTTTAACTTCTTCATTATATGTGAAAAATACATAAGTACTTTGGGTAAACCAAAATTATAAATATGTTCACTTAGTTTTCTTAGTTATTTTTACGGTTGTTTTAATTTTATTTTTTTGCTTTAAGGGGTAAATCAAATATCTTAATATTATTAAAAATTTACACAATTAATTAGGATAACTATTTTAGGACAGATATATAAGAGGAATAATAAAATTCAGTTCATATTATTTTATGTAAATGAACTAACTCCCGAACTTGACTTAGTTTGCAGATCATTTTTTTAAAAAGTTTTTTCCCAATAATTCTTATATTCTAATGATTATTTGTGGCAATTTCATTTCTCATCAATTTCTCTTGACATTTGTTATGGCGCCCACGGGACGATTGTGACAATCCC
Source organism: Castanospermum australe (assembly GCA_019955255.1). Taxonomy (NCBI): domain Eukaryota; kingdom Viridiplantae; phylum Streptophyta; class Magnoliopsida; order Fabales; family Fabaceae; genus Castanospermum; species Castanospermum australe. The sequence continues at coordinate 36,035 of NSJW01000594.1, read as the reverse complement.
CAACTTAAACTCTAAGTCAAATTTATAAATTCTACCATCAACCAAAATGACGCATAAATTACTTGAAGGTAGCTTCTAATTAGATCACTGAGTTGAAAGATTACCTAGATGAGTCACAAGAATTAAAGGATGAAGTAGGTAGCTTGTGTTCTCAGCCAGACCACATCCTCAAGCTCCCTGAAACTCCAAGAAAGACGATCGAGAAGTTAGAGGAAGGGAAGGCATGGTGAACGGCTGTAAACAAGGAAGAATGGTGTGAGATCTAGTGGCCAAGAAGGCAAACACGAAGAGAGGAAGAAGCTAGCCAAAGGTTCTGGATTCGGGGGAGGAGTGGTCGAAGTAGTGTTCTCTAAGAGGTTGGTCCAACACACTAATACAAGGCTTGTTCAGCACAACACTTAATTATATTTCTTTAAGTTAATATTATTCTCCGTTAACTTTCAACATAAATGTAAAAAACAAAATATCCCTCATTTATATTCAAGTAATGTATAAGAAAAATTAAAATATTTAAGAATAAAATGTCAAAACTTGAGCTTTAGTTCAAGATTTTTAAAACCACAACTTTCAAAGCTTTCTCTCTTCTAAACAAAGAGGATAAAGGGCCTAAAAATTCATTTTGTGACTGACTAACATCCAAGAGTAGTAATTACTGTTAATTTTGGTTTCAAGAAAATTTGTGTTTTATATAACCCTGCATGTACGTATCACTTTCCAAACTTAAAAAAATTTCAAAATTCACAATGGTAGATAATCACAAATTATACCCAATGACATTAACTATTTTTTTTTTATGAAATAAAATGACTTATAGAAGGTTAATCTTAAGAGCTCAAAATCATTAAAAAAAAAATCTTGTAACACAAAAATTCTATACAAGACCGGCTATTACAACTTGATAATCATAAAAAAATAAACAAAATATCTCATATAATAAATATCATGCAAAACAAATTGAGCATGTGAAGTTAAAAGATGATAATGGTTGAATATACAATCAATATAAATATATAATTGATTCAATATATGAACCACGGCCTACTCAAAATACTGAAAACATTCACAGGTTAATTCATTATATACTTGTATACTAAATAGAAATAAGCAAACATAAACAGTTGCAATGATACAAATAAATATTAGAGTTTGAATTAATATGCATGGCAGATGAGTAACATTACAAAATGATTTCGGTATGTCTATCACACCATAGTATGCAATAAAAAATGTGAATATCCTTCCGTGGGCCTAGCCTCAACGCAATGAGCCTTTAACTTCAATAACAACCAGAATTCAATAAACTTGTGAAGGCTAAGTAATTCAAGGCAAATTTTCCCAACTGATTTGAAGACAAGACAGTGAACCTGCAAGTTATATTTAGATCACTTTGGAAATTAGTAATGAGAAGGCATACTCTGCCCCTTTTGTATTATTGCAAATTCTACTTCTTTCATTTCACATGTTTATTATTTATTTAACCATTTTTACTTAATTCCCTACTTCTTTGTACAGCTGATAAATTCTTTCACATTTTTTTTTGTTTATTAAAAAAAGACTTGATAATTGATAAGAATTAATGAATTTGTTTAATTAATTAATTAAAAAACTTTATTAACTAAGTTAAATAATTAATCGATTGGTAAAAAAATCTTTCGTTAACGGGTTAAAAAAAATAATGCTTACATTATTTTAGAATCAAAGAATTGTTACAACTATATTGAACGTAAATGATTATGAATTTAATTTTTAGTTTGAAAAACCATCACGGTTACATTGTTCTTTACTAATTAATGATTTAAAAAAAATATATTGCATGAAAAATGAAAATGTTATTTGTCAATTTTTAAATATTAGATCAGAATTTATTACTTTTTTAATAAAAAATTATGTCAGTAATTACTTACGTAATTATAGGTCAGTTATTTTAAAAAAAAATTTACTTTTTTACTCTCGACTTAGAATTGTATGCATAATTACTTACATAATTTTTTACAAAAAAAATTCTGATCTAATTTTTAAATAAAAATATATCAGAATTTATTTCACAAAGCACCAATGGTATCGAACTAAATTAAAGCATTACAGGCAATATAAAAATGATAATGAGTGTAACAATTTAAACATCTTATTCTGAAAATGTCAATCCGTAGTAATAAACATAGAAACTTGTGTGTTTTTCTCTCTGTTTTTCTTCACTTATTCTTACGTAACAACACTTCCTTTGCACCATTTTCTGTTTCTTGTTTCTCCCCACTCTTTTTTTTAAATCATTTTTACTTCATTTTCATTTTTGAATTTTATTAAGTTGACTTGGCACATGTGCTCTTTATGCAGCTCGCAAATACACTTGGTATAAGATTTTTCAACTATTTTTTGCTTATATTTATATGTTTTAATACGTTATATTATCTTTCATATTATTTTAGACATCACACGAGTGCTAATTTAGTACAATATATAAGAAAAAGGTCTTGACTCATATCTTTATAATAAGTATCTATTTTTTGTGAAATAATATCTTCTAATTTATTTCTTGACATATGATAATCTCTTATAATATACTCTCAACAAATTCTTAATTCAAAGTCATGTATTTAATATTCATTAAAGGAATATAAAAGACAATATGTATTAAATATAGTATATATTTATGAGTGTAATTTAATGTCCTGATTATCAGCATGTTAATATATCATACTCACAAGCCAATTTTAAATACCAACAAATAATTCAAATTGTTAGGTTTTGATAGTAAAATAATTTGGCACAGGATAATTTTAAAATTACATGGAAAACTATTCAATTAATTTATTCAAATAAATTTAAATTTTGAATCATTATTAATTTCATATTTATGAAACAAAATTTATTATGAAGACGCTCTATTTGGGAGGCTGCAAAAACTCATGGAGCGAATAGCACATGCACTCCAAGCAACCAGACTCCATATTAGTCCCATAGGTAGTTCCACAGGGGCACTTTGTGAGAATATGGAGGGGTCTTACTCGAAAGCAAAACTCCTAATTAAGGTGGTTGAATAAAAAAGTTATTATCATTAAATATATTTAGTTTATTTGTTTGAAATATATTTATAAAGCTGAATGATTTAAAACATTAAATACCTTAAATTCTAACATAATGTTAGGATTGATTGCTTTCATCTATTTCATGAAATAATTTCATGTTAATATATTTTATTTAAACTAACTAATTAAATACTATTTTGATTTTGAAAATTCTAATATTTTAATCCCATCAATTTTTAATCTTTAATATTATAATAAGTTCTAAATATTTTAAATATATTTTAGTATAAATGTAATTAGTTACATATGATATTCAGAGGCATTTGGTTTGTCGTGATTTTTTAGTCTAGAGACATTCGGCTTCCTACAATTTTTTAGAGTCTAGAGGTATTTGGCTTGCTATAATTTTGAGACTAGAGTCATTTGGTATTTCTCTTATTAGGAATAGTAAAAATATTACTCATGATAGAGTGAGAAATGATTACTTGTTTAATAAACGATGACAGGTGTGATTTATACTACTCGTCCTGTGAATACTAGTGACTTTTGTAAAATTTTTTTTAACATTATATATATATTATAATTTTTTTCTTTTTTTTTGAGATGATGTGAGAATATATTTTCTTATTATTTTTCAATGATTTTTTTTAGTAAATGAATTTATAATGATAAAAATTATTGAAAATAAATTATATCATTCAAAATAATAAATATTTATGTAGATTGATTATTATATATAATTAAACTTAATATATTATTTGTAATATGTTATTTTAATTTTGTAAGTATTTTAAATTATTAAATAAAATTATGATATATGATATTAAATTTTATCCACTTATATTTTTTAATTTATGATTTTTAGAAATTTACATCTGTGGATGCTCGCTGCGAGGATTATAATTAAACACTTATAACAGGAGTGGGTAGAGACAGGAACAACAATCCCAACCCTCACGAGCCCTGTTGACATTCCTATCTCTTGCTCTAAACTATTTCTGTTGGAGCCACGTCAAAAAAAGAAAAAGAAGCTGTTTCTGTTGGAGCGTGAATAAATGAATTCTTATGTATTATTTTTGCTTTTCCATCTTACTTAATTTTGATTGCTTCATTTATAACTTTGAATAATTTAGAGTGATCAATCCATGTGTATTTTTCTTATTCTAAACTTTTATCTAAATTTTCATATATTACATTGGTTCTTCTAACACTGGTGAATTTGGCAATAGTATACGTACAGTAGAGGAAAATTCGTTACTATTGTTGGGTTCCAAACATAATGATTCCATGGTTATTTTAGTTCTATGTTGAAAGATTTACAATATGCTTCTTAACAATATGCCAACTTGCGAGATTTATAAATTTTATTATTTTATTTTGAATTTATTTGTAGAATAAATTTAAGCTTTGGAATAGACTTGTTTTATTAAATGAAATTTCTAATTTCTTTTTTTTTTTTGCTTCAAGGAAAAACTTGACAATTTGATTAATTTATCAAGGCAAAGTTAAATATAGGTAGTCAAAGATCGACTATGCATAGTGTTTTCTATCTTGTCCTTTATTTTGTTCAAAACTTTGGTAGAGCAACAGATTTAAAGCTCAAATCAGTACAAGCTTACTTGCCAATCTACCAATCGACCAATACAAAGGAGGATAAGTCCTGAAAAAAAATATACACGTGTGCCTATACAATCAATAATTTTCCGTCCAAATTTTCATTCACCAAATTTATTGTCTTTTTCTTGAAAATTCCTCACACTTCTATTACCTTCTATTACCAATGTATAATAGAAGGTTCGGCAGGTGCACGTGTCAATTTCTGGAGAAAAATTTTCCTGCTCAAAACCAGTCTTCTTCCTATCCGTTGGATTCTCTCGTCATCTAACGGCTGCAACCTTCTTTCAAAATCATAAACTTTTTACTCTCTCCCTTCTCATCTGAACCGTTGCTTTCCTCTCTCATCCAACGGTTCTGCCAAACTCTGAACCGCATCAATCAATTTCATCTCTCCTGTTTCTTTTCTCTACAGTCGCTCTTCTCCTCGCAAGGGTTCAACTTAGCTTTTCAACTTGGTTCGCCTGATTCTTCTCCCGTTCTTGAGGTTGAAATGCAAGTAACCTCATCTGAACAATTTCTTTGCCTTTTGTTGGGTTTTTTTAATCTTCCGCTCACTGCATCTGAGGCTTATCTTTCTCATTCAGCTCCGTTCTGTTTCAGTCTTCCTCTTTTCAAGAGTTTCAGCTTGGCTTTGGAACTTGGTTTCCTTTCTCCTGCTCCAGAGTCTGAAATGCAAGGTAACCGAACAACCTCTCCTTCTGCTGCTTGCCTGCATCTGAGGCTCTTTTTTTTTTCCTGTCATTTTAGTTGTTTTTTATTCTTTGACTCATTTCATCTGAGACTTCTCTTTTTCAATTTAATTTCTCTTCATTTTTCGTTAGTCGCACCATTCATTGTCTGTTTGTTATCTGGAAGTATATGGTCTCTTCTCTTTTATTTTTTTGCTTTCCAAACACTTCTTTACTCTCTCTCCCTTCTCTTTCGACCCATTTTTCTCCCTCCTTCCTCATCTTTCTCCCTCTAAAATGTTTAAGAATTTGGTCGTCGTCTCCATATATTTATCTTTTCTGCAACAAAATGTTACTGCTCCCAGTTGGAGAAATTCATCGATTCTTTGGAGTTGCTGACTTGCTGATTTGCAGACACAAAGATTGCAAATTTCTGAGGCTGAGAGCTAAGCAAGAACCCCCTTTTGGCGAACAGAAGATAATGTCAACGGAACGTTCTCCTTTCCACGAGGCAGTGCGATGCGTTGTCTGCAATGGCAGTTTCAACAACTTCAAGAGACGGGTACCTCCCTCCTCCCCCTGCAACCCAATCCCCAGTAGAGAGTCCCCATTGGATTTATTATATCTGTTATGTCCAATTTGGGATTTTTTCATTTCCCTTTGCCTTCTTGCATGTTCTGCTAACTTCTTTAGCTTTATAAAGTTTAACACTTTGCTATGCTTTTGGCAATTCCAGATCTTCAAGAATGGATGCGATCTTATTAATATCATGCTTTTGTGTCCAAAGAATTGATGACTTTACAATATGGAATAAAAAATATTGCATTGGCAACTGAACTTACAGTAACTTATGATTTTCTTAATTTGACTTTTTTTTTTCTGGCTACATTCCACGTCTCTCATCCCATCACCCACAGCTACTTGAAGTATAGCGGTCGATGACTAGATTGTCAAGGCCCAGATTTGCGACACTGCTGGCCAAGAAAGGTTCTTCCTTTCCCTTTTTTTTTTTCCCTCAATGCAAGAAACTGAAATGAATTTTGAGTTATAGGTCTCTCGGACTTTAGTTTTTTCACAATTGGATCGCTTTAATGTAAGTTAGCAACTTAATTAGCAGTTGACTCTTTCTCATTTTGGTTACTCACAATGGATGCAAATGATAAATCAATGTTGCTTAATGTGGAGTTAACTTCTTTTTGGGTCACTAAAGCAAAGCTAATGTTAACTCCCTACATAGTGTTGATAGGCACTACATTCTTTCTGCAAGTCTACCAAATTTTCTTTTAATTTGTCTTGCCACTACATTCTTTATGTAGTCAATTACATTTTTGTTTAAATGGTTATTTATAGGCTGAAGCATCATCTTTTGTTAGTTATTTACTTAATAAGATGCAACAGATATGCTTAGTTATTATTCTCTATAGAGGCTATTAGTTTTTTTTTTTAATATAATTATAATTATTTTTTAGCTGTTAGATATGCTGTTGGTTGACTACAAAATGATTTTTTAGCTTCTAGCTAGCCTCATGAACATCATCATCATGAAAGATAAGCAAAAGAATTTAAGTCGGTGATCATTTTCAATCTAAAGTGCTGGACTTACCTTGAAGCCATCATTTGGAAAATGTGTTAGTTCCAAAATGTTAAATTTCTATACATTGGGTTTGTGGCATATATTGGGTTTAATCATGTAGGCTATAAGCAATATACTCTATACCATTAATCAGTTTCTCAAGATCAAGAGACCTACCTTAATCATCTTTCAATCAAGTAAAAGCTTCACTTGGCAAAGTTCCTGCAAAACCACAAGTTTTGTGTTACGAAGTTAATTTGATGGAGAGAACAACTTTAATAAGTTTTGTGAAATATTCCATCAACATAGTAAAACTTCTTACCAACATCCCTAAATTCTTCAAAATACATCCCCAAGGATGCAGACATTAGACGTCATTTTTATTGAGCTTCTTTCTTATGCAAACAGGCCAGCTCAAGCTTCGGCATGGTCTTTGGTCTCTTTCAAGTGCAGGTAATCTCTCCTCTTCTCTTCCTTCCTGATTCTTCCTCTTCTTCTCTTTCTCTTCTGCTTCTTTTTCTCTTTTTCCACATTTCCCCTGCTTATGCTTTTGTCTGTGTGCCCTCTTTTTCATACTCGCTGTAATGTGCTTGGGGATGTATGTTGCTTTCTATTGTTGCCTATTCTCTAACATGTGATAATATAATGGATTTCTGGACTTTGAGCCAAAGACCACATATTTTTGTTCAGAAATTAGATAATATAACGTTGGAGGAGAATATACATTAAAGGTAAAAAATTAAAAAAAGAAATAGCAGCTATGTGTGGAATCAGTACTTTGAGTATGAGCATAGGCAAAGCATAGTTGAATGCATAATTGACCACACAAGATGTGTTTAAGGTGTGTCTTAAACTGTGTTTTTGGTCCTCCTATAGTTTTTAGCATCCCATATCTAAAGTGTGTTTTCACAAGAACATTGTTCAATAATATCTTTAGTGGAAAGTTGTAAGTGATAATGTATTTTCCTACTGAGTTTGACTGCATTCAATTTTATTGTACAAAGTATTTTTGTTCATACAAAATTGAGAGCCAGTAGGAATAGGATCTCATGTTAGGTTTAGAAGTATAATAGTTCAATTAGTACAGTTCAAGATCATGGTTAAAAAATTCATAATATTGACACACAGGATATGCCACAAAAAATCAAGTTGCTCCATTTGTTGTAGTTAACAGAGATTGACTTCACAAAGCACTTAAAATATAAAAATTCGTATGCTAATTTCACACCTACTATATACTTTGTCGTGATCGTCCCGGAGGGCGTTGTAACAGGATGGCGGGAGAAATTAGAAAAGAAATAGAGTCACCATCAATTTTTATTTATTAGGAAAAATAATTAGAAAAACCCTTAAAATATAAATAAAAGAAAAATGGTCTACGAATTAGGTTTAGCTTTGGAGTCTAGTTATGCACAGGGAAGGGTAGGAACTTAATTTTATTGCACTCTTGATATATCCGTCTTAAAACGGTTATCCTAAGTTAATTGTGCAAACTACTTATGGCCTTAAAATATTTAAATTACCTCTTAAAAGTAAAAAAATGAAACTAAAAAAATGAGAAATTAAACAAAAATGCTTATAATATTTGGTTGCTCGAAGTGCTTACGTATCCTCAAAGCGAGGAATCAAAGCCTTGTAGTTCGTTTAGAAAATAATTGTAGGTTAATGAATTTTAATTAAAATTAATGATTTGACTAATTATTGAAGATTATGATTTAATGCTTAATTAATTTAAAAAGATTTATATAATTATTAATTTTGAAAATGTGTATTTGAGATGTGAAAATCTATGCTAGGCTTGACACATCACTTTTGGGTCGATAAGTTGTCACAACTCAGTTGTCCCAAAATTAATGTAATTGATTGAAATTGTTTGATTGATTGATTAATTGGTTTTAATTTAGGAATTCTAATTTAGATAGTATTTGATTAATTTAGGAAATATAGTGGGCGATTGATTTTAAAAGTCAACAAGCTATTACAACTTAGCTGACTTAAAATTATTTATTGAAGAATTAAATTTTTAAAGATTGGTTGAATAAAAATTAAGGGATTGTTTGGGTTTTAATTAATGATTTGATTGAATTGGAAACAGTTGATTCATAAGTTTTAATTTTGATTCAACATTTTAAAATAATTTGTGATACGATTAATTTTAAAAATAAACATTTAGGAGGTAAAAGTCTATACTGGGCTTGACATATCACCTTTTATGTCAACAAGCTGTCGCAATTTAGATGACCTATAATTATTGTAATTAACTATAAAATTAAAATTTTCAGAATTATTGTAATTGATTGCAAAATTAAATCTTCTAGAATTATTGCAATTGATTGTAAATTGATTTAGAAATTTAAATTTTCTGTAATTATTGTGATTGACTTTCTTAAATTATTGTGATTTATTGAAAAATTAAACCTTCCAGAATTACTGTGATTGATTGCAAGATTAAATTTTCTGTAATTATTGTGGTTGACCTTTCTTAAATTATTCTGATTGATAGATCATTTTATTTTTGAGAATTGACGTGGAAATTAAAATTATGAGAATCTATATATGGTAATTGATTGACAATTAAAAAAAAAAATTAAAAAAAAAGAATTAAAGTTTTTAGAAATTTCTTTGAGCCAACAAGCTGTCACAACTTAGTTAATCCATAATTTGTGAAATTGGTAAATTGATTTAAAAAAATGAAGCTGGAATTATGTGCAAGGATGAAGACATCATTATTGGGTTTACAAGTTGTTTCAACTCACTTGACTCTTAAATTATTAATATTAAAAATTTATAAAAATATTTTTGATAATTAAACATTGAAGGATGAGGTTAACCCTAAATGTGTTCATAAATTTTCATGAGGAGAAAAAAAATTAAAAATTATTTTACTGTTCATGGTGAGATATAAATACAATACACAGAAAAAAAAATATTCAAACATCAAAGGCATACATTTTGACGAATCAACACAAAGAATAACAACATCATATAAACAATTTATAATATAAGAAAGAAAATAAAATAAAATAAAATAAAGCATAATAACATGTAAACTTAATTAATCTAAACGTAACCTACCGTAATAAAAAAGACAAGAGCCAAAAGACCAAAGAAAAAAGAAAAAAAAAGCATAGCCCACCAATATGATCCTGATCATATTATCATAGCAACAGGAGAATTAAGCATGCAGAAAATAATCTCATTACATACCTTATACTACTAAGTAGATGATGATAGATCCAATGGAGAGGCAAGTGGCTGCATAGGTTAGAAAATTAAAGGTTGACTATCCACGAAGTAAAAGACAGCTTCCCTTGGGCCAGAATGGTGTGAAATATTGCTTTTCTCTGTCTCTACGCACTCTCCCTTTTTCTCCCTTTCTCTCTCTCGCTCTCTTTCTTTTTCAATTTTCAAATGCGTTCTCTCTCTTTGTCTATTGTCTTGCCTCTTCTAGCAATTGTCTCCTTATGTGTCTTTTTTTTTTGGCCAGCCTCCTCTAGTCCTCCCCTTCTTATTTATAGACCTAACCTCATTAAGTTTCACTAATCAAATTTCCTAATCAGTACTAATTTCTCTCAATCAATGTAAATTTCCTTTTAATCAGCATTAATTTTTCATTAACCAGATTTTGATTTCCATATTAATTTCTTTCAAAATTTATCTCCATTAATTACCAATTAAATTAATTTAATTAATTAATTTCCTCTTTTTTTTTCTTTTTTTTTATCTTAAGAAATTGGGCTTGGGTTTTTTGGGTTGTCCTTAGTGGGTTACTCTATCAAAAATGAGATTGGGTCAGTAGTATTTTCAAAGAGAATTTATTCATATTTATTCATTTTTTTGTTATTTTTAATTAATGGTAGGAAGCAATATATAAAAATGGAATTCTATTAAAAAAATATGGTCTATCGTAACTATCCAAGATGTTCAATGATTCTCTTTCTTTGGTACATTTTTCCATTGACTGTTCACAAGAATGACTTGACAAACAGAACAAGAATGTGAACCTATGCCCAATCTCATTAAATGTTGCTATGCAGATACTAATGTTAGTGGACCATCTAACCCAATGCAATTAATTATGAAAACCCCATGGTCTTGAAGGATTTCAAGGTTAAATCAGTAATAAAAACCGCTTAAGTAACTTAGAAAGCAGAATTGATTTTGAGAACTGATGCAGTCACTACCCACTGTAAGTGACGTAGTTTAAAATGGTTTTATTGACTGATATCTCATACTTGAGCATATTATTTCTAACTTGACTCCACCTACTCCTTATCATTTCCATAACCTCTGGTAATTCCATCAGACTACACTTTTGCTTGGCTGAGGTGATTCTCACCTTTGCTTAGCTGAAGTGATTCTCACTTCTGCTCTTTTTTCTTAGGTGATTATTCGGGGCAAAGCCCAAAACAAATAGTAAAGCTAAACTAAGAAGTTAACCCTCTTTGAAAGAAAGTACCAGAAGAATCCGCTGCCACGGGGATGCTAAGAAAAGGTGGGAGTTGCCGAAAAAAGTGAGTATCCAAAGTCAGATGATGACCCTTCTTTGCCAAAATTGTTTCCCCATGGTATATGTCATGAGTTGACCCAAAATTAAGCAACTTCAGCGTGCCAAAATTGTTTTATCATATGACCGATTACTATTTATTTAAATTTCTAATGTGAATTGTCATGTCAAAACAAAAAAAAAAAAATTCTAATGTGAATTGGTTACTATATCTTTTTTGATGTTTCTTTGAACAAGAAAAGGAGGAATTAAGGTGAAGATAGTGTATGTTGTATGGTTAGAAGGTTAAGAGTGGACACTTGATTTCTTATATATCATGTGATGCTATTTTTTTTACTATACCCAGAAAATTGAAGGCTTGAAGTCTGTAATGGTTGAATGTTTCCATTATAAAGATATGATAAATTGGTATTAGACCATGCCATAGAGGAAGAAAGAAGACTAGTTATTATTTCCCAAAACGATGTTGATGAAAGGGATTGTATTTTGCCAAAATTGTTTTTTATCAATGGCAGAGTTTAAGAAGTTACATTTAGCTAACTTTCATTCGTGCATTAGGCACCATTAATGTCAAAATTAAGCCATGTAAATAAGCTGTGGCAAAAAAGTTGGTCTTGGTCTTAGCATACATCCTTCCATCTCATCGTGACACCATGTGTTTTTGTAAATAATGTTAGTTTTTTACATCTATAATATAAGGTGCTGCTTGCTGCTTGGTGTGCCCAACTTCTCTACGTCCTTCAACTCTTGTTGCTGCTTGGTGTGCCTCAGACTTTCAGGTTTCTCTCCCATCATCTTTCATTGAATGGCTTCATCTCTCTCTCCCATCATCTTTCATTGAATGGCTTCATCTCCTGCGCCTGCCCCTTTCAACCCCGTGAGGCTGAGGCCTCATCTTCAATCAGCTGATGGTTATTTTTACTTCTCCCACTTGAGCTGGCATTTTCCCATGGTGTTGGGGTTAATGCTCATCATCATGGTGATGGCAGTGGCTTTTGTTAGGTGCTGCCATGCTCTCTTCCAGCGCAATTCAGCAGTAGCACCAGAATCAATGACAAATCTTGCTCGTGTGGAGGCCCTGCATGTGTAGACGGAAGCACAAGGTTCAATATTTGTTTATTAATATTTAAATTGATGAATAATTTTTAGACTTTATTTTATGGCTAATTTTACAGTGCACCGTAAATTTATAGTGTATAGAAACATTGACATATATGTACAGTAAAGATTATTGTTTTGAATAAATTAATTATTTTATGTTTTAATTAATTATTTTTGTTTAATTCTACTATTTCCCTGGAATTAAATGCGATACTGTATAATAGACGGTTACTCTCTGAGAGGTGATTGATGATCATGTTCGCTCTTGTTCCAAGGTGCCAGAGACAGCACTGGTTCACAACCGAAAACAAACTTGCCATTGCCAGAAGTTTGATTATTCCCCTCCACCCAAAATTTTACAAAAACCAGGAAAGCCTTCTCTTGTGCTCTTGCGCACAATTTCGCATCTAAAAATTGAAAATCAAATCCAAAGTTTGAGAGTTAAATGCAACACCGGATATATTTCATAGGTAATATTTATATTCAATATTTAAATAAAAAATAGTCATCTTAAATGGGAATCGAACTTGGACCACTCTTCAAACTGCAAGGGACGTTGCCACTAAACAAGCAATGAACCTTGAATGTGTTGCTCCCTTTCCAATTTATGTAGAATAAACATAAGCATTATTTATAATTGGAAAATATTGTAGCTAGGATTCTAACCTGGTTCCTTTGTGTAAGAAAATAAATGACGTTGCCACTGAACCATTTTTAATTATATATACATATATGGAATTGTGTTATCATTTTTCAACAAATATATATATACACACTTGACTTAAAAAATGACCAAATTATTTTCAAGTCTTAATAAACTTATATAAACTAATATTTAACAAATTAAAAAAATATTTTAAAATATAAATATAAATAAATAGATTTAATATAAAATATATTTATCAAGAAATAATAACTTTATATTTCATAAATGTTCAACGTATGGAAAGAATGAAAATGAAATAAATGTTAAGATGAGTTAAGTATTAAGGATGATATCAATAATAAATGTGTGATATATATATATATATATATATATATATATTAATATTAATATATGTAATTAATATATAAATTGTGGCTTTTTTTTTGGGCAATTTACTGCAGTTTTTTACTTCCTCTAATTGAATTGACAGAGTTTTAAGAAATGCCACATTTACATTTGTTACAAACTATTTACAAAAGTTTTTTTGTAACCACCGTTACTGATAATTTGTGACGGTTTTATTGCGGTAATTTTTTACTTTCTCAATTTGTGACAGTATTTTGTTTGCCCCGGTTTGTAACATCCACTACTTTATATAAAAACCTTGAAAAAAATCATTTTTTAACTGTCGCAATTAATGTAATGAAAATGAATTTTTATTTTAAATTTAGACCAAATTTATTTCTACGATTTAAATGATATTTAGCTTGTATAATCATAAGTACAAATAATTTAAAGAATTACTCATATAATGTGAATCAAATTTTATTAGAAATATCTATAGTAACATAATAACCTTTAGCGTGAGGGGAATAAACACGTCCAACGATCCCGCGAATCTCGCGTCCAAAAAAAGGTCAAACACGTCTAGTCTACAAATGAAGAAAATGGGTGCATGTGCCAATTAGAACATGGGAATAAACCGCAAGTTGAATAAACATGCCAATATTGAATTCTGCTCCATTTTGCTCTTCTGGGTCTGATCAGTGCTGAAGGCCCTGTACAACGTTTCGGCCAATGCAGAGGGGGTAGAGAGTTGAAGTCATTAGTATTAGGCTTGGATATTCTTGTACAGGTATCCTAAATTCATGATAGTGTTATTTTCAAAATCCTTTCACTAGGAGAAATTTCCAACCTTGCTTAAAATTTGGTAACATATTTTTTTTTATAGGCTCTTCACTACTATTAGAGATTCCATTGAATTGGTATACATTTCACTATTCTATTATATATATATATAGATATATATATATATATATATATATATATATATATATATATATATGTATATGTATGTATGTATCAGTCATTATTTTAGAAGCTGGAGGCTGGAGCTGAAGTTGCTTACCAAAAGGTACCTTATTCACCGAACATACATTTTCTTGAGGCCATGCTATTGGACAATAAGATACAGCCACGAAAATATCAAGCTTTAGGGATTAGGGATGTTTAAAACTACATGTATATTTGAAAATTTTAAGAAATCATTTCTACTTGCTATAGGCCTTCCTGCACCTGGGGTAAAAACCTGTTTCTTAATTCCAAAAAAAAAAAAAAGAACCTATTTTTTGTCTTTTAGACTAACCGTCATATAGGAAATATGATTTATCATAGAAATCGCATCTAAATTCGTTTTCAAAAGTAGATATATTATCATATGAGTGTGCTCTTGAACAAAAGTACATTTCAAATCAACTTAACTCTTTTTCCTGAATGAATAGTGCAGAAAATCGCAAGAAAGCAAGCAAGCAATATAGATGCTGCACTTTTGTAATCATCTTCCATGTTGATTGAATAATTGCTGCTCAACAGGAAGTCCTTCTCAAGAGTAAACTGGTATTGGATGTGTAAGATAATTTATAGGAACAAAACTTGCTAGTTTTGTTAAAAGAATAACCACTGCATTACACGCATTGGTAGACAGTTTCACAAATTCAGAACTGCTGGAATAATGGCTTAATCAACAAATTAGTTGTAGATTGATTCTTGCTGTACATATCTGATATAAATTATTTCCTTTAAGTCTAGGACATAATTGTAGTAGCCTTTTTTTTTTTCCCATCAGAAAAGGAAGAAAAAAAGTAAGGAAAAAAATTCAATCTCACGAACTGGATCCCCATCCAATCTTCTGGCGGCTTCTGGTTGATGCTAGACTTGTGGTTTATGTAGGGGGTGCCTCCATATTGGACAGCTCTATTGTAGCATTCTCGTTTAAGTGAATATAAATTTAAATTTTAAATTTTTTTAAGTAATTTTATTTATTTTATTATTTAACATTAGTAAATATTTCATTTAATTTTTAATATTTTTATTTTAAGATTTAAATAAAAAAAGACAGTGAAAATTATTTAAGAGAAACTAGAAATAATTAAAATACATAAAAGAATAGTAAAAACTACACAATGACAATTTAATAATTTTGAGATTTCACATGAGTGTATTTTTATCCAGTGAAACATTTAAATACAGAAATTAGCTAAATTTATTTTATAAATTATTAATTATTTTCTAAGCATTTATAAATTAAAATAGATAAAATTATCATACTTTAATTTAATTAAAAATTATATTTTAGAAAGATTTATATAAGTAAAAATATAATTGGTTTAAACAAATTAATAATACTAAGATGAGTATCCAATTTTAATTAGATATGAAAAATAATTACTATTGAGTTAGAGTAATTAAGTATCTTATTATTTAGTTCTTCTCATTTAATTTCCGTCTATCTAACCTAGTTATAAACTAACCAAGAATTATGATTATTAGGATTAACATAATTGCATAGCTTTTGATTGGTTGCCTAACAAGACAAAGTAAATAAAGAACTAATAAAACAAATCAACAAATTCCCTCTCTATCCTAACATCTCGGCCAAGTCAAGAAAAAGAGGAAAGAAAAGAAAAAAAAAAAGAGAGAAGAAGAAAGAGAGAGAAGAGCTCACGGCTGGGAGGAAGAGAGGGAAGAAAAGAAGGAGAGAAAGAGAAGAAAAGAAGAAAAACAGGTCAGGACATTCCCTAAGCTTCAACTTCAAGAGGTAGGGAACTCAAACTTAACTTTTTCCTTTCAAAACCATAGTTTCATGGTGGTTAATGACTTGAATCCATGCTATTTACTCTCTCTAGAATTTTTAGAGTGTTATGGATGGTTTGGAGTAAGGTGAACCATTTAGGTTAGGGTTCTAAACCTAGTTTCAAGTGGGAGGTTAAGTTTCTCAAGTTATCATGTTAGGGTTCTTGGGTTAGAATCTTACTAGGATGTAGTTTTGAGGATTTTGTATGATTATAAGCTTGATTAGGTATTTTGAAATCATTGTTGTTCATGGAACATGGTGAAAATCACTTGACATTTCAAATTTTGGACTCCCCTAGCTCACAGCCATACTAGGGTTCTAGGGCCTATTTTTGTTGATTTTTATTGTTAATGTGTATTCCTGTTGGAAATATAGTGTATTTATTTTTATGAACATTTTTTTCTAATTGGAATGAAAATATATGTGTGTTTATGTGTGCGTGTGGCTCATGACCATGTGTATGAATTTTTGGGAGTTTGATGAACAAGTTGTTTGGATATGATTCTTTTAGTAGGTAATGGAAGTTTGATGATTTTAGTATGTGGTTTCATGATGTGGTGTTAATTTGAGAATACGTAATTTATATTAGCAATATTTATCTTTAACCAAGTTTTCATTATGTGGGGATTTTTAGTGAAAGTCGTGTAGTTTAGGTGCTAAGTAGTCACTTTAGAGTGTTTCATCAGAAGCAGAGTAGGCGTTGTTAGAAAAATGGAGTTTGAGACCTTAGTTGATATTTCACTAAGTTATACATATGTTAGAATTAATGAGAAAAGATAGGGCTTGATATAAAGTTTGAATGAATTTTTAATGAGTTAAACTAACTTGAGTGTATTTGGAATTAGAATAGGTAAATTTTCAATCCATTAGCATATCAAGCCTAATCCACGGCCTTGTAGAGTTTTGTGTAGTCAAGGTTATCAAGTCATGTAATCTTGAGGCAAACCATGGGTTCAAAGATGTTGCAAGATGTTAGATAGTGAAATTGAGATGTTCATGCCTTACGGAGTTCTCTTTAAATATGTTAGATGTTTACTTTAATTGAAGAGAAAGAATGAGCTAAACTTGGATGTGATCCTCTAGAAAAAGAAAATGAATTTGAGGTGATTCATAAAAATTAGAAAAGAATTTATAATAAAATGTTGTGGAAGAAGTCTATAAGAAGTCTTACATGTGTCTAAGTTTACTTTGTGGACAGGTTCATCAAAGGTGTGGATAGTGGAGTGAAATCTACTAGTGTACATGTGAAATGACTACTCTAATTTTAGGGGACGTCCTATGCTAAGGGAGAATTCTCAACCAGTTAAAGTTTAAACTATGTAAGCAAAAGAGAAATTTAAAAGGGGTTAAACCCTAATTTAAGCTTAGTGAACATGTAATATAGTATAACATTGTCATGGAAATTGTAAATGTTAATTGTTATGCATATTTGAGATTATTGACTAACCATGAAACTATGTTTTTTGTATTTATTATAACTGAAAATATTATGAAAATTATATTTTTATTTTTATTTACTTGAGTGCCTATTGAGAATTTATTTCTCACCCTTATAAATTGTAGTATTTCCAGAGTCTTTTGTAGCTGATTGAGGATGAGGATAGACATCTCCCTGTTCATTGATACTAGCTGTATGTCTCCTTTAAGGAGAATCAATTTGTTTTGGTTACTTCGAGTAGTAGTTATCAGTAGATTAGGAAAATCAGCTTGGAGCATAATATGTATGCGTAAGATATTGATCCTGATTTTCTTTTTTTGCATGGCCAAGTGAAGCCAGTAGTTTTTTTATGTGCATATGTTTATAGGTTGAAGTGAAGGCAAAAGTACTAGGTTAGAGGTCTTTTGAATGTACAGTAATGTATGTGTGTGTGTGTGTATATATATATATATATACAGTTTAGAAATCTCATATATGTACAATAATGTACAGTTCTTTGTTTATGCCATAAATGGTTGTTATGGAATGTGGTTGCTTGTCCATAATTTAAAAATTTATTTGATGGAGAAATGTTACTTAAGAGTTTAAATCCAATAAATTTTCTTTATAGCAGATAACGTGCAATTAGATATTCTTACGTGCTAGAGTGATGATTTTATTCCAGGAGTAATGTTTTGCGATTTCGGATTGAATTTTGAATTTTTTGATATATGACTAACATTTTATTTCCTTAGAAGGAATTTAATATAGACATGTGATTACTAAAATAATATATTAAATTGAATTTATAAAAATTTTATTCATCTAATAAACACATAATCTTATTTATAATAAATTTAAACTAAATTTAACATTAATTTAACCTAATTAAATTTAATAATAAATTTTTAACACATAACACAATATTTATTTTAAATAGGGTATTACATCTATCATTGGAGTTGGGATTGGCGCTACAGCTGCTGTGCTCCGGAGGAACACACAGCAGCACTCAAAAAAGCTAATGCCACCACTGTGGCGAGCATTAGCAATCCCAACACCAGAGGAGTCACCCAATTTAAATGCACTACGTGGAGGAGGAAGCCCTCACCCTCACTTGTTTGGGGCCTGAAAGAAATTGGGAAGGTAGGGGATGAAGCAGAAGCCACTGGAAGAGATTGAAAGAACGTATGAAGAGATTGAAAAGGTTGAAAGTTATGAAGAGACACTGAACGTTGAGCTCATTATATAGATGAAGAGAGTCCCATTTCAGCAAGTTTGCTTGCTTACACTGCCATTCTTTTGGAAATCTTGTTTCATGCAGCTGTCAAAAACCAACTTGAGATGAGCAGGCTACGCTTGCGTGAGTGGGAATTTTCCTAAAACATTTATATCTGTTTTCCCCTAGCCCAGGAAAGCCGAAAACCCCCCTCAAATGGCTGATGCTACTCAAGCCACTAGCTGCTCCATTATAGTTGGGGGATGAGGTGCAGAAGTTGTGGTTGCTGGAGTGCATCGAATGGTTTCCTTTGACCAAGTCACAATGCAGGAATAGATCATGCTAGAATCTAAATCATTGTGGATGTGCATGTATGAGACATATTATACTTTATAATCTCTCATATTTGCTTATTCTTCACACATATTGCCCTTATGTTTTAATTGCACACTTGCCCATACATCTTACACTATGGTCACCAACATATTTCGCAAGAGTTCAAGAATAAGGATTAACAATTTAACACCGAATGAATTCGGTCCTACAATGTCTCTTTAACACTTCTAAAAGGTGAGTCATTCATAACATGGCTAAATGGTTTATAGTGGTCATCTTATTGACAAGTAAGAGGAGCTATGTTGTGTCAGTAGTTGTTCATCATCATCATCATCATCATCAATATACTGACTCAGCATACAACTAAGTTACATTAATATCTAGATATTGTTCATGAGCATAAAATATACACTTCTGTATCATCATCATCTTCAAGTGCAAAAGTCCTATATTTCACAACTTTCATTATTAATAGATATAGGAAATCAATAGTTAATATTAGTCACTTTTTTCTCTGAGATTGTTTTTTGCATATGTTTTTTTTTTCCCCTTCAAACCTTGTAATGTTTTCAGGAACACGAATGCTCAAAGGGTAATAAAGTTGTAAGTTTAAGACTAATTGATATCAAATATTATGAAAATTATCCCACGTCAATATCTAAAATGACCTGCAGGATAAGTAATTCAATGGTTGATAAGGTATTAAGGCAGATTCGAGTATTACTCAAATACAAGTATTCTGGTAATTCAATTATATATATATATATATATTGGTCAGGATTAATAGACACTAGTGTAAGACTAAAAGATTAATACTAATTTGTGATCATTGATTTCATTTTAATCCATTAGTTCAAAAACAGCTAATTTAATGAAATAAGATAATATTAAAGTGTGTTTTTAATGAAGAAAGAGATAACAGTAAAATTTAACTTTAATGAGGTGAACCTATTATTTAAATTTAAAAATAAAATATTAATTATAAATTATAAAATATTAAATATTTATAAAAATTATGTAAATTTCGTTATTGTTTACAAATGAAAAAAATTATTTACGTAACATAGTTTTTGTTTATGAATTATTTCTAACGTAACACAATTATTTCTGTATAAAAATTATATAACTTTAGTTATTGTTCACGAATTTAATATATAAAGTTATAAATTTTCCTATTTATAAATAATAATTTCATTTGCAGAATTATTACAAAAATATATTGAATCTTAAAAAATTTAAATTTTTAGAGTAAAATTATTCTTGATATTATTTAATTTAATAATATTATTTAATATAATTTATTAATATTAGATAATTTTCATAAAATGACAAATATATGAAATTTTTTATTTATAATTAATATTGTAAATTATATATCATACACTATTTAAAGAAATAAAGAAATATCATAAATATATTAATATTGTAAATTTATTTATTATAATTAATATTGTAAATTATATATCATACACTATTTAATAAAGAAATAATTTTATTTATTTATAAACAATAATTAGAGTTACATATTTTTATAAAAATTTTAAGTATATATTAATATTCCATAATTTATAATAAATTTTAAATTATTTATTCATTCTTTATTTTTTTAAATTATATTGTTTTTAAATTTAAATAGTAGAGGCAAATTCACTCCTAAAGTGAAATTTTACTGTTATCTCTTTCTTCATTAAAATACACTTTAATGTTTTCCTACTTCATTAAATTAAGTGCTTTTGAACTATTTTCAATGGTCACAAATTGCTGATACATATATATATATATATATATATATATATAGACACAGACACACACACAATTAAATTAAAATTTTAATTCAATATTTGTGAAATTATTTGGTAATTATGTTAAAAACTTGAAAATATATCATAAAAAATATTGATTAATATGAAAATTATTTGATTAATTAAAAAATCTAAATAGTACAGATAAAAAAATATCATATACAAGAATGTAACTCATTTAATGTAAGATGAAATGATATAATTCTAGTCATGATTTAACAAAGAAATAATTTTATTATTAAGAAATATGAATGATACAAATGCACACGCATCTCATAAAATAAATCATTTCACTCAATTCAATTGTAATAGAATGCTATAAATAATTTAATAAAAAAAATACATAAATTATTTTAAGAAATCTAAATTATATGAATATAAATACTTACTAAAATATAACTTAATTAACTGAATGTATAATAGTAGTATCTATTAATGATTTACTATGAAAATATTTTGATTACTAAGAAATATAATATGAAATTATCTTTATCCCATTTCATTGAAAATTTAATACAAAATATATGAAATTATCTTTATAACTAAGTTAAATACATGAAAGATCATCTTTAATTAATTTAAGAAGTGTATTAAAAGTATATATTAATGATTTAACATGAAAATTATTTAATTAATATGGAGAGTAATAGATTGACCGGGCCGGGACAAAACAATACCCACAGGGTTTGAGTATGGGGAAAAAATCTAGACCTTGCTGGAGAACGTGGCGGGGTATGATCAAATGGGGCGGGGATGGGTAGTGAAAAACCTGTCCCGACAAGTACTTGAATAGGCAGCTCCATGACAGCACATTTTTTGCAGCAATAAAAGAAAAAAATAGTAACGTCAACTTGATTCAAAACAGATATGAGCAGGAACATAGATTTAGCATTAATGAGTACTATACTCTGCACAAGCAATATCATCAAGTATATTTAAAGAATGGGATAGTCTAGGCCTGTTCCAAACCACCAGACAAGTTCTGCAACATTAAAATCTTACATTCAATGGGCAACAGCAGATCAAAATATAACATCTGGTTATGAAGAGCAGCACCCACTTTTCTGCCCAACTGGCTGTCCTCTAATCTGCACTGTTGGAGGCCTTGCATTATTCGCGGTTGGTTGACTTGCCATCCTACATTCAGGATAAAGATACAATCATATAACGCACTTAGAAGGCATCAGTGAAAGAAAGATGAAAAAAGTCAATGATCAATCAATGATAAATGAATAGTTAGTTATATTGAACAAATTTCAAATTAAAACCATCTTTAGGGAACAACTAGAGAAAGGGTAAAATGCAGAAAAGCTTGAAGTTAAGTCAAGCCTGGAAAACTACACTATATATACTAATCATAATTAATGCCTTGTGTTTTATTCATCTACTTCTATCTACTTTTTTGTCACTGTTATTTTAAAGCAAACAACAAAAATCATCAAATATATACCTGGAAGGGTGCTTACTGGGTGTTTGGATTATTCTAGCTCAAACTTGTCTGTCCAATATTTCACACTATTATCTTTCACTATTTTGTAATCTGAAGGGAGTGGCTCAAAGGATAAAGAAAATTATGAGAGATTTCCTTTTGTTACGGTTGGGCAATTTAAAGAGAGATAATCTTGTTAGCATGGAGTTGTGCTGAAGACCAAGATATGAAGACTGGGTCTTGGAAATTTGGTTTCTAAACATATTTCTGCGGTAGCTAAGTGGCCATGGCATTTTACCTTAGCGTCAATCTCTTTACAGAACCAAGTTATTCAGAGAAGTATGGTTTGGATAGGAATGGGTGGGATACCAACCCAGTGACCAATGCTATCCACTCCAGCCCCTGGAAGTTCATCTCCTAGGAATTCTATTAGACCACTGTTTACTCTATCTGGCTAATGAAAACCATATCAGGTTTTGGGAGGATGCCACGGTACTTACAAGTGGCATTTTCTCGGTTATATAATCTTTCTAGTGTGCATAATTCCCCAATAATAAAATTTTACTCTCACAGGGTCCTCACTTAAATTGAGATTTTCACTTTAGCAAAACTTGAGTGATAGAGGTTGGAGAACTACAATCCCTTTTGCCTCTACTCGAGCCTAATCACTTCTCAGCAAAATCTAACATAAAAGTTTGGACTCTGGTCTCCTAGCTTTTTCTCATGTAAATCTCTCAGTTTCCATCTCGATCCCCTAACCATCAGAGATTCCACCTTGACAAAACTATTTAGAAGCCCAAAGCTCCCTCAAAAGTGAAATCCTGTGTTTTGCAGAACGGTTTTTAACAGTTAACAGGATTAACACAAATGATTTGCTACAGAATCGCAGCCTGCCACTGCTCTCCCCTGACGTGTGTCATGTGCAAGTAAAGTTCAGAATCAGTGCAGCACTTATTTCTACATTGCAAGGCAGTAACTTTCTTTGGAGAAACCTATTGGGTTTTTTAATGAATACTGGATGTGCCCCTACACCCCAGAGCAGTTCTTGCTGGTTCACTTTTTAAAGACAAGGAGGCTAAACTACTGTGGCAGTGCACAATCTTTGCCATTCATTTGAGCATTTGCTTGAAGCAGAATGCACATATCTTTACAGGTGCCTGCTTGCCCGTAAATTTGATTTGGGATAGGGTTAATTTCTTCAGGTCCCTCTGGAGAAACCTTTTGGGTATTTTGAGGAATAATAGGTGCGTCTGATAGGCCTCCTACGGTTACTAAGGTATATGTCAAGAGGATTAAGAAGGATAATTTGGGAATAGAAGCTCAAGACAGCAAGGACCAAATGAGTCAAGGTCAGAATGGGGATTTGGGGTGTGGCAACCCTGCCTACATGGCAAGGGAGTGGAAAGCAAGGAGAGCACCTTAGAAGCAAGGCATAAAAAGGAAGGGAGGAACCAGGAGAAGGGCATCCAGTCATTAAGTGGTGGTATTTTGGGGCCTTAGGGCAGGGAGGAGGGAGGACCCTCGAAGAGCCTGCATCTTTATCTTTCACTTGTAATTTCTGTTCTTATTTCACTTCTGTTTTGAGAGATTACAGAGGTTTTCCTTTGCTGAAAGGGGGGCTTAATTTTCATATTTTTCCTAAAGAAATTTAGGTATCTATCAGTGTCCCCGCCTACCCTAGAGCAGTTCTTGCTGGTTTGCAGGTTTCGGTAAAAACAAGGAGGTTAAATGTCTGTGGCAGAGTACAATCCTTGCTATTCTCGGGTGCATTTGGTTGGAGCAATTACGTGCCAAATACATACACCTCCTTGTCCCTAAATTTGCGTTGGATAGGGTTATTTTCTTCAGATCCCTTTGGTGTTCGGCCCATGGATGTTCCAAGGGTTAGTCATTTCAAATTTGCAAAAGGATAGGGATGCCCTGCTACATTCATAGTTTCCATGGTTTCTTTTTCTTGTTTTATTTGTTCTTTTTAGCTTTTGAGAATACCTTATCCTTGCCTCTAGTGTACCCACTTCTCTTTTCCATACTTATTTCTTTCTTGTTTAATGAAATTTCTTTCCTTATCAAAAAGAAGAAAAAGCATTGCCATCATAGGTGTGAAAAAGTCATTTGGGAATCCTTTGAAAGACATTAGCAGCTCACTTGTGAGACCAATTTGATTCTATATTTATTCTTAGAAATTTTTGTTATCTTTCACACATCCAATTTCACAAGTGAACAGGCATAAAAACAAAGTATAGTAACCTATTTCTTGGCTTGTATTCTTAACTCTAATGAAGAAAAAAGCACAAGAAAAGGAAAAACAAAATGATAATAAAAATTGACATTTGAAATTCTTTCACAATTGACTTTTACCAGCTATGGAATTGACAATATCAAATAGACTCGAACTAAAGAATATTGGATCCTACAGTCTAATTATTCTTTTAGGAAGTTGGAAACTAATTTTGCCCAGGTTTGCTTCTAGGTACAAGTTACATTAAACTTTCGAAATTTTCTTGAATATCTACTATTAAATAATAAACGGGAAGGCCTACCTATTCTTGATGGAAGCAGCCATGGACATGAATGCCTGTTCCACATTTGTAGCATCTTTTGCACTTGTTTCCATAAAAGGTATGCCTATTTCATCTGCGAATGCCTATGGAAGGAAAACAAAATTAAAAAGGTGGGGTGAGGGTAGCTGGAGCATATACATAAGAGCAATAACTTCCCAACAACAGTAAACATGAACACAAGCTTGAAACTATTTCCTTAATAAGAAAACAACACAAAATCAAGAGATGTATAACAAAGCTATACTTTAGCTGTATCATATGAGACGGCTCTATTGGTTGTCAGATCACACTTGTTTCCAACCAAAAGTTTGTTAACGTTATCGCTGGCATAGCGGTCAATTTCACTGAGCCACTGCTTCACATTATTGAAGCTCTCTTCGTCAGTCACATCATAAACAATCTGCCAGAGGAACCAGTCAGTAAAGCATGCAAGGAGACCCTGACAAGATTGGGAAATCTATATTTAAAAGCTGATGCCATGAAAATCATCACCCACAATGATCCCATGTGCTCCACGATAGTAGCTACTGGTGATTGTCCTAAATCGTTCTTGCCCGGCTGTGTCCCACTGAATATAAATCAGATTGCAAACCAAAGTAACAAACAATTTTTCGATATAACTATGAATTTCAGAGACCCACATGGTCTAGAAATATGACAGCTTCAAAGAGGAAGGTCTTAAAAATAAAATAGAAATGAGCACTAAACATTTCAAAGCAAAATATATGTCATATAAAAAGAAAACAGATAGCTAAAGCTTACTGAAGATAACATATCAGCAGATAAACAATCTATAACAAAGCAAATTATATATACATACAATCTGGAGTTTAATGGTCTTCCCATCCTGCTCAATGGTGCGTATTTTCTACACAAAATAACATGAAATATCAGTTCAGAGACATTGTTCAAATCAGTTCAAGCTAAAATTTTGCGAAGTTGTACTCACAAAATCAACTCCAATGGTGCTGATGTAGCTGTCAATGTATGAATCATCCTGTACCATAATATAGAAATTATCATAAAGTTAATAGTTTAAATTACTGCATTAAGCGGCATATACCATCTCCATGATCAACCAACATGCAGAGTGAAGGCATTTAGGTTAGAACCTAGCATAGTCACATAACCATCATAAGTTAAGAGTAGACGACATATATCACAAAGAACTATTTAATGACACTAGCCATCGGCTTTAATCATATAAAAATTGCTTCCAGGATTAATTTGATATGCATCATATTTTCACTTAGAAAGGCTGTAGTAAGAACACCAATGGCAAGGCAAAAGAACCCAACAAGGCAACTGAATTTATATTTGGGGCACAAGCAGTCATTTTGGAATGTTAATGTTAAGCACATTGAATCAACACAAAATCTATGGGGATATTGGCTTGTAAGTCATTTGTGCTTCTGAAAAGTGACAGCTGTCTCATTTTCCAGGAAATTGCAAGTCCAAATTAGTTAAAGAATCTCTAGTTCAGCAACAAATTCAGAGCAATTATGTTATCCTTTTTAAGCAATGTAATGGAAGTTACTATTCGAGATATAAAACTATTGATGTACTTCCACCTACAAGCTTAACCTACAAGCTTAAGCTTTTGATATAGTTGGTTCTTGTCATGTTATCAGAGCTTTTAAGACTAAGTGGTTAGGAGTTCAATCCTTGCTATCCCATTTTTCAAAATTTAATGAATTTCAGTATAAGGTAAATGGCCCTATGTGCATTATCCACACAAGTGCCAAGGGCTCTTGTGTGAGGGGTTGTGTTAGAGATATAAAACCATTTATATGACTCCACTTAAAAGCATAAGCTTTTGGAATGGCTGGTCATTGACAGTTACATAATACAATTTTTTAATGAACTGAATTTAAAATAAAAAATGGGTCAATTGCATTTTGCCACCCTCATTTATAGATCCAATTACACATTTTGAGAAAGACCAATTTACTCATTCCAATCATCACCAAAACTCACCATAGGAGACACAATCTCATCACTTTCAGCATAATAAGAAGGTCTTCTGGAGTAAAATTTTACTATAGAATAAAATAAAATCCATCAGTACCATGAAAGTGCTTCACAAAATTGTGTGACTTCTAATTTGAAAGGCAGGGAAATATTCCAAAGATTGACATTAAACCAGGGGAATGTGCGATTTTGTAAGTTAAAGAGTGCAATTACGATGATATATCACAATGGCAAAGTGAAATTTAGCAATTACCCATCAAAGAAATACTTTCATGACCCAAGAAAAATGCTTGACATGAATGCATCTGCATGCTAAAGATCTATTATTCATAATTGACATCACTTTTATATGGTTACTAGGGTAAATTGCATTACCCACATGATCTATTATTCCAATTTCAAAATCCCCCAAAACTAAAACTTTTTGCATATTATACACTTATCTATATTCTATATAATTTTATACTAATAGCACCCCATTGTCTAATTAGCTGTTAAATTTAACAAAATGCCTCTAAAATTACTTAATTGTCCTCATCACTCACAAAAAAAAAAAAGCACTGCTCCCCTTTCCATTTGTGATTCCCACTAAGCTGTAGAGAGCAGTTTGTAAGCAGAAGAGCTGGAAGTGATGGCCAACGTGAGCACACTCTCTTTGAACTGAGCTCTTCATTCTGTTCATAAATCATAATAATTAGCATGTAAACAATTAAATTATAAATCTTAATTTGTCACGCACTGGAGTAACACAGGCCATTTTGGGGAGTTTAGTGAGGTTATAATTATCCATGACAAAAACCCATCCAAAGGTTACAAGTTACAACTTTGTAACGTTTAAGAACATTGACAGTTCCGTACTGGCTTTAAAAGAGCCTAGCAAGAAATTAGATGGGAGAATCACCATGGTCCAACTACTAATGCTCTGACAGCAATGACAACCATAAGTGATGATTCTTCTGGAAAAAAAAAACATTGTAGGGAATACACAGTTTGATATCTGATTGGAAAGGCTTCTAAGAATGACTTTGGTAAGATGAACCCAAAATTACAGCATTAATAAACAAATAAAAAAAGACCATGGGGGAAATATGACAATAGCTAGGTAATTTGACTTGTGATCTACACAAGCAAACTATTAAGAAATTGTGACATCTAGAAAATCGTTAAGTGACTTATGATGGCAGGAGTAACTGGGTAATTAGGATTTGAGAAACATTAAACGAGATTTTTATTTGAAAATTAAATTATTACTATTATATAATAATGACAAGTTTGGATATAGATATAGGAGTGACAATAGACAACTAGTTTGACTATAAATGAAGAACCATTATTTAATGAAGGTCATTTAAGAAAATCAAATAAAAGTTATAGGCGAGTGACAATAGTTAAATTGGAGTGACAATAAACACATCATAATTTAGGAGGGATTTTGCAATTGAGGTAAATCAGGTATGCACAATTTCCCCAAGGTATTATATAATTTTGGTATAAATTAATATTCTCACATCATGATACTAGGTGGAAAATAAAGACGGAATGTCTTAAATATTCAACTTTTACAATATAGCTGTAAAAATATGACTAAACAAGGGGCAAGAGGGAATTGTATGTTATGTTCACATAGGGACTAGCCCCTACTTTTTGAAATATATATAAGCACACACAACAGTTATGGAGGATCATTTATTCATACATCAACTGAAATTTTAGTAAGAAAAAATAACAAAAGAAAAAAAATGAATAAATGTATATAAAGAAGGTAAAGTAGGTAAAAGACCATCATTTACAATAAGAATAAAATCCACAAAACAATACATTTCTTGATACTAAAAGAATATATGCTTGGATGAGAAGTGAGGAAGTGGAAGGGAGGAGAAAAGTGACCCAAACCTTTGTTTGGAAGATTTTTAATGAGGGAAAGGAAGGGGGATTGGTTCCCCCTCCTTCTCCCTCAAGGGGCCCCAAATTCTTTCCCCTCAAATTGGGGGGTAAGAGTTATTTTAAATTAAATAAGGGGAATTAACTCACATTTCCTCTACTTTAACTCTAAATCCCAAACAAGGAGAAGAGATATCCCCTCCTTTTCTTATTTAAACATCCAAACAATGGGAAGTAACTCCCCCCCATCCCCTTCCCTTTCCATCCCTCCCTCCCGTTCAAAAACTTCCAAACGTAGCAATAGGGAGGGCCGCATATAGTGCATTTGTTTTTCAATTACTTGACTTTTATAAGGAGGGGACCATGACATGAACCAGTGTCTCTCACACATTCAATGAATTTAAAAGGTTCAGTATCAACTGTCAACTTAATTGAAGTATTGAACAACTACAAGCAGACAGCAACCTTTCGTTTATTGCCAATGTTATCATGCAATTCCACGATTTCTATTCAATCCAGTGATCCTACTTTAATGCCTAAATCATTGTTACCATGAAGCAAGTCAATGAACATCCCAACATTAGTCTATATTTTCACATCAGAAATTAATGAGACTCAACTTCCTTAGACTGCAGTGCCAAGTGACAAAAGACAGCAAGCAAATTCAAGCAACCAGTTCACTTGTCAAGGTATCTACAATCTTTAGCATGATGCTTTAAACTACAGAGGCACTCGGAGAAAAGAAAAAATCACTACAAAGAAAGCATTTTAATTTACATATAGTTGTAAGAATCAAGTTAACCTAAAATCTAGATAAATCTCTCGCAAAAGTGTATTATATTTATATTTCTTGAAGAAGTGAAGCATGAACTAGACACCTAAATGATAAACATGCATCCAATCCACATGTGAGGGGAGAGAGGGAATATGATCCAAAAACAGAAGGCTAGTCCACCAATTCATTTTTTGAATTCTTTCTTTTCCAGAATGCTAACACAATTAAAAACACGAAAAAGAAGAAAAAAGTAACTATTATTTTAGTAAGATGTTATTGTTACCATGTTGAACCAGTACACTCAAAGGGAACTTTGTTTCTTTGGGATAGAAGAAGAAACACTATAAAAGGTTGGAAAAAAATGATAAAACTGTAGATTAAATAAATACAACACTGCACTATAGGATATAAAACCTAATGGTAGTCACAATAATAACTAGCATAGAAAGCAGTAGATAGCTTACAGCAAATCTCAGAAGAAGACATGATTTGCCAACACCAGAGTCTCCAATAAGAAGGAGCTTGAACAAATAATCACTGCAAAGGGTAACTGCAGAAAATTAACTTTCTCACTTAAAATAGACAATGAATCAGCCTCAGAACACACCTTAAAGACCAACCATAATCATTTCACAAACACACATACACACAGGCATGCATATATTTAGACATTCATAAAAACAAATTTTAACGTCTTGATTCTTAAAGATCTATAAATAAATGTAACTTAAGTCATCACTATCTTTCTTCTTACTGATTGACAAACACCAGTTGGAAAAAGTCTACTCTGCATAACTGTATTTATTTACACACACACACACACACACACACACAGAGATAGAGAGAGAGTCAATGCCCAAATAATGAAAAGGATTTCACGTATCCATTCAAGTATACCTTGACATTTGAATTCTGAAATCGAGTAGGGATTCTCCCAAGCCTCTCCTAATTTTATAGGCTTAACATAGATTGATGATTCCCCTAATGAACTGGAGATCAAATAAATCAATCTTAATGTTTTTTTTTTTTTTCCCTTTCAGGATTCAGGGATTAGTAGAGAATATGGGCAATTCATTTTTCAATTCAGTAAGACATTATGACCACGGGGATGGAATCCTGGTGAAAAAAGGTGCAAGGAAAATGGATATACATGATCAAGTAATTCTCTGAAATCAACGAGGGACGAGATCGAGGCAACTCCGCGGCTTTTGAAATCAATAATGAAAACATTTCAATCTAGACTTTTGGAAAACACTATATTTCAATCCAAAACCAACTGGGTCTGATTTCAGAAAACGTATCAATCTAGGGTTATACTCCAGCACGTTTTGATGCTGACAAAACCCATTTCATCCGCACCAATTACCAACAATCACAGAAAAAGAACAACAAAAAACCGGTAAAGGAATCAACTTCCCAAAAATCTAACCCAACGTTCGCAGTGCATCGAAAATAACAGGTAAATGGAGTCAAGAAGGGAGGGATATAGAGGAACCTACTACTCGGGATTCATTTCCGGAAAAGCGAATAAGAAGCGGGAAGTCGGAGGAGAACGATAGGCTATCGGCGGAGAAGTTGCCGGAGATCTGTCTGGTACGGTGCTTCACCTCGAAATGTCAGCAGAAACGTACGAAGGAGTCGAAAACGAGAGGAGGCCTTGATCGTTAGTTGCTTCTTTTTGAATGAAAATCGCGATGTTGCTGTGACCAATATGGGATGTATTTGACTGTCAGCAATGGGGATATCGTGGCTGATTAATGGTTTTTTATTCTGAAAAACAAAATAACCAAATTATATTGATCTCCAAAGTAGAGCACGGTTTTTACGCACAACATTTCTATTATTTAAAAAATTACTTTTATCTCTTTTTGTTATTTACGAGTATAAATGAAAATAATTCAAGCAACTTATCAAGACCCGTGTCTTAGCTTATCAAGACCTTACAAGTTAGGCTTATATTTTTATAAAAAATTATTTAGTTAAATAAATTAAGTATGCGTTTTTGAAAATATATATTAAATCCCGTTTGGATGAGCTTATTAACATTTTATTTAAGTTCATTTATTACAAAAAGTACTTATAAAGAATAAATATTATGTTTAGATAAGTTTATTAAAACAATTTTTGAAATTTTAATAAGCTATTTTTGGCTTATTTTCACAAGCTTAATAAGCTAGAAATTGAAACTTATGAAAATAAATATTTGCGAAAGCTAAAACCAGCTTAAACACTTACTATTTTT
The DNA here is from genome assembly GCA_019955255.1 of Castanospermum australe. Lineage (NCBI taxonomy): Eukaryota > Viridiplantae > Streptophyta > Magnoliopsida > Fabales > Fabaceae > Castanospermum > Castanospermum australe. The sequence continues at coordinate 4,131 of NSJW01000594.1, read as the reverse complement.
ATAATAATTTATGACAAAAGTAACCTAAATAAATTTTTAAAATTAACCATAAACATTTATGAGTTTTCTTTTTAGTAATTTCTATATTTATAAGTGCTTTTAGTAATTTCTATGTTTATATCTTTGTATTCAAATGCTATTTAGCTTATTTTATATTGCACTTTTAATAATAAAGCTTATTAACAAGGTTCTAAAAATCAAACCAGTTATTGAACCGGTCGAGATACTGATTCAAGGTTTAATGGTTTAACCGTGGTCGAACCGTGATCCAATTAGAATATAATTAAATATATATTTATTTATATATAAACATAAGTATATTTATTATATATATATAATTATTTATATACTAATAAATAAATAAAAATACAATACAAATTAATAATAAAATTATTTAAAATATTAAAAAATAGTATTATAAAATAAAAAAATATCACATTCATATAAATAATATAATATTAATATAATATATGTAAAATAATTCACAGTGGTTCCATTTTTTACGATGGAATTTATTTGTTGCTTTTAAGTCCCTGTAAAAGCAAATTGAAAATGCAATTGGATGAGGCCGACGTAACCCAAAAGGAAAGAATGCGTTTCGACTTCCTCGTGTGGCGGTCCTTGATAATATAATATAGTTCCTCACATAGTAAAGTAAACCCTTCCATGCACTTAAAATCACAAGATGACCACTCACAGAGAGATCAAAGGAAGTGGCGTTTTCGTAATTTAGAGTAATAAGAGGGCTATTGCCTATTTGCAATGGACATCGGTTGGCGTGAAGAAGAAATCATAAATATGCATCTACTTGCTACAGTCTTCTACTTTCTACGGCGGAATTTGGGTGGGTAGTTGAGAGATATGCCAGATTGCTGGTAGTGGTTCTAGATTTCTATTTTCTAGGTAGGTGGTAGAGAAAAGGGATTGGAGTCTCCCAGGCTTGTAGTAGATAAGACGAATAGTAGAAGTAGATCCGCAGGAAGTCTATCTTGTCCTTTTTGAGTCAATAAGTAAGCGTACCAATATGCAGTTTTAGAGTTTGAGTTTGACCATCTTTTGCTAACTCCTTTTCGGAGAGCTCAAAAAGTGTAGACTTAATTTTGCGGCTGCTCGGAAGGATGCAAAGAGATTGACAATCCCATCAGCTTCTTCCACCGATTCTTTTATCTTAGGGGGTTGCTCTCAATTGAAGTTCACGTAGGACTCCACCTACGTGAACAGCGTCAACTCTTTCCTCTCCTCCCTCGTCAATTTGGCCATGTTCTCCACTTCACCATTTAGGTGTCGGACGCCATCGTCAGCCGTACGAACCAGTGCCGGGTTGACCGGTTCAGTCGGTTTAGAACCGGTTCACCGGTTTTTGACTGGTTTTTAGCTCTACTAGTTTTAAAAAGTCGCCCAAACCAGTGAGGGGACTGGTTTCCAGTCTGAGAAGTTAAACCGGCCGATCCGGTCCGGTCCGATTTGGTTTTCAGAACTATACTTATTAAATAAGCTTTACTCAAATAAATACTTATTTAAGTTATTAATCCAAATAAGGCCTTCGCCTAATAGGTCAGCTTATTTATCTTATATAAAATTAAGAAATTATAATATTTATATCATTTATCATTATTTATTTGTATAATTTATTAATTTTAAACATGATTTAACATTTTTAATTAAAGACATATGATATTTGAGATTTTTAAAGTATAAGCTTATTAACCAAATTTTAAGTTTTCATCAATGTAAGCTTTTAAATAGGTTTACAGGCCAGGTTAAACATTTATATTTTCATAAAAAAGTTAAATCGAACTTAGAAAAAAGCTTATGTCGAGTAATAAGTCAAGCTCAAATCCAATATTTTATAAAATAGACCAGGTCTATTTAAAGAAAGTATAACTTAACCTGACCTATTTTTACTCTTATTTACAAGTGAAATTGGTGTAAGAACCATGCATAAAGTAGGAGAAGTAGAAGTAATTTATCAAAAAAATTTGTCAAGTGTAAGAACAATATACAAAATAAGGGATACAAGTATAATTTTTCAAACAAGAGAGATGTCAGATGTAATAAATACTAATATCAAATAAGGTCAATGTAATTTCCCTTAAAAAAATTCGTTGCCCTAGTTTTTGTTGCGTCACATTATTTTTTTTTATAAAGTGTAATTTCACTCAAAATTTTGAGACTATAGTTTTCACAAAGTGTTTTGATCCCTAATACTAAAAGTAAAGCCTATCTAACTTGGACTCTAACTTGTTTAAAGACTCACTTTTTATATACTAATACTATTATCATATGATTTATATATGTTTTAAATTATTTATGAAATTATTTAGAATACATTTTAATAGTTTCACTCAAAAAATAGTTTATTACAATTTTTTTCATATTCAATGTAACTTATTTTTAAAAAATGATTTAAATGAATAAGAATAATCAAGATAATAATTTTATTTGATTTTTGTTAGTATTCAGTAGTGTAATTATCAATTTAGGAAGATTGGATGCGTGTTCATGGTGGAATTTAGCCAAATCGGGTAGCTTTCTATGATTCCAGATCTCCTTTCGCACAAAGGAACCATTCTCGTTGCAATTTCTCTCATATTCTCACAATGTCTGGTTTAAAAGGTAAAGATTGCTGTTTAAACAGTAAAATTATAAAATAAAATAAAAACAAAAGATGTGGTTAAACCAAAGTAAATTCATGGAAATTACAAAAGTAATTCAATTACATCAAATGAACTGAAAGTAAAAACTTACAAGAAACTGAAGCCAAATACAATGATTAAAGTAAAACATACAAGCAATTAAAGAACCAGAACTAAATGCACTTGAAGAGCTATATTCTTCCTGTTGTATGTGAGGATTGTGCAGAATTTCAAGCCCTTCCCTGGCGGCCCCTGAGAATTTATTTATTATTGTTTGCTTCTGTGATTTCTTTGCATAACAGTCGCCATCTCCTTCTACCACGTGTCTATCTGCACTGTTCATTTTTAGCATCCTCAGAAGCGTGGTTAGCTTTCACTTTTATCCTTAATTTCTGAACACGAACGGCTAACTTTCCAATTTCCTTTATTTGCTTCATGCCGAGCCTTTCTAGGTTAAGATACAAAATATCTTCATTCACATCCTTTTCAAGACTAGACAACAGATGTACTAAACATGACCAGCGCAACCTATTAGTTAACAGACTTGATCTCAAAAGACCATAGTTTAGAACAATATAAAAAGTTGGGTAGCTTTTGAAATCACTCAGAGTGGATACAAAAATTTTCTGAGCATATAATAACACATACACAGAGAATATTGAAAGCAGAGTCAAGGAGGCGGAGTTTTAGACTTTAGAAAATGGGAGATAAGTTCAATGTTGTGTTAATTCTCTGTCTTTCAATCTTCAGCCTTTAAATAGATACAAAAATAATGCAGTTGTGGCCTGCATGAGAATGAAAATGGAAGAAAATAGATGTTTTGATCAAAAGAAAAGAGAAACAACGTGTTTAAACTTACCACAACTGGATATAGCAAAACCACCACCGATTGATACAAAGCAAGCACCACGCAAAGCAAACCCACAAGCTATTGCGATACAACAGATAAATAGAAAAAGCACAAAGCTTAATCTCATTTAAATATATTCTGGAAAAATTCAAAGATCCTTTAGCAAAGGTTGAGGCTTAGCTTTTATAGAGCAAGATAAGACTTTCAAATTACATCTCATTGGAAATGTCAAATAGCATTTACTATACTACAACTTCTTAGCAAAAACTTTATAAAGTCTACAATTTACAAGATGAAAACATTAATTACAATAGAAGTGCTCTCACTTCCAAGATGCTCATTTAGTTAGTGACCATATTCATTATGCATATTGACGTGAACTGTCGAACTCACTCAAATTAACCAGGCTTATAAAGAAATTTGTAATATAGGACAACCTGGATCGTCTCCCAAGAAATTTTGCATAGAACTAAATCACTCAATTAAAAACAAAACAATAAACAGGGGGGTTTTAATTCAATTAAAATTAAAGTAAGAGAAATTAAAGCAAGAGATAAAACGAAATTAACAATTTAAAAGCAATCAACAACCCAGAATTGAGGTTTCAAGGACATCCGTCACTGGACGAAAAAATTACCGAATCTT